>PVJL010000210.1:0-402181 GCA_004026885.1 Lyroderma lyra | reverse complement strand
TGACAAGTGGAAAAGGAAATGAAATTGCCAAAATAAGCTTGAAAAGAAAGAACAAAATTGGATAATAAATATTACATGATTTCAAGACTTACCATAAAGCTAGAGTAATTATAACAGTGATATAATGGCATAAAAATAAACAAATGAATAGGACAAAACAGAAAGTCCATAAATAGTTTTATACAGTCTTACACACATATGTGGACAACTGATTTTCAACAAAGGTGAAAAAACCATTCACTGGTTAAAAGATAGTCCATCAACAAATTGTGCTATAACATTTGGATATTCATATGGAGAAAAAAATTTTTTGATTCATTCCTTAAAATATATATAAACATTAACTCAAAACAGACTATATATTAAATGGAAAAACCTAAAAATATAAAATTTCCAGAGGAAAATATAGCAGGAAATCTTTGTGACCTGAGGTTAGGCTAAGATTTCTCAAAGGAACAAATCGATAGACTGAACTTCATCTATATTAAAAACTGCCTTCAAAAAAATACTCTTAGGAGAGTAAAAAGACAAGCCACAAACTAGGAAAAAGTATTTCCAAATCATATATCAGACTAAGAATTTCCATCTGTAATTTATAAAGTACCTTGAAAACTCAGTAATATGAAAACAAACAACCCAATTTTAAGAAGTGGGCAATGGATTTAAATGTATGTCCTCAAATAAAATATTCATATGGCAAATAATCACATAAATATGTTAATATTATTAGTCATAAGGGAAAGGCAAATCAAGTAAGAAACAAAAACCACTGCACACATATTATAATGCCTAAAATTAAAAAGACTAACCATATGAAGTATTGAGAGATTTGGAAAAATCAAAACTCTCATACACTGCTGATAGAAATGTAAAATGGCACAACCATTTGGGAAATAGTTTCATTGTTCCTTAAAAAGTTAAATCCACATTTACCATATGATCATTACCCAACAAAAGTATCTTTCAAATACAAAATCAGTGCAACCTTTTAATAATGACCAAAATTGTCCCCTGCAAAAATCTATCACAAAATTTTATGTTTCAAAAAAAAATTTTTTAAATTTAATCATAATTTCAAATTTGCATTAAAATCAGACTAAGCATACTCCAGTTCTGTATTTTGTTCCATGTCCAGAATAAGGTCTATTGTCATTTTTGAGCTTCAGAGTAGAAAAAAATATACCAAATACAATTAAGAAAACATAGCAAAAAGATATTGCTTTTCTTAGCAATATATATGGAGCTGTATAATAAGATTTAAGAAACAGAAATGCTAACATAATAATGACAACATCAGTTACTTAAGATTGATTTTATTATATGCAAATCATCTGAAATTAATAATATAAACAAATTAATTGAAATGAAAAAATACAAATACTTACAATAACATGTCCCTCTAAGTGGATTACCAACATAGCGATTTTCAGAGTCACATCTGTAGAAATACAAAAACTTACTTACTATTAAACAAAATTTAAAAGCTTCATGTTTTTCTTCAAGCAAAAAAAGTGATTACTCTATTTTTTTATTGTTAAATTTATTGGAGTGACATTAATTACTAAAAATTACATTAAAAAGTAAACTGTACATTAAAACATCTATAAAAATTTAGCATTACTTGAAATTTTAAAAACAAATCTTCAAAAAATTTAAGGTAGAAAGCCTATATATAAGCAGGAGTGAGAGAAGAAATAAGTGAGAAAGACAAATAAACATGTATGAGAGGATTATAAGGGATGTCGCAAGTCAGGTGGGATTAAGAGTATGAGTTTTGGAGTATATTTTCTTCCTTAATAATATGAGGAGGCATTAAAAGTCTAGATAAAAATACAGAGTCATTTCTAGGTAGAGAAAGATAATTGTAGAAATTCATAAATCCACATTATTTTCTTATTTCTGGTATTTTTGAAATTGCCTAACCAAGATATAGCTTGGTTTTGCATAATGCTACTTCCTAGAAACACCCTCCAAAATAAATTTTTATAAAATATATACAACAGGATAACTAAATAAAGTGACTTAATATTTCTATTATATGTAAAACTTTAATGATAAGGAAGACCTTCTGAAAACGTCTTCCTTGTTAGTTAATAATTAAGGAAAGAAATAGTTTGGGGAAAAAAACATAATAAAATTTTAGGCATAAACCAGACTGAAAAACACAAAAGTAGAGAGAAATAATGAAAAGACATTTCATACTTTTCATTAGGACATCTCAACATCATTAGTCCCTAGTTATGTTCACTGAACAGGCCACTAAGTAAAGGCACCTCAGTAGCAAAGAGCATATAGCACCAAGACAATGATCTCTATTTTGACTGATTATCGATTACAAGGAATCAGAGCTCTAAAATAAAAACACAGAAAAAAAAGAAAGAAAGAAAGGCTGACTCCAGATCTGAGAAAGGACAGGCATATGTGTTCAGAAAATGATAGGTGCACGTTGCAAAAACACAAGAGGCCGCTTGTCCTAGCTCCCACAAGCCAAATCTAGGGTAATTAAATTGCCAAATGATTACATATAGCAGTGAATTATAAGCCAGTCGGGAAAAAAAGAATTTGTGATTTCATACCAATAATAAATTAATTGTGGAGAAAGGAGAACTCTCGCTTACAGCAGAATGCTAAGGACTCATTGGTAAATGCAGAGTAAGTATGGGAGTCAGTAATCATCACAGCAAAATTTGAGCTCAGGCAAAATTAATTAATTTTTTCTCCTCATAATTATGTCATGTCTTATCAGACTAATTTGTCTCAAGTCTGATTCACTCAAAAAAGACAAAGAGAAAAAAAGAGAGAGTCTCGGTATAATTGTCATTTCTAATCAAAATCCATACCTTATTTACTAGTAAATGCATTTTAATAGCAGAATCACCACCCACAGGGAAATATCTTCATTAGAAGGGATGAAATGAATGAAATCGCAAATAAATGTTTACATGTATACATTTATGAATATATGTATAAATGTATCACTTATGCCCAATGTTATGTTAGGCAGATAAATGATCTTCCCACCTCATTTCCCACATGCCAAACAACTATTTTCAAGAAGAGGAGAAAGCATTATTCCAAACAAAAGATATTCTAAATGCTTTCTTAAGGTAATTTTGTATATATGAATGTAAAAATAATCAGATTAATAAAAAATGTTTTAAACTGTGTTTTATTCTGTAACAACCATTATGTTTAGTAATATAAAAGTAAAATTCTTTCTAGAGAGTCCCTTCATAGTTTGAAAGCACTGAAAGTGTGTATGATACAAATATTTAGTACACAAATATATAATTCAGTGAACAAAATAGCAGCAATTGGATATATCTGTACTAGTTATCTAACGCCAACTATGAAATTACCACAAACTTAGTGACTTTAATCAACAAGTATTTATTATCTCACAATCTTTGTGTCAGGAGTCTTGTGTAGTTGGGTTCTCTGATTCAGGGCCTCAGTGGGATGTATTCCAAGTGTTGGATACACCAAGGGTCTTCGGTGAGCTGCAATCAAGGTGTCAGCTAGGTTTGGGTTCTCACTGAGGCTTGCTTAACTGGGGATGAACCTACTTCTAAGCTCCCTCAGGTTGTTGGCGGAATTTATTTTCTTGCAAATACAGAACTAAGGGCCTTCATTTCTTATGATTGGCTGGAGGCTGCCCTTAGCTCCTAGAGCATGCCCATCAGCTCCATCTACTTCCTCAAAGCCATCAAGGGAGAAAGTCTTTAGAGCAAGCTTTTGGCCAGACATGGACTTAAAACAGTCATGGAAGGGACATATCATCTCTTTTGCCATATAATGTAACATAATCATAGAACTAATATCCTATCACCTTTGCCATATTTTCTGGTTTAAAAGCAACTCACAGGTCCCACCCACACTCAAAAAGGAATTATTAAATAGTGTGAACACCACAAGTCAGAGATCATCAGTAGTCACTTTAGGGTCTGTCCACCATAATATTTTTGTTGCATGTAAAATTTTTTATTATAAAATATATCAGTATGTTTATTTGAGATATGAACGGGTACTAATCTGAGTCACATAATAAATAATACGAGAAGTCAAATTACATGATCAAGTTCAAGCTCAGATTATAAAAGGTAAAGAGAATATAAGGAAAAATGTGGATCTACATAATGCTTTAAACAAATTAATATTGCAGTATATAAATTATATTAATATTTCTGATATGCAAGCTAATAATGTTTTTAAAATTCAAAATCCTTCTGTGTAAAGATTAGATACAAACATTAAAAGACTTCAGAAGTCTTCTGCATAGCTTAATTTAAAACATAACTTCAAAGTACTTCTGTCTCTAAGCAAAGAGATAATCATTCTCTGTTCCCACTAAGCAAACTAAGCAAATAGCCAGAGCTTTTTAGAAAATAGATTTAGGCTGAAATATTTAATAGAGATCTTGAAAAGGTAAATATTGTCATTACATGACAACTAAATAATGATTACCACTCATGTGAATGATCATATTACAATGATAAATATCACTTTTTAAAAAACAAAATATAAAATAAGTCCACATTTCTAAGTGTTAAAATACAACAATTCATTTTGTTCCTGTTGATTTAAATATTTATATATATATTTTTATACATATATACATCTTATGAGATAAAATTTTTCACTCAGAAACTAAAAAAAGAAGAGAGACATCTAATTGCTACAATTTTGAAATATCATGACATGATTTAAAACAGTTGAGAATCTGAAAATAAATTTGCATTTTTATGGGAAATTATGAAAATTATACACAAGATAAAACACACTTGCTTTTGCTTTGCTTTTCCTCTAAACAAACCCATAAAAATCACATCGTATCATATGAGCAAAAATATATTAAGGACTATCACAGTTACCAGTAGTGATACCATACTTCCAAAACAATATAAAAAAAAAATAAAAATTCAGACATGAGGGCACGGTAAGTACTCCAATAGTACTGGAGGTACAGGTTCTAAAATTATAAGGCTGTTTGTGGATTTCAGAGTCCAATAATGGTAAGCAGAGCTAAGTCAGGTGAAGACAATTAAAAAAGGTAGATATTTTGTTAATGCTTAAAAGCATTGGAAAGAAAACGAGTGAAAAATTACCAAAAGTGGAATCCTAAGGTGTTGAAGAATTTGGGGGATTCCTTTGTCTCTAATTACAGATGGAAACAGTGTTTCACAGGAAAAAGAAGTGGAGTCTAGGTGCACCAAGGCTTGGGGAGCTAAGTCCCAAACAGTGATCAGAGGAGTAGGGGCACAGAAATGCCCCCAGACACCACAGGTCTACTTTGAACCTCCTATCCCTGAAAATGCTTGAAGTACCACTGTCCTTGGGCACATAGAAAAATTAAACTCTCTTTGGAAAAAGATTTCATCTAAGGTCTCAAACTCTGTATAAATACATTTTACAAATATGATATCCAATACAAAAATAATAATAATAATAAACAAGCTTGGAAACCAATAAGAAAATAAGAACAAGAAGCAGCAGAAACAAAAGATGATGGAAACAGAACCATGGGAATTCAAATACTATCTAGAAAAAGACACATTATATGGGAGGAGATAACATACAAAATTAAAAATTTGCCTAAAATAATTGGAAACTATAAAAGACAATTAGAAACTATAATAAATAACATTAAGAATTTAATCTAAAAAAATGTACATTGTAAAAACAACAAAATGAAAATTCAACAACAAACATGTCGTTCTACAGTTAATTGCATTAAAAAAGGTGGAGGACATATATAAATGCAATGTTACTCGGCCATAAGAAAAGATGAAATACTGCCATTGGCAACAACACAGATGGATCTTGAGATTGTTATGCTAGGCAAAATAAATCAGAAAAAGTCAAGAACCACATGATTTCACTCATACTGAAAGCAACAAACAAAAACTCATAGACACAGACAACAGTTGAGTGGTTAGCAGAGGGTACGAGGGGAGAGGGGGGTGGTAAAAAAAGCAAAGGAGGTAACATATACGGTGATGGAAGGAGGGCTGACTCTGGGTGGCGAACATACAACGCAATATACAGATGATGTAGTATAGAATTGTGCACTTGAAACCTATATAATTTTATTAACCAATGTCACCCCAATAAATTTAATTAAAAAGAAAAAAGAAAATGCAATACCCAAAACTAAGAACTGAATGGACAAGATTAACAACAAATTAGCCACTGTGGGAAAGAGAAAAGTGAACTGAAAAAGAGATCAGGAAAGAGTGGGAAAATCTGTAAAAGGCATTAAAAGACACAGTATTTTGGAGTCCTAAAGAAGAATACAGAAAGAATGCAGAAGCAAGATTTGAAGAGTACTGGCAAAACTTTGTGAAATCTCCAACATGATGAGTAAATAATAGTAACAGTAATAACCAAGGTTTTACTATTTCTTTAAATAGTAATGTTTCTTTAAATAGAAAGGTTCTAATTATTTCTTTAAAATAAGACATAAAATACTTGATTTCTTTCAAAGATACATACTACTCAGATTTTTCATTTCTTCTTATGTCTATTTTATTCTTTGGCTTTTTTTTTCTTTTCCTTTTACCAGTTTTACTATGATATTAACTTGGTATTAACTATAAAGAAATGTTAGATATACAATAGGTAAGAAGCACTGGGTTTTTAGTTAAAGAAGCCTAGGTGGAAGTCATGCTCCAACAGTAATTCGATTGTGATCTTGGACAAACTAACTTTTGCAGATCTCAATTTCCTTTATGTAAAATAGGGATAACAGTATTACCTACTTCGTGAAATTGTTATAAGAATTAAATCCAAGTGCTCAACCCAGAGATAGGCTTTTTAGTAGGGTTCCAGATCTGTTAACTAAGATAGTGGTGACAACACTGACAATAATAAAGAAAAGGAAACATTAATAAAAATAGAGATTATATTTGTACCTGCAAATGTCAAAGCAAGACAAAAAATTTATTTGAGAAAGAGATTGCACTGAATTATTTTCAGTCACCTATCTTCTTTTCCCTATTAGGTAGGAGTGCTGAATTCTACAACATAGCCACTGCCCTGGGGCGCCCAGGAATGAATCAAATTGACATAACAGTGCATAGCTGTAGATCATCTTATAACATATATGCATTTGAAATGTGTCCATATTTTGATAAAACATCTACATATATAGCTGATGTATTTCTACATTAAAATTTTGAAATTTATTGTAATTTATTTCTTCATAGGTTAAGTTGGACATGCGCACTAGGAGGTTATTTATTTCATCCTCTGCCATTTCAAGATAACCTTTAATAATAAATATAGAACACTGGCCAAAATAAATTGAAAGCTTAAAGAGTATGCTCATTCTCTGGCATGTTAAGACTGCTTCTTTTTGTGATTATTTTCAACGTATAATTACTATGTATCCTATACCTTAACTCCATACTCTGGTCCTTATTGTGCAGTATTTTATAACAACAATTTCAACAATTCTTCACCAATATGTGTTATGAGACCTATTCTGACTATCTAAAGTTAAAATCATTTAACTTTATTATGCCAGATGTTAATGTAATAATCAAATTGGAGATCGAGGACTATGATAAAGTCTCCTAAGGAGACAGCCTTCAATAAGAACAACTCTGATAAAAGAGATGAAAAAGTTTGCCGAGGTTTTAAGAGATGAATGCGGATCAAAGAACAATTGAACCCTAAACACCCCACAGACAGTTCCCTAACCTAACTCCAGAAGGCACACTTAATGAACAGGTTATTTAAGGTAATAAATGAAAGTGCAACGATTAAGAATGTCAAGCTAAGTGCAAAGGGTATGCTAACTCCTGCAACAAACAACCTTAAAAATCGCTTTAGTTTTACACAGTAGAAGTTTGATTGTAGTTTAAGGCACAGTCCCGTGTAGAGGGGTGGCATTGGGGTACAGGTCTTGCTCCCTGCAGTCTTCCGGGCCCTGGGCTGTGCCTGAGCTCTACAATATTTTAGGTCCTCATCTTCCTCTCCATTGAACTGTTACACAGGGAAAGACAGGATGTCTGGCACAGAAATGTTTTGCGAGCCAGGCCTAGAGTGGTGAACATTACTAATACCTATCGGTCAGAACCCAATTACATGAGCTCCAATCTAACTGTAATAGAAACCGAGAAACATAGCCTAACTGTGGTCTGAAAGTTTTCACAATAGACAACTAAGTGAAATTCAATCTAGTACAGTTCTGGGGGGAAAACTGATGGCACAGAAAGACGGATGGCAAAACTAACAGATTCGGAAATACATTTCTAAACATCCAAGAATGTGACAAGAAAGACATATTGCAAAAGAACTCAAGCATTTACTTGACGTGGCAAGTTTTTGAGTTGCTCAATACCAAATCTGGTTTCATACTGGGCAAGCTTAAATTGAATTAGTAGCATGCTTTCTGAACTGATATTTTGAGATTACAGCTTTTAGTACTGCCTTATGGTCTCTCACTAAATAAATGATTTCAGAATCAAGCAAGCATAGGAGTTCCTCAAGTATCTTATTTCTTAGATATCAAGGCTGTTTGGCTCAACAACATAAGTAAACCATTCACCCTATCTGCAGTTGCAACTAAAGTGGGCAAAAATGACCTAGAAAAAGCATAACAATATTTAGTGTTGGTTTGTGAAGACTACATTCACCAGCCTCTTATCCAAATGTGTTTAGGAACCTGATAATCTATATGCAAATTGGATGCAGAACAAAAAGGTAAGTTGTACCGCAAATGATGCTTCTGCATTTTTTGTATATCAGTTTCATGTAGATGAAGGAACAGAGACGACAGAGGTAACGTTATACCCCATTCCCAATATAGAAACTCAAAAATAAAAGACACAACTAATTGAGAGAAAACAAAGTTCCTAAGATATACTCTTTTATATTATTTTATGAAGTTCTAGTTATGTGCCAGAAATTAGACAGAAAAGTAGTTTGATCTTCGTTAAATAAAAAAGGTTTTAACATCATCCTCTTCCTTCTTCCATCAAAAAAAATACACACACACACACACACACACACACACACACACATATATATATATATATATGAAACGAAATAGAAGAAATGCTCAGGAACATCTTTCCATGGCAGTATTTTTCAAAGTGCATCAAGCAGTATTATTTCAGTCACTTCAAATGTTTGTCAGAAAGCAAAATTTTGGTCCCTATCCTAGTGTTTAAGTCACTATACTCATATTACAAGAGACTCTTCTTCACACTAATTTTGAGAACCAGTATCTTAAGCCTAACATAAGTGACTTTGAAGAAATTGTGATCAGGAAAGATGAAAGGTATAAGAAGATAAAAGGGGATTCAATTATGAATTAATTTACTAAACTTAAAAGATCCTGCTCAGTAATAGTGTCATAAGTCTCAGGCAATTATATTTATAATTCCAAATGCTTTTGAGAAATTTTATCTTCAATATACTGTGGATGAAAAGTAAAATGTGATTATAGATGAACCCATTCACTATGTCTAATGTACCAACCCAACATATTATAAAATCTAACAATGTCATCAATATATATAATTTTCTCCAGAAGTCAGCAAATTGCTCTAAGATCTTATGTGCAATAAATGAAACAACAGGAAGTTTTTTGGCTTCGTAAAGAAAAACACTAATTGATTAAGTCAGTGGTTCTCAATGGGGGCAAATGGGTGAATAACAACTAGTTATCTCCATAATTATGGAGTTCTAATGGAACTTGCTGAAAGGTCAGCCAAAGATGATAGACGTCCTGCATTCACCAGGCACCCCACAAAACAAAAAAGTGATTCCAATCCCACACCACTTTTGAATAACAAAGCAAATGAACAAATTTTTGTTCATAATTATTTGAACCTAGAACCTAACTCCATTTTACTTATAACTACAGAGTAGTTTTGCATGTTTATGACATATACTGAATTTTCAAGCAATGCACCTACCATGTAAATTGAAAATAGAACATATATAATTTTGTTTAGAACTTAACAAAGTTCATCACTTCAGAAAACCTCATCATTATGCTCTTCATGGTATATACATAGTATGTACATCTCTAAAGTATGCCATGTGTTTACAGAATATTTAGACTCATTCTAAGAGACTAAGAACCAAACTATTATTGTAGTATCCACTTATAAATAGCACTGGATTTCATTAATAAAGTGATTAAAACTGTTATTCATATCTTATGCAGAATTTTTTTAAAAAATTCTGCAGCACTATGATATGAAATCTACATGGTAGAAATTACTTATTAAAATTTATTGGGGGGTTGCCAATTGCTTCTCAACAGGATACTCAGACGATGTTCCCAGAAGTCTACAACGTAACTTTACTGGCTCTCATACGACTATTTCTTTTTCTATTTTATCCTCTATTTCCAAGGTCGTTTTAAGTACCAGAAACTGTATGTATGCCTTGCTATGTGGTGGGGTGTTAAGACAGAAAACATTTTGTGACATTTCATCATATTCTGGTCTGTATTTTAACCTAGGGAATTATTTGGGCACCAATTTACAAAGAAGATCCAGCTCATATTTAAGAACATAAGACTTCTTCATTTTCTCCATTTCAACAGTTATTTGTCTTGGCACGAGATCTCCAATTTCTGAATAACCACCCTGACTGGGTCCAGAGGGAACGGGAAGAATGTCAGGGGCTTCTTCCAGTTAGCCCTTCTACCTTAATGGCTCTTTTACCACAAGTTAGAAAGCCACTATGAGAGGTTTGCCAGCTGCTACATGTATCCATTCCAACGATACATTTAGGGACAGGAAAAATGGCCACAGAGTGAGTTTGTATACCCAACGTACTCAGATAGATTTGGACCAAAATTCCATTTACAACCTGGTCTCCACAAGTCCCCATTCTGACTTGTGGAGTGGCTATGACTTTTCATCTCTAAATGCTGGTAGCACTCCCTAATCTAAGATATTAATTGTGAGAATCCACAAAGTTCTAGAAGATGCTATTCCATCTCTAGTGAGAACCACTGACATAATAAATTAAAGTTTTTCTTTCTCCAGCCAAAATACTTTGAGCTTCACATTTACTGTGTACAAGACATATGAACAATTTTATTGACTTCTGTTGAAATTTAGATCTTTTCTGGTAATTATTAATAGTAGAAGGTTAGACAAGGTCTAATCAAGGGTCAATCCAGAAACATGATTTTCAATTGTTTTTGTTTTTTAATTCAAAGACAGTATATGTTAAGATAAAATTTCTCTATGGTATCTTCTGAAATATTAACTCCTTAATATATATAATAAACACATAAAGCAGATTTTTGAGTAAACTAATGTTGTCTTAGTGATCAATATCAGTTAAATACCTTATTCAAAAGCCCCTCAAAAGTATGTTTCTAGTAACCAACGACCTACTAAATGGCTTGAGATCCCATTGGAGAAAAAGTGGATGAATATTTACTGTGTATATTGATTAGATGTAATCGGTATTTCCTCAAAGAAATGGATGGGTTTTGGGAACTAGAGATTTAGATCAGAACCACAGAAAGAGTGAAGAATCACAATTTTCCACTGGGGTAGTTGACATAAACCTTCTGCTTATTGGTTCATGATTTTTTTTTTTTTTGGTGACATAAATCAAACAATAATACAGTTGACTACCAATTCAGCTCACTTCTCAGAACTCAACTTAGATATTACCATAAACTCTTGCTAACCAACACCCCCTATTAGCCATCTGGCCTTGTTGACTACTAAGGTAATGATATCTACATTTAAGAATTAAATGCCAATACCCTGACATACTCATTGACCAGGGAGCTGAGGTGACTGGCAACCTTTTCTACTGGCTACTGGCCTATAGAGAATGGCCACCACTTGAGTTTCACGGACTCTAGAGGTCCCCTTACTATTGTAGTCCCTGTTGTCTCAGTGAAGGAAGTGTTCTGGAAGGCCTCCAAGAAAACCTGATTAGTTAGTGGGCTGTCTGATGTTATGAAATACTTGCATTCCAACACACCCAGCTTTCTGAGTTTTCTGACCTCCATGCTCAAAACTTTCCCAAGACAGTCCAAGCCCTCCCCAGCCCATTACCAGAGACAATCACCATGTCCACACTTTAAAGAGCCATCAGCAACTCCAGCTGTACTCACTAAGACAGCAACTCCTGAATCACAGAAGAGTGATGCCATAGCAACAAGCCTTGCTTCCCAGTCTTACATTTCGTGCCTGCTGACCCAACACCCTCAAGGTGCACCCTGACATATGCACTACCGATTCCCGCCTCTGCGTATCTGGCAGGCCCTGTAACTTTTTGGCTGAATGAGCTACCTCTTTGTATAGCAGGGATTGTGTCTTCCCACTCACACCATACTGAGACCTGGTACTTCTTACTGAGCTAGAGAATATAAGTAGAAGCAGGGGATGCTCTGGAGGAGGACAAACATGGTTTCATGAAACAACCCTCAGGTGAAATCTTTGCATTGTCTCCAGTGAAAGGGGAAGCTGCTCTACTTGGCAAATGACAGAGGACCACTTCTTCCAGACAGAAGTGTTCAAAGAAATCTAGGATTCAAGTTTCAGCTCAGGTATCATTTGCTCAAATGTCTTTTATACCTCCGAGATAAATTATTCACCCTCTTTTCAGTACTCTTTCAAAACGTTCTTTATCCTATTCCATATAATAAATTTATTGAACACTGACACTGTGGTACTAATGCAATGGTCCCCAAAGAATTTCAGTCTAGTATTTCAGTCTAGGATATAGGGAAATACACAGAGAATGCAAGGAAAAAATGAACAAATAGGAAGAGAACCCATTTCAGTTTGGGAGCTTATGAAAAATATACAGGAATACATGATGTCTAACTACATACTTAAAACTAAACAGAAATTATCCTGTGAAGAGTATAAGGGTCGATAAGCCTCTGAATATGTTATATTTTGGCTCATGTCTCCATTACTAGCCTGAAAGATACTCTCAGCAATAACCATGTGTTATTTATCTTCATTAATAGCACCAGGCACTCATTTAATCATTGTTTGCTGGACTTGAATGACTAGCTTTGCTTCTTAAAAAGAGCATTTCTTCCAGTGTAAACACACTACAGTAAATAACTGCTTAAAGAACCATGGGCTTATCTTTCTTTGCCCTACCCACAAAAGCTAACTAAATAAAACAGAAAATTAATGGGAATAACTCTACCAACAAAATACTCCTCACAAATTAGTAGTCAATTTTTCCTCTGCTTATAAAAAAATCGAAATAAAAACTAGGGCAAAATGTATCTTCATCATCTAGAAGTGTATAATTTATTTTTAGAGTATTTCATGCACATGCCAAACCCTGTAACTCTGTATATCTAAGCTTTTAAGTTCATGAGTCAATGAATTAAAATACTTCTCTCTCTTATCTGGAGAAAAAAATAATATGTTACTAAAATACTACATCACACAGGAGATAATTATTGTGGATGGCTATATCATTTATGCAGAAGTGCATTACAAATTTAAAATGTCAGCGTTCATAATCATGATGGAATCTCAGGAAAAAAATATTTGTTGCTTGTAACCAGGACCTGCTACAGGACTCAAAAATGGGAGAGGAAAACAAGGAACAGTGCAAATGAAAAATATAGAGCTCCTGTTAAAAATTCATTAAAAATTTCAAGATGGAGACAGTAAAGCATTAAATCAAGCACGATGCCCTTCCAAGCATGAGGCCCTGTGCCAATGCACAAGCCCTGCCCATGAAGTTGGCCCTGCTTAGGACAACCAGTATTTAGTGATGCGAAATACTGGAGCCATCCTTCTGTCTTAGAGCACAGGACGGTGATTTAATCCCATTGGAACTGAGACCCAAACAGCCTTCCTTAAACAGGAATTGCCTTATAATCTTACGCTCTAATCTCACTGTTAAGTTTCGAGACTACAGAGAAGGAATAAAAACTGGTCCTGCTCACCTTCTCTGAACTTGGAAACCTATAATAGATACACCTCAGTGACTCAGCAAAGACATGATCATCTAACTTGAAATGTTTAGAATAATTCCATAGCAAAAAATATATTCTAAATGAAAACAAAATGGTCATTTTCCATTGTTAACAGACTTCCATGTATGTAATTTTTAATATATTTGTAGTTTTGGAGAATCCTTTATTGATTTTTAAATATATAATTATTATGGTTGTCATTTATGCTTTGTGTCAAATACAATACATTTATAGCTAGTACAAACATGTGTTCCCATATATACCATTCAAAACTATAAAAAACACTTTTAATAATATATGGGGTCTATGAATAAAAGAAGAAAAAATATTTAAATAACATAACTGCTACTAAATTCCTTTTTGGGGGGAATAAATCTTAAGAATAACAACTAAATTATAAAAAAACAAAAAACACCCATAAAACTACTGAGAGTACATTAACAACAGAAGTGGGTCCATGTGTACTGACATAACAGAGAAAAAGATGAGGATAAGAAACCACTTGAAATATTTAAAGGACTACAAATATCAAAATTAATAATGAAAGATTCAAAAGAAAAAAAGGCATAAAAACACTGGGTTTGGAGAAAATTATTTATAAAGATATGGAGGAAAGTTATAAAGATAACAATGCAGATTTGATATGTAACATGTTTTCTAGAAAAAGTAAGAATGTTTCCTTTTTAGAGATACAAAAGACATACTCTGTGGCAGAGGTTCTCAACCTGTGGGCCGCGACCCCTTGGGGGTTGAACGACCCTTTCACAGGGGTCGCCTAAGACCATCGGAAAACACATATCAGATATTTACCTGACGATTCATAACAGTAGCAACATTACAGTTATGAAGTAGCAATGAAAATAATTTTGAGGGGGTCACAACATGAGGAACTGTATTAAAGGGTCATGGCTTTAGGAAGGTTGAGAACCACTGCTCTATGGGATGGGTTTTACAGCCTCCATAAAACTGTCATTTTTAAAAGGCTTAATTTTTTTAATGAGAATTGACAGAATGCTAATAAGCATAGTTTATAACAATACTGGTTGTTAAGTAGCACAACCCTAAACTTAAAAGGGAAAACCTACAAAGATTAGTTCTATGGCATAAATTCAATCCACGTAAGTTTTCAAAAAAGCATTTTTACTTACAATTGGCATTGATCACCTTTTATTCCTTTAGTTGTGCAGAAACATTTTCCTGTGTGCATATGACAAATATTTGCATGGCCACTGCATGTACAAGCTGTAAGTCAAAACCAAAATGATATTGAATATTCTCCATCACAAACGCGTGTGTTGTTACATTTCAGGAAAGATTTTATCTTATTTTTATACCATGTACTTTCCTCTTGCCATCCAAATACTAGGGTTACCATATGTTACTTTTAATTAAAAGTCAGCCCACTTATTTTAAAACTTGGTGAAACTCTTTCAAGTCCTTGGGTACTCTGGAGTCTAGTACAGATCCGAGTACTTTTCTCATTCTCCTTTGGGATTCCTTCCACTTCTAACTTGGACATCCACTGAATGAAATGAGTCTCAAAGAGTGTAAGAGCTTCGAAATCAAACAGCTTAATTTCAAAATGTACATCTGTAATCTCTAGATATGTGGCCTTGGGCAATTTATTTAACCTCTCTAGACTTAATTTCTTCATCTGCAAAAGGTCAATAATATTTAGTCTCAGGATTTATGTGAGAATTAAATGAGACAATGTATTTTATAATACCTAACATACACCAAGCCCTTAACAAAAACAGGTATTATTTCTACTACTATTGCACCTGCCAGCAACAACAACAAAAAAACCCGGTGTAAAAATGCAGGTCTGTTTATTTGCCCCCAAAATTGTCTTTTACAGCTCCCAAGATCACGCTCAGTTTTGTTTTCCAGACTACTAACTAAAACATGACATGGTATAATAGTTCTACACAGTTGATTTGGTTCGTATGAACCCATCTTATTTTCTGACTCTGATTCTTGTTAAATAGCACGTTTAGGACAAAAACCTCACACTACTGTGACCAACATCCAATCAATTGGAAAGTTCTAGTTTCTACATGCAGTCTCTCTCGTATCTGTCCCTCCTTTTCATTGTGATAGCCATCATTCAAGTACAGTCACTCATCACGTTCCCTTACTGACACCAACACAAACACATAGGTGATCTTTCCATCTTCAGTGTTTCCAGGCTACAACTCATTCTCCAGTCCTGAGACATATTCTAAAGAGGAAAACAAGGCTGACCACGTCACTAGCCCTATTAAAAAACCTTTAAGAACTATTGTGTTCCTGTACACCACCAGTTAGTTAAGCCATTCTATTGATAAAAACGAAATAAAGTAGTCTTTTCCTGATTCATATACACTAATGAACCACTGGTTTTGATCAAAATATAAACTATTCTAGAACACTAAGCTTCTAGCTAATTGTCTATCTGCTTTGAAAAATAATTAATGTAAAGTAAATACACACACCCCTACACACACATAAAAAGTAAGTTAATTCTAGGTAGATTTTTAAGAACCTGGTTCCCCTGCCCCCAGAAGAGATTTCTACATAGAAGCGTAAACTTTTCTTCAAAAAAATTTTAAATAAATCAGCATAATTTTCTTTTACATTTGTAGAATTAGCTATGGAAATACAAAGTGTGAGAATTAT
The DNA here is from genome assembly GCA_004026885.1 of Lyroderma lyra. Classification (NCBI taxonomy): domain Eukaryota; kingdom Metazoa; phylum Chordata; class Mammalia; order Chiroptera; family Megadermatidae; genus Lyroderma; species Lyroderma lyra. Next base: position 385,578 of record PVJL010000210.1, on the reverse strand, counting down.
AAAATGAATGACAAGGTACAGAAATGCAAGGAATAAAGGAAAGTATCATCGAGTAATAAATGGACATTAAAATATGTTGAAAGCGTGTAACTTCATAAAGAGTGAATGAATATATCATAATATCTTTTAATATTAGCTTACAGAGTTTCATATTAATACTGTCTTATATTCAGAAGTTCCCTGAAAAATGATGCACATTAATATTTTAAAACTTGGATGAACGTTTTATTTACCCTTTATGGCAAAAATGGGTAATAGTTAACACTTACACAGTTTCTTAAAAGAATTATCATTGTATAGAAGCTTTAATAATTTCTGAGGCAAAAAATTGTGTTGAAATACCTTTTAATGTAAGTTCATTTTGAAAGAATTCCCTTGTGGTGCTATACTTCAGGCTAAAATGGCACAAATTTTAAATTCAATTGTTTAAAACTTATACTTCATGACAGCGTTGAAATTACTCTGCTGTTGTCAGCATTTGAAGCTATCTTTTTATGCTGAATCAGCACCTATGAAATCATCATGCAATGGCCTTTTGTTTGGCAAATTTTATATGATAAGATTTTCTAGCCGAGCATACACTAGAAGGACATTGGGTGATCACATGGTATTTCTGTTCCTTATAATAAAAGCTGCAACATCACGTTATAACAAAAATTAAATGACAAGGATTAAAAAAAAAGTTATAAGGGTTCTTCAACACTAACCAAATGCCAAAAGTTTAAGTTAGGATGGAAGGTAGAACTTTGTGCCAATTAAAAATAGGGAGGAAAGAGGTAGGCTTACAAAAGGGGCTCAAGTCAACCAATTCAAAGGCCCACAGTACTCAAAGGTGAAGGGGCTGTGTCTCTAGCAGATTCATGAGACTCAGCCCACATGTCTTCGGAATGGCATCCAACAGGAAAAGCAGTAGACTAACGTCTTCTACTACCTACAGTCAAAGGTCACCCCGAAATACCTGACTCAGTGTCAGTGCCAAATAGTTTGCGTAGACTCAGTTCTGGTTCTTGTAATTCCTTCTATGAGAATCGAAAGGATGAAAAAACCTTGAGAAGATGGAGTAAAGACAACTTAGGGTGACTGAGCATCTGAGAGGAGCACATTACCAAGGAAAACAAAGGATTTTTCAAAAATCAGTATATGGAGGACAGATTAGCTAAAAATATCATAGAAGCTAGGCAGTGAAGCTTTTTTTTAAATTATGTACTTGAAATAGGCAGCCCTGCATAATTTAAAAAGGCTTTCTTGGTTTTCTTTGTGTGATTAAACTTATATAAAAATGCTCTTCTGAACAGAATTTTTGATCAAAGCATAAATTCACAAGTATACCATATACTAAATATCTACATATAACTATATAATTATTCATTTAATGGCCTCTCCTTGGAATATCTGAAATCTCAGGTTGGCTTTTCTCTGACACACGGGATAACAATGTGTACTCAGAAAATGCAAACTTTTCATTTTGTTCTGTCAAAACAGCTAATAAAACCCAGATTTCCATGTCAAGTGATTTTCATTTATCTGTATCTTTTTATTATTCAGGTCAGTGCTTTCAGTTTAAGAGAATTAACCTTCTTACTTTGATATTAAGAAATGCTCAAATTCATTTGGTTATAAACTTGCTGCTTCTATGAACAATCCACAATATGTGAGAAGAGTTTAAAATGAAAGTATTTCCCACTCTAGTAGAAAGAAAGAAGTTAATTAGTTTCCCTTCGACTAACCTCTACTCTCAGAGAATATTTGTGTAAATGCCTAGGGTGTTTATTAAAGTATGAAATACTGTAAAAGTCTGCTATGAATAGATATTCTTAATGGGAAAAAAATAAATTTTGCTAATAAGAAACAAAGGTAAACATGTAGAACTGTCACCATGTTGAAAGAACTCTTTTTTTCCCAAAACTGGGAACTAATGAGTTTCTTCATTACTATTAAAAGTAAATAAATATATATAAAGAATATCAGGTAAGTATACTATTATATAAAAAGATACATCAGATAAGTATACTACTCAAGAACCAAAAAAGAACAACAAAATTGAACTAAAGGACATAAATTAATAAATATAAAACTAGACTTTAGTAAAATCTAGTATTCATAACTAAAATTATGAATACAATGTTAAAATGTTAAGAATTTATTCATAATTCTATCTAAAATTAATTAAACACCTTGTAATAAACTAACCAAAAAGAGTAAGAACTAGATGAAGAAAATTATCACTCACAAAAGACTGCAATTTTTAACATGTCTTTGTAGTTCACTATTTAGAGAAGTTTTTTCCTATCGTATACCTTTTTTATGAGTAACTGAGTAAAACAGATACAGGTAAAGATAGTAAACTATTTTTAAGATTAGTAACATTATAGCTTCATTGTAACATTTAGAAGAAATTATAACAACATGCAACTCATGATCACATAAAATTGAAAATCATAAATTGCCCACAACTCTCAAATGCCTACCAGATCCTCCCATCAGAATTAATTGTCTGTGACGCTACCATTCAGTTTCTTTGTCACTCTGTTGTAACACCCACACCATGTCTATGAGTTTGCGTCCTAACACAGTAACTTGCACAAAGTAAGTACTCGGTAATTGTAGGACCCAAGAACAGTCCTTCACCGCAAAGCAGTGCGGTCCATTGACTGCTGAGTCATTGCAGTTCTTCTACCCAAAGAAACCTTCATTGATTCTTTTTTACTACAATTTGTAAGTCAGATTGGGCTGTTGGAATGATAAAACTTATGATCATCTTAATTTAAAACATACAGTTATTCAAATGTTTCTTTTGTCTACGTTGGCAAAAATTAAAATAATACTCTGATAATCTATATGACATTGTATTTGGCAATGGATTCTTAGACATACACCAAAAGCACAAGCAAAAAAAAAAAAAAAAGACACTATCCAAAAAGTGAAAAAGTTTTCCCATTCCTATAGAGTAAGAAAAAAATATTTGCAAAGCAGATATCCAATAAGGCCCTCATATCCAGACTATATAAACTCTCAGAATTCAATAACAACAATAAGACCAAATAACCCCATTAACATCAGACAAAGAACATGAATAGTCATTTTTCCAAAGAACATATATAAATAGCCAATAAGCACATGAAAAGACACAGGTACTCAAATAAATATTTGTACACCCATGTTCATAGCAACATAACTCACAAAAGCCAAAAGGTGGAAGCAACTCAAGTATCTATCAATGGAAAGTATAAACAAAATGTGGCATATACATACAAAATGCTAGGTAAAAAGGCCAGTCACAAGAGGTTACATATTTTATAATTCCACCTGTATGAATATCCAGAGTAAGCAAGTTCATAGAGACAGAAAGCAGACTAGTGGTTGCCAAGGAGTGGAATGACTGCTTAGTAAGTATGGAGTTTTACTTTGAGGTAATGAAAATGTTTTGCAACTAGTCAGAGGTAATGGTTGCACAATATAAATAACCTATCTGAGATCTACTTTTTGTCCAACTACATTCTTGGCTATGGAAAATTCAGCAGTAAAAAGCTCTGAAAAACAGGGCAGCTCCAAAACCTTGACATTTTTACTTCATAAACATAAAATAACACAATACAATGACTCCAATAGGTAAAATCTAAATTATATGGGTTCCACTGTGCCCGTGTCTATTGCACCTTCTGTACACACTGGATATAGCACTAAGTTGTGGCTTTTGGCTAAGTTACTGGCTCCTACCTGTCCCTGTCCACACTAACATAACTTCTACGTAAAGAGTTAAGGGCAAGGCCTACAAATCAGACACTCTCTCTCCCTTACTAGCAATAGGATCTTTGTGTATTTGGGTCTCTATATAAAATGGGAATAAAAGTAATGCCTCCCATTAAGTTGTTGTGAAGCTGAGATAAGATAATGAACATAAAGCTCTGAGTACAGTGCCTAGAACACAGAAAATGCAAAACGTCAGCCAATTTCTCTGTATTAGCACTTAAAACAGGTCAGACAATTCCGTACCACAGAACTTCACTTCAGCAGTATTCAGTCAGCGCCAAACCTCCTACTGTCTGAGCAACTGTTCTGATTCGAAGGCTGAGCCCAGCATCACTTGTGCTTTTTCAACCCTGAGTGCATGTTTGTCATTTGGGAAGCTTTAGAAAAGAACCAATGCCCAAGAAGCACCCTACAGCCTCAACCCAGACACGGATTTAATTATTAGGGAATAGCCCAAACACCCATAGTTTTTAAAAACTCTCCAGGTAGCTTTTATGCAGGTAGTGTTGAAAATGTTGTCTAGACCAAGCTCAGGCCCAAGTCCCTCTTTAAAGATCTCGTCGTTTCACAGCCGTTCTGTGGGAGTAATAAAGGCCATCTCCATGTACAAAAAGTAGGTAAAAGACTGAAGGGACAAGACCGACCAAGAAATAAAGAGGGATTACTATCCAATTATAAGATAAAAGGAAAAATTATAAGGAAATACCAAAAATTCTTTAAAAAGTAGGATAAAGAAGCAGTGGGATAGGTAGGGAAATAGAGAAAAATTGGGTTTAGTGAATGGAAATGTGACTATAACGGCTGGTACTTAAATGCTCTTTTAATGTGCTTCAAATCCTATTACATGTGCTGCTATTACATATGATTTCATTTGATCTTTACAACAATCCAATGAAGTATTAGCATCTCCCTCTCACATACAAGGAAAAGGAGGCACTGAGAGGTTAAGTTAATAAGCCAGGGTCATACATAAAAATAGTGGCAGAGCAGGGATTTCAGCCCAGGATTGATTCCAAACACATTCTCTTAAACATTATCCTATACTACTGCCCTATCCAAAATAACACCTCACCTGACGTAAGGCATATACAAACCTTTCACTATTTCCTATTTTTAAAGTCAAAATGATAGGTTACTATTATCAAAAAAACAAACTATCAGCAGTGATTAGTTTTGAATAGTGAGATTACAGGTAATTTTTTATTTTAATTTATCTGTATTTGATAAATTTCCTATAACAAACATGTTAAGAAATAAGAAAAAGTAAGAATTTTTAAAGCAAGTACATCACAGAATTTTTACAGTTTATAGTTCCTAATATACATTACCATCCAAAAATACTGACACAATGAAAAAATTTTATGTAATAAAATATATTTTCCACACAGGTATATCTTTCTCAATTTTCTTTTCTCTAGTAAAAGAAGAAAGAATTACCTGTACATTGTCCCCCATTGGTTGGATCGCCATAATATCCTGGCATGCAATCCTGACATTGCTTTCCTGTGGTGAGATTTTTACACTGTTCGCACACATTATTATTGATGCAAGTGCTGTGTCCATTACACTGGCAAGCTAAAGAAAATAGTAAAAAAAATTTACAAATCTACAAAACATATACCAAGCATAATAAGTATCAAGACAAAGAATTTATTTTAAAAATTTGAATGGTAGCAAAGTCCACAGGACATTTCCCACATTGTTTTCATGTATGATGTGTGGCTCAAAATATTAATGCAGGATAATATATTCAGTAAATTCTATACTGAAATTTTGCCTTAAGCTCTATAAAATGTAGGGGTTACAGATCAATTGAAACATAAAAGTTATAGCTAAGGAGAGAATAATTTTTAACCTATTCCTTAAAGAGTCATGTGAATATTACATCTATTAAGTTATATAAGCACAAGACTGAATAATACGGATTTCATAAAGAATATTAAAATTCATTTTAATTATATTCACACATAACAAAGGATTAATAAATCTGGAAAATTGTGTGTCAATAGGTCCTTACTTCAAGAAAATACATTAGTGTAAAATGAACAAAAATAGTACTTTTAAATTAATTTGCATAAATATTTATATTCTTTGGGCAGGAAAAGCTTCAAGGCTTAATTGAAATTCTATGTGGTTGTGAACTTAACAGAATCAGACTTACAGCATGAGTTTTTTGTGTCCTCATAATATGAGATTTAATGTTTTATATTAATATTACAATAGAATCCAAAACTTTCAGATGAGAGAAAAAGTTCATGTATGAAAGCTCATGCCTTTAATGACTACTTGGGTCATAATACTTAGTTTAATAAATGTCCAAACATCATCCTCATTGTTACCTTCATAACAATTTTAATTGTTGTTACAATTAAGATAGCATTTAACTGGGCTGGCTCGCTCACGCTCGCTCGCTCGCTCTCTCTCTCTCTCTCTCTCTCTCTCTCTCTCTCTCTCCCGCCCACCCACCCACCCACCCACCCAGGAAAACCAATGTTCAGATGATTCCAACAGTTTGTCACTGGCATCAATTCTGATTTATCAGTTTACATCAGTTTCAACGTATTGTAATTACCACCTCATTCCCATAGATCACACTAGGTGGTATACATGATTTATACATAAATTATTTCAATTACTACTCCCAACAATTCTATGTGGAAGGTACTATTTTTAGGACCATTTCAAGGTAAGAAAAACTGAGTTAAGCAACTACCCAAAGCAACACAGCTAATCAATAGCAGAAACAAATGCATAATAAGGATGTATCAATCAAAAAAACAAGAAAACAGACATTAAATACCATACCTCTTCTATGTGGAAAATTTGAAAGTGACTAATTTGCAAGAGACTACCATAAGGTCATCAACATCAGTTAACATCAAATTGTGAAGAAAACACCAACATAAAGAGTAAAAATCAAATGCCAATATGTAGAAATTTTCAGAGGCATAACTCTGTTGTAACATAGCATAGAGATGATATGGCATCATCATGAAAAAAGGTTAAATACTCTTCATCACCATTTTTATGAAATTGAGAAATATCATAATATAGTTTTCAAAATTATTATCATTATGAAACAACTAGGAAAAATTTTTAAGTGTTCATAATAAATTAAGTAAAATAAGATACAGAACATTATGTTTAAAATGACCACATTTTTGTTTTTAAATATATAAATATGCCTATAGAAAAGTTAATGATGGTTATCTTAGTTTAGCAAAATTTTTCTGTACCTTCAGTTTTCTATAATACATTCACATTACTTTCATAATAAAAAATAATAATGTTAACTTTAACTTTTAACATTGTGCTTAAAAGTTTAAGATATTGTTCCATAGAAAATTTTATGTGAAACCAATAAGGCTAATTCACTCAAGTGAAAACAAAATTTATTGAGTGCTTACTACATGTATAGCATTATCTGAAAAAGTCAAAATAAGAGATGGGTTACTTTAAGTATTTCTGAAATTCTTGGCTACATTTTTCTATCAGAAAAACAAATGCTTTAATTACTGAAAAAGATAGCTAAATTTATCAACTGCATCTAACATCCTTCTCACAAACTACCATGGAAATAATAAGAAAACTTGTCAGCTACAACAGGAATTTGGGCATGGTGGCAACTACACACAAAAAAACTAGAAAACAGTAACCTACAATCCTTCCGGAAATAAAGAGGACCTATGGCATAATGCCACTGAATTGTCACTTCCTGAAAGTGAGAAGTTCTGAAGGCAGATCTGGGCCATGTGGCAATCAAGAAGCATATCACTTGTACACCTGCATACAGCTGCTAGAAAGTGTGACACAAGGAAGTCTAGCATTTCATGCAATGAATATACCACATAGAAAGCTGGTATAATTTAGACTTAACTGCAAGCAAAAAACAGAATGGTTATTGTCCTAGTGTGTAATTAATACGATAGCAATGGCAAAGGAGAAGGCATGTTACAGAAAGAAGGACCCAGGCACAGCAGTGGTACCAGACAAGAAAAGTACACACTGGTAAGGCTTTGATTACATTTTATTTCCCACTGCTATGCAGGTGTTTAATCAACAGGTAAGGTAAACTTGTATCTACTACTTCTCCCAGGATACTTACCTGAAAGGTTCTGATAACAACCTGGCTGTGAAAAATAAATAAAACTAAAGAAAAGCTATCTGTACCATTTCGTTTAAATTTTAAAACCTGCCCAGATGGCTCCTCATCTATGGACATACAAACAGAAAATGAAACCAAAATATACAGAAAAACTCACCATTTGATATGCAAATAAAGTACATATTTTGAAACATATGTGCTCTTTAAAACAGATGTAAAACACTTAAAAATATCTGCTTGACATTCTCAATAAAATTCAATAGCATATGCACAAAATCAAAGCTGAAATTTATCCAAAAAATTTTTCAACAAATAGCCTACCTTAAAAGGAAAGGTAATTATCATTGCTAGAAATAAAGCAGGACTTCAAAATAAGAATGTTAAAGATAAGTTTGAGCTTCTGACAAAATTTTACCAAACACGGGGTAGACAAGCAGAAGCTAAGAGGTATGGGTTTCAAAACTCAGCAGAGCCAGGAGTCAAAATCCCTGGCACACACTACTAAGGGAACTAAACAGACCATATTTATAATGTCCAAAGCCTTCAATTATAGCCCCTATCTGTGAAAAAGATACTAAAAGGCACCATGAGCCCAAAGAAGCAGAAAAAGAATATGAAGCAACTAGGTATGTGTATGAAAAAGTCACTTGAGAGAAATTAAAGCCTGTGCTAAGCATATGTATTTGGTTAAAATTTACATAAACCATATGGTAGAAAAACTCCAACATCCAACATTATTGTAAAACCTGTTCTGAAAACAAGCAAAACCACATACACCTTGCACAAGCAATTGTAAATGGCCTCTTGAAATATTTCTACAACTTGGGTCCCACAAATTTACTACAGAATTGAGACGTGGAATACACTTTTCTGTCAAAGGCTAAATACTAAGTATTTTAGGCTTTGCAAATCATATAACGTCCATCACAATTACTCACCTCTGCCACTATAGTGTAAAAGCCACCATACACAACACAAATAATTAATAATAGCTGTAATCCAACAACTTTATTTATAAAATTAGCAGACCAAACAGACATATACAGAGGAATCCATACAACAGCATGAAAATACACATTTTTCTCAAGTGCACATGAAACATTCTCTAGCATAGACTATATCCTAGGTCCTTAAACAAAATTTCAATAAATTTAAAAGGACTGAAGTCATATAAAGTATGTTATCTAACCACAATAGAATGAAATGAGAAACCAGGAACAGTAAAAATATTTGGGAAATTCACTAATATGTGGAAATTAAGCAACATATTTCTAAATAACCCATGGGCCAAAGAACAAATCATAGAAAAATTACAAATTACTTTCAAATAAATGAAAATAAAAATATAATATACCAAAACTTACAGAATGAAACAAAAACAATGCTGAGAAATAAATTAATAGCTTTAAAAGTCTAAATCAAAAAAGAAAAAAGATCTCAAACCAACCTAATTTTACACCTTAAGAGACTTAAAGCAAGCAGAAGAAACAAAATTATAAAGATTAGAGTGAAAATAAATGAAATGCAGAGTAGGAAAATAATAAAAAAAAAAATCAATGAAGCCCAAAGTTTGTTCCTTACAACGATCGACAAAATTGACAAGACTTTAGATAGACTAAAAAATAAAAGAGAGAAGACACAGATTATTAAAATTAGGAATGAAAGAGGAGGCACATTACTGACAAAGAGTGAAGAAAAGGATTATAAGTAAACATTATAAACAACTCTATGCCAATAAATGAAATAATCCAGATGAAGAAAAGGAAATCCTAGAGAGTTACCAACTATAAAGCTGACTCAAGAAGAAATAGAAAATATAAATAAGCTATACCAATAAGGAGATTTAGTTAATAATCAATCAAATACCAGAAAAGTATAAACCAAGATCAACTGGTTTAATTCATGAATTATACCAAATAAATAAAGAACACCAATTACTCACAAGCACTTCCAAAACACTGAAGCAAAGGGGAGATTTCCTACCTCATTCTGTAAGGCCAAAATTAACCTAATACAAAACCAGACAAAGTCATCACAAGAAAAGAATACAGACTAATATCTCTAATGATTAGAAGTGCAAAACCTCAACAAATTACTAGCTAACTGAATCCACTAGCATATAAAAAGGATTATACACCATAACTAAGTGGAACTTACCCCAGGAATGCAAGACTATTTAAACATGAAAATCAATCAAGTAATATACAGCATACTAATGGAGGAATAAAGGGGGCAAATCCCACAGGATCATCTCAATAGATGGAAAATATTCAAGAAACTAGGAATAGAAGGAAACTGTGTCAACTTGACAAAAGGCACAAATCAAATATTCATAACTAACATCATATTTAATGGTGAAAAAATGAAAGCTTTCCTTTTAAGATTGGAAAGAAAACAAAAATGTCCTCTCTTGTCACTTCTATTCAACCCACTGGAGGTTATGGACAGGGCAACTAGGAAAAAAAAAAAGAAAGAAAGAAATTAAATGCATCCAAATTATAAAAGAAATTATAAAACTAACTCTATTTCCAGATGATATGATCTTACTTATAAAAAACTACAGAATACATAAAGGAAAATTTGAGCTGATGAGTTTAGAAATGTTGTAGGATAAAAAGTCAATTAGTACAGAGAAATCATTTTATTGTATTTCTATACACTTACAATGAACAATTCAAAAATGAAATTAAGAAAACAACTCCATTTGCATTAGCATCAGAAAGAATTAAGTACAATAGCATCAGAAAGAATTAAGTACTACATTTAATCAAAGAAATGTAAGACTTGTACCGTGAAAGCTATAAAACATTGTTAAATGAAATTGATATTAAGGTATTTTGTATTCATGAATTGGAATATTTAATATTATTAAGATAGCAATTCATTCCAATTGATTTACAAATTGAATGCAATATCCATCAAATTCCAACAGACTTTTTTTATAGGCATAGACAAGCAGATTCTAAAATTCATACATAATTACAAAGGAACCAGATTAGCCAAAACAATCAAAAAAGAGAAGCAAAGTTGAAAAACTGTTTCTTCCCAATTTCAAAGCCCACTACAAAATTACAGTAATCAAACCAGTGTGTTACTAGCATACGGACAGATATATAGATCACTGGAATAGAATTAATCCAGAAATAATCCCATAAATCTATGGTCACTTAATTTCCAACAAGGGTTGAAAATCATTAAGTAGGGGAAAAGTAGTCTTTCAGCAAAATAGTAATATCCACATGCAAAAGAATTAATTTGGACTCATATATCACACCATATATAACAATTAAATAAATATGGATCAAAGACCTAAATGTCAGAGCTAAAATTATGAAAATGATAGAAGAAAATATAGATGTAAATCTTCATGATTTTGGATTAGGTAATGGTTTCTGAGATATGACACAAAAAGCACAAGCAACCAACAGAAAAAAAGTAGATATACTGAAAATCATCAAAATAAAAAGCTGTTGTGCCTCAAAGGATACTACCAAGAAAGTGAAGAGGCAATCCACATAGGAAAAAATATTTGAGACTATTATCTCTGATAAGGTCTTAGTACCCAGAATAAATAAAAACTCTTAGAATTCTACAATTAAATTTTTTTTAATGAACAAAGGATTTGAAGATATTTTCTAAAGAAAATATATGAATAGCTAATATGCACATGAAATCACTATCATTAGTCATAAGGGAAAGGCAAATCAAAACCACAAGGCGCTAGAACTGGCAACAAAATGGTGGGGTAAGAGGGACTCCAGAAAACTCCTCTGGGATGACAACTAATAAAACACCGCTACTTCAACCAAGGAACCTCTACATAATGCACAAGCACAACCGAGAAACCTACTCCTCACATTAAGGTACCAGCAGGTGGGCAGAGGGTTACACAAAGGAGAAATAAGGGGAAGAGTGGGGGACTCAGCTGCGGGTCCCAGTTGGAACTCTCCCTCTGGGGGAGGGAGGAGGAAGAAGGTGGCAGAAAAGGCTCCGGCCTCACTTGGTCCATGGGACAAGGGAAAGGGGGCCCACAGGCAGGGCGGGAGACACTGCACCTGCCTCCCTTTGGCCCCAGGAGGTGTAGATAGTCTGTAAACCGAAGCGGCCAGATTTTACTCTGGTTCCCAGAGGAGGGGGAGTGGTTGCGTGGTGAGGAGCCACAGCACAAACACTGTGACCAGAAGGAGAAGGAGAGAGGGTCTGAGTGCACATTTCTCAGCCCACAACCAGGATGGTTTGAAAGATGAGCCAACAGGCCTGACCCCAAGGCTCAGGGCAGAATCCGCGCTCGGGGCAAACCCAGAACAGAAAGGTGCAATCACGCCCAAACTGCCTGGATGACCCTGGGAGTGACAGGAACAAAACAAAGCCACAAACGCCCCCTCCCCCACAGACCTCTGCCCACGTGGTATCAGCAGCCAACACCAAAGAAACTGCAGCTGGGAGGGTTCAGAGAAACCAGAGAAAAAGAGCTCAAATTAAAGAGATGGGGATAGATGACCCATAAAAAACAAAGCTCAGAGCAATTATTATAAAAATGCTTAAGGAACTGAATAATTTCAACAGAGGTATAGCAAGCAGCAAAAACTTACAAACTATAGTAAAGGACCAGAGAGAGATAATGACTACATTAACTGAAATGAAGAACAGAAAAAAAGTCACTAACCTAGATAAAATAAAAGTGCAAAGCAGTGACTCTGGGTGATGTACACATAATACAACACAGAGAAGATGTAATGTAGAACTGTACACCTGGGACCTATGTAATTTTTACTAATTGATGTCACCCCAATAAGTTAAAATAAAAAATAAAAACAGTAACTTTAAAAGATTAAAAAAAAACCACAGTGAGCTACTACTTCACACCCACTAGAAGAGTAATAAAACGATGGATAATAAAGAGTGTTGGAGAAAATAGAGTAATTACACCCTCATACACTGCTGGTTACACTGTAAAACAGTAGCTCTAGTAAACCATCTGCTAATTCCTCAAAAGTGTAAATAGAGATTAATCATAGGACTTGTAGGTATATACCTAAATAAATAAATTAATTAAATATGTCCACACAAAAACGTATAAAAAATGTTCATAACAGCATTATTCATAATAGCAAAAAAGAAAAAGAAATCATCAACTGATGAGTGTATAAACATGTGGTATGTAATTGAATATTATCCAGCCATAAATATAAAGGACTGATATATGCAATGATATGGATGAACCTTAAAAACTTAGGTTAAGTGAAAGAAGCCAGATGCAAAAGAAAACATACTTTAAGATTGCATTTGGATGAAATGTCCAGAACAAACAAATGCACAGAGAGAGAAAGCCGATTAGTGGTCTTCAGGTGCTGGGGGAAGCAAGAGTAGGTACTGACTGTTAAAGGGTACGAGATTTTGTTTGGGGGTAATTAAAATGCTCTGGAAGTATATGATGACAACAGTTGTACACCTACTGATTATATTAAAAACCACTGAATTGTACACTTTGAAAGGGTGGACTTTATGGCATGTGAGTTATGTCAATAACAAACAGAACGAATTAGATGAGCTGAAAAATAATTTGCTCACATTTTTGCCATCTATGTATTCACAACATTCATAATGTTACTTTTTCCTTTGTCTCATCAAAAGAGCAGGATTTTCCTCACCCTTTGAACATGCAGTGACCTCAAGACTTTCTCAGAACAACAGAATGCAGAGTGATAGCATCGAAATCCTGGCTTAGGGATAAAGAATCAAACATGCTCTGCTCTTTCCTTCTCAGAATTCTATTCTAAGAATGCCATGTATAGAAGCCAGTCTATCCTACTGGAGGACAAACAGGCCAAGTACAGCAGAGAAGGGTCATTTGCAGTGAAGGTCTCCTATACCAACCAGCCAGTTCAGACTACCAGGCATGTGACTGAAGCATCTGAGACCATCCATAACTAGCCAAACTGCCAGGTAACTGTAGTCAGGAGAAACCAGCAGAATTCAGCAAATTTAGATGATGTAGAATCATGAATAAAATTGCTTTAATACTTTAATAGTGAGCTTGGGGTGCTATGTTAAACAGTAATAAACAATTAAAACATACTTAAGAGAAAATTGGAAACATCTAAAGAATGAGTGAACTGAAGTACAGATCAAAGGAGAGTCAAGGATATACAATACAGAGAAGACAGTAAGAAAGCTTAAGGACATAGTGAAAAAGTCTCCCATAAGTGAAGCAAACTCCTAGAAACAGAGAACAGAGTAACACAATGGAACAGATACAATATTTGAAGAGATAATGGTAGAAAACTTTACAAAAATGATGAAAAACAAAGCTACAGGGTAAATAAGCCATACAATTCCCAAACACAATTAAAAAATAAAACTGATAACTTAGGTACATCATATTAAAATTACTGACATCCAAAAACTAAGAAAAAATCTATTTAGAAAAGACAGGGAGAAGGGAAAGATATATACTGCTTTCAAAAGATAAACAATGAAACTGGCAGAGAAATTCTTAAGAGAATAAGAGGAAGACAGAAGAAAAGAAAATTACAACTTCATATTATTGAAAAAATATCTGCCAACTTCGGATGGTATTTCCAATAAAAGTATCCTTCAACTACGAAGAAACATATATACAATAAAAACTTTTTTCAGATATATAAAAGCTATGATAATTTAAGGCCATGATTTTAAAAAACACAGTATTTAAATTAAAGTTCATCAACCTCAAGATGTATTATAACCGAAGAAAATTCGAATCTATTTATATAGGAATAAAGAAGATCAAATGGTCAATACCTGGGTAAATAAAAAAGAATTTTGCTTACGAATTCTTTATAAGAAACTTGTTGAAAGCAAAAATAATAATGTATTGTGTGGTCACTATAACTAGAAATAAAATAAATGGCAATAATTATACAAAGGATAGGAAGAGAGCAAAATATTGCACTATTGTAATATTCTTACCTTATACATGAAGTAGTATAATACTGATTCAAGGTAGACTGTGATAAGATAAAGATGACTATTACAATCACTACAGCAGTCACTAAAAAAAACACAAAAAAGGTATAGCTAAAAATCCAATGAAAGTGTTCAAAATGGACTTAAAAAACACTCAGTTAACCCAAAAAGGGCAAAAGGAGGAACAACAGATGAAAAAAATAAAGGAAAAAAATTTTAAATAAATACCATAATGGTAGGGCTAAAACTCAGTGATACCGACATTATATTAAATCTTAATTGACTAATCAGTCTTGATAAAAAAACAGAGATTATCAAACTGGATTTTTTTTTAAAAAGCAAGACCTATGTGCTATTTACAAGAAATTATTTGTAAATAAAAACGCACATGTAAATGACTTCCACTTCTGCTCATGAAGGATTTAACCATGCTGTTAACTGACCTCTAATGGTAATACGGAACAACCACTTTCAGATGTAACAGGCAGCTCAGGAATGGCATGCCTGAAAGAAGGAAAACAAAATATGACTGCCTGCTACCTGGAGGCAGATTTGCAGATGTTGCCGAGGAGGGAAACCCAAACAAAGGCTAGAAACATCATTTAATTGAGGAAACAATGATCAAAGATCAGGAAAGTGTAGGCAGGTAGAATTTGTGGAGCAAATTACTATGGAAGAGAGAACTGCACATAGTAACTTGCGGAACAGTTTGGATCTTTGACTGAAGAAAGAATTGAACACATTCTGAAACTCCATGAAGCTGGAAAAAGAACCACCAGAAAACGGTAAGTCAGAAAATGCCAGGATCTCACACAGGACGGGGAACACTTTGTATTCCCACTAGTCAAAGTGGGAAGCTCTCATAACATAATGAGCGTTATATAGAAACTACAAAAAGGAACTACCTTAGTAGAAACAAATTAGCACTGGCCAGACCCTAACAAACCTTAAAAACAATTTTTGAAATGATCATACAGATCCCACATAACATATAACTGCACACCAGAATGAAGTTTGACACTCTAAAAGAAATAGAACAAAATCAAATAATAAACTACAAACATTCACAATGCCCAGGATACCATAAAAAATAAACAAGCTGGAAATTTTTATCCATCATCAGTAAAAAAATGTATCGATAGAAACAGACAAAGAAATGGCAATGGCACACAAGATAAAAATAAGCACAGAAGAGTTTTTAACATAGCTATTTTAAAAATTCTCAACATATTCAAGTATACAGAGAAAGAAATGAAAATTATAAAATGACTAAAATATCATTTCTAAAGATGAAAAAATAATATATGCAAAATAAAATACAAATTCAATGGGGAAAGAACTGTCTTTTCAACAATGGTGCTAGGACACGTAGATACCACTTGCAAAGGAATTAAGTCCCTAACTCACTCCACATACAAAAAGTAACTTCAAACAGATCAAAGACCTAAATGTGAAAGATAAGCTATTAAACTCTAAAGAAAATATAAGCATAAATATCTGGGATCTAGGCATAATATTAATATAAGTTTTCACAGGGATGACACCAATAGCGAAAGAAACAACAGAAAAAAATAGGACATCATCAAATTTAAAACCATTTGCAATTCAAAGGACACTATCAAGGAAGGAAAAAGACAGAATGGGAGAAAATATCTGCAAATCAATTTTTGATAACGGATTAGTATTCAGATTATATAAAGAACTATTACAGTTCAATAAGACAAATATCCCAATTCAACCATGACCAAGAATCTCAAGACATTTCTCCAAGGAAGACATACAAATGGCCAAAAAGAACTTAAAATGCTCAACATCATTAGTTACCAAAAAATTAAGATCAAAACCACCATGATATACCACTTTACACCCACCAAGATGACTAGAATCAAAATATGTGAAAGAACCAGTGTTGGAGAGGAAGGAGAGTAACTAGAACCCTCCATACTGCTAACAGGAAGGCAAAATGAGGCAGCAGCTTACAAGCAGTCTGGCGGCTCCTCAAAAGGTTAAACATTTCACCATCTGACCCAGATATTCCATTCCCAAAGGAATGGAAATATGTCCACACATAAACTTGTACATGAATGTTCACAGACACATTATTCAAAATGCCAAAAGTTGGAAACACCCAAATGCCCATCAAGTGATGAATGGATAAACAAAATGAGGTATATTCTAACAATGAAACATTATTTGGCCATGTTTTGTCTTCATAAATTTCCAAGTTTGTTTAGTGGGTATTGTTCCACCCTGTGCCATGCTGCCTTGGTCCATCTGGTTTCAGCACAACACATTATCAGCATCACACCTAAAGCAAGTTCTGCTGTACCTCTACTATTCTGCTGCAGAATTTTCCTAAGTGCCAAGGAAAGTTATTAACAAGACAATGCTAGCATAGCTCAGAAGTACAATACCCCAAAGGCATCATTCAACCAATAGAAGATGAGTTAGTAGATAAATGCCCTGCACCACCCAGTCCCTCAGTGGGTTAACTGAGGAGCATTCCACATGGTTCTTCAGAGTCCCTTGTGAGTTTGAGTCCAAATTTCCCAGGATAGTAACCAGCTCAATAATGCACATATTAGTGTTTTTTTCCCCTTCTTTGGAAGTCTCCATAACCTCAATTGTGCTTCCTAGGTTCACTTCCCAAGTCCTTATGTCAGGCTGTTACCTCTGCTAGAACACTCTTTCTCTAGATGTCCCCAGGATTCACTCCCTCCTCTACCTGAGGTATTTATTAATTTTCATGTCTCAGTGAGCATTTCTCTTACCAGTCAATTTTTAAATGCAAAACTTATTCCCCTTTCTTTGCCTTATTTATTTAATAACACTTATCACCATCTCACTTTATATATGTATGTATAATTAATTTTATTAATTTCAATTAGAATACATGCTCTATGAATGCAGTGACTTTAGTCTCATCTGTTAATTGTTGTATCTCTAACATCTAAACTACTCCTTGGCACGTAGTAGGCACTCAATAAAAATATATTGAACAAATTACATTTTTAAGAAGGTTGATTTTATTCGGTATAAGAACAGACTTCCTATTAAAAAATACAACCCTAAAAACTAGTAGTTACTGACCTTCAAAATTGAATGGTAGTGAAAACCAATGGCAACTTGCAAAATGAGGCAGCTAACTCCATCACAGGTACATGAAGAACATCCCCGTACTCAGCATGATATTTGGCATGATCCTTGGAGTTGCCTTTGAATTCTAAGATATTATAATACTATAGACAATAATAGACTATACTAAAGGGTAGAAAATAGGCATAAAGCCAATATCTTTTCCTCTTAACAGTTTACATGAAACCAAATCTAGCAACTATACGCTATTCATCTGCTTAGCCTATTTATGATTCCGAACAGAATACCATCTACCCAACAGAGATGAAGGTAGAAATGAGTATTTTTTTTCACCTTTGAATTGTAAGTCTTATTCTCATTGTTATTTTTTTTTTTACTAAATCTTTATTAGAAAAAAGAAAAAATCATTCCGGGTTTTGAGGTTTGTTTGAAAAACAATTTGACTGAAAAACTGTGTTGTTTGAAAAACTGAAATTGTGTTCATCACAGTTTTATTACCTGGACACTGGATAAAGGACCACTCATAGTGCTTCTCTTTAGGACAAAGACTGGTGTCCAGAACCATCTCCTTGCTGTGCGTGCCAACGAGCTTCATTGGGCCCCGAGAAGACCCTTCAGTGCAGTGCCCTCTTCCTGTGTTGCTGGGGTCATTGCACCATCCACATCCAGGCTGCTCCAAGCACTGTCCACAGGTTCTCAATCCAGAACAATTCTGAGCTGCATAACATGAACATTAACAAACCTGTTATTGGACTGTATATTCAAATGGAATTGTAAGCTAATGGAAAAATAAATATAATCCAAAAAAAATGCAAAAGGTCATCTAGAGTTGAAACATTTTTGTAATAATGCATAAAAAAACAGCAACTACTTAAAGCAAATAAAACATACATCATGGAAAAAGAGGTGATAAATGGACACACTTGAATGTGAAAAAGGTGTGGTGACTGTGCCCTATAGAAAAATGAAGTCAGCATTTAAAGACCCCTGAACTTCGCCAGCTAATCCATACCGCCCCCCACTCACATTCATCATTGTCTGTGAAAACTCCGTATCTCCACGTGAACGTCCACTGTAAGTGATGCCTGTCCCACCCCTGAGGTGGCTGAGTCCATTAGGACTGCCTCTCATGGACAATGCTCATTCCAAGGGTCCAAGATGCCAGCATTTGGCCATCCTCTGATGAGTACGCTCAATCTTACCCAAAGAGCCAAACTGAATGGGAACGTGGGAACTGGATACTGGCCTCAGGCAGGCAGCCAGCAGCAGCAGCTCCTTCTGACTTCCAGGGCTATGGAATGTCACACCAAGTCTGACTCAGTGAAGCTCAACCTCTTTTGTTTAACTGATGAATAACCTATGACCTTCAACAAAACCTATCAATACTATGATGACTTTTCCAAGGATGAACATATTATAGTCTGTCATTGTATTTACAACAGTCCCTATGTAATGTTTTAAATGTTAAATTCACAATCAGAGTATCCTATATTGACTGGGCTGAGACTTTCTTTAAAAATTACTTTTACTGATTTTTTTTTTTTTTTTGGTAAGAATAGGACCATTTTGTCTTGGGAATTGTTTATCCATAGAAGTTAGTGACACAGAAACAAGGCACCATGAATAATGTGTCCTTGTGACATTTTTTTTTCCATGAAGAAAAAATGGTAGATTTCTGGCAGACTCAATTTCATCACTATGGTGGTGATAACTTAATTGCCACTCAGTGTTTTAGTATTTACTGGAAACAAAAATGTTCCCCAGATTGATACAAACAAGGTGGCACCAGCATCTCCACGAACATCAGGCACTCAATAGAGAGGAGTATGCAGGGATACTGCAGAATATTGTTTAAAGAACTCATCAATCACAACATGATCTGTTGTTACAAATTTTTTCATGCTAAGCATTTCTGAGATTGAATGTAAGAAGGAGGGGAATGGGTATCATCTCCTGTATTTCTTTAATATTAAATGTAAAAAGGAAGAATATTCTTTGAGTCACTGAACACAAGTCTCTAAAGTTAACCCTGTAGAAAATTCTTTAGCATTTAATGCTGACTCAAAAACTGACAGACTATAATTATTTTTCTTCTTCTTTCAGAAAACAGTAATAACAGGAAAGCTCTTACAGGCTGTGTTATTTTTCTTAAGTCATGGATGGAGACTAGGTATGATCTATAATTAGAGCAATCATTTTTATTTTATTTTACTTATTTATTTTTGGCTTTTTGAAAGATTAAGTAGGAAAATATTCAATATGGTTTTTGAAATGGATAATAATTTTCAAAATCAATCTGCAAGAAATAATGTCATCAAACGATGACTGAAGACTTGCAGTAGCCAGCCCAGCAGGTAAGGAGCTTTGAAGTTACCACTCACACCTAACAGAAAGTAAAAGGGCAGCACACACTGAAAAATCAACAACTATTCTTAGATCCGTCAGAGAAGTAAGGTCAAAGGGCAAACCATGGCCACCAAAATTGGAGAGACCGACAGGAGGATACAGAAAATCACACGTGACCAAAGGAGAAACCAGTGGCAAGGTAAGGAAGCCTGAACTGTAACTGAAGAATTGTGGAATGCTCACTGCGACAACTCTGAGAGTTTGCATCTCCAGGGGGACCTGTCAGAGGAGGACCCCCACACTTTTGTGAGTTTTATCTCTGGAAGGAAGCTCTACCAGGTCCTCACAGTGAGTATCAAAGAAAAAGCCCTTTGTGCTTCCAGTGAAGGGCAAAGGAAAAGAAACCATCTTTAAATATACCAGAGCACCCTGTTCTTCACAAAGCCTGGAGGAACTATTCCATGAGCCTAAACGCTGGGGTTTGATCAGAGCCTAACTGACCAGGTTAAAGGGATATACCTAACTCTAGCCTTCCTCTCAATATTGCTGTGAACCTAACACTGCTCTAAGAAATAAAGCTTAATTAAAAAAAAAAAAAAAGATTGTCTTCCCTAAATGCCAATTAAAAAAATGTTTAAATTGAGCATACACATAAACCTGTAAAAGACTGAAAGGAATATAGATTTATGAGATATGTACTATACATTACATTATAATGTTTCTTATTATTCCATTTCCACCATATCAATTTAACTGGATTTTATTTGAAATTCTATATATTAAGAATTAAATCTTGTATTATTGCAATTACTTAAAATATATTAATTATTAATAATTCCAGTTATTAGCAAAACTTTCTTAGAAAGCATTAGGCAAAATTTGTCTTAAAATATATTATTTCTTCAATTGGTGAATTTTAAGCATTAATATATTATTATAACCAGAAAATATTGAAGAGTATTGTAAAACCCGTATTTGCTTCTCATTTGCAAAGAAAAATTTCCTTCAAGTTCCATTTCCTAGAAAACCTCAAATTATCATTGAAACAACTTTCTAAAAGCAACATAAAACTCAGACCGTTTCTAATACAGCTTTATCTATAACTTCAAGAATGGTTTTAAAAACTTAACTACTGTCAAATATTTAGTGAGTATCTAGTAGTAGAAAATGATCATGTAAATCTGTCACATATAATTCATACTAAAAAGACATAAACTTAAAGGCAAAAGCATGACAGAACCATTGTCGAGAAACTGCCATCTTTCCAGCAGTAACACTCAGCTGCTTTCAGCACTTGGATTTTGAGCGACGCTATCATCGTCATTCCTAGTCCCTCTTTTATTTCCTGGCACTTCCTCACTGCTCAATAAATGTTTGTTGGTTAAAACCATGAAAAAGAAACATAATAGAGATGAAGTCTGTTTTTCACAAGGTGTGGCTCACTGTCAGGTAAATGCTACTCCTAGAAAGTACAAGGTCCCCGAGGCAAAAAAGTACAAGGTCTCTTTCCCACAAGGATACAAAGGACATATAATTTTAAAAGCTATGGAACAAAATGACTGTTATTGGACATCATCAGCAGAAATGAGATTTTATATATATATATAGCCACAGGGAAGGCAAATGTGACAATAGACACACGAGTGAAAGAAAAGACCTACGAAAAAGAAAAAGTCAGCAAACTAGACTAAATGCTCAAGGAACAAATTGTAGAAGTAGAAAATAAAGCCTCTGCAACAATCAAGAAAGCGAAGGATAAAAAACAAGAGATACAAAGCAGGGCTAAAGCGCTGACTTACACAGGCCCGACGGTCTTGCCAGCAGGGGTTAGCATGATTTAGTTCATCCGTGGTACAAATGCAACTCATACCTGTGTTTAAATAGCTAATCACATTCCATTTATCTTCCAAAAAATGCCGTTACAATTTTTATAACAGAAGTGTGAGGTTTTCAAAAAAATTCACTTTAAAGAGATAAAAGGCCCAAATAAAAAAACCATAAGAAAGGAAAAAAATACCTGGATCTTAGCAAAAATGTAAATAAAATACAAGTGACTTAAAGAAATATTGAGAAATTGTGATGTTTACATTTTTTTTACTCTTTACTCTTTTTTGGAAATATTAAATAGAATAAAATCAATAACTAAGACATTAAATAACATTTTTAACAGGTGAAGTAAACTGTTCAGATTTAAAGACAATGAGAAACAATTTTTAAAATTCACACCAATTACTGGGAAACTGGATTTAAACAAATTGCAATTATTGGGAAACTGAATTTAAACAAATCACAAAATTCTGAAAGCCAAAGATAAAGAGAAAAAATATCTTACAAGCTCTCAAGGTAGAGAAAATAAAAAGATGTTCCACAAGAAATGAAAATTAAATTAGCATTACTTCTAGTATGAAGTAATGAGGAAAGTATTATTTAGAAGTCCATGTTCGAGCCATTTTATCATTGAAGTGAACATGAAAAAATACACTGTCAGACATGCACAGTCTCAAAAAGTGTACTGGCCACAAATTTATTTTGAAAGAACTATTGAAGACCCTGCTCCAAAACATGAACAAATAAGAAAGAAGGAATGGGGTACAAGAAAGGTTTGTGAGCAAAGAAGATGACTTAGACTTAACACTAAATAATTTTTAGAAAGTTATTAAGAGGGTTAAAGATTGGACATGTTGCAAGATCCTTTTCCCCTACCTTTTAACCACCTTTTTTTATTGCAATATATAACATGCACACAAGGAAGTACATAAATGATAATACCATATAATGTACAGATTATATCATAATATAACACAACAGTTATCATAAATCGATACTGTGTACCTGCACCCAGCCTGGAAGTGGAGCACTGCCTCCCTAGGACCCTTTTCCTGGTTAGGACCTGACTGACTCACGGTGTGATGCCCGGACTGTGCAGCCGGCTTTGCAGCAGGTGTGCCACCACTGATAGGACACTCCAGCCCCAAAATGCTTAACTTGAATCTAGTCATGAGGAAACAATTAGACAAATCCAAAGTGGGAAACTCACAAAACAACTGGAGTAGTTTCTTAAAAAAAAAATCACAGTCATGTAAGAAAGAGAAGAATGGCGACTGCGCGAGATTAAAGAAACGCAACGAAGCAACGTGGGACTCTCGACGTCAGCACCGTCATGAAATGTTGTGCACACACAGAGTCGGGGCAGAGGACAAGCGTGGCAAAAAGTCGGTATGCAGGGTGAGATACCGAGTGAAATTCAAAATGATGGTATAAAATCAGGGGCCTAGAGCACTAATAAGTTTTAAAAAGAGCTGTGGCTATATTTTCTGTCATTTGTGTAAAACTTCGTCAAATGTTTAATGCCTCAGTCCATTCCAGAAGAGTGATCTATGTTGCTGTAAAATGAAAAGTCACTCTAGATAAATACTTACGAGAGCAGGTGGCAGTTTGCCACTCCAGACACTGTCCATATGGGAAGGAGATTATGTAAGCATTGGAGTCAACGCAGCGCTTTGTGCTGCTACACCACATACACTCCATGCCGTTGCTGGTACAGTTGGAACACGATGTCCTTAGAGAGCACGGCTTTTTGCATGGCCTTGCATTTTGATTTGGGCTAACTGGAATAAATCAACAAACATAATGATTTCATTTGCAACTGCACTTTAACACAAGTAAATGGGTTTCATGTGCTTTGCTATTTGGGTAATGTTTCAGTTTAGCCAAGTGTGGGATAAAAATTATAGCAAAAATTACACAATAAGGTAAATGAAAATGACAATGACATGTCAATACTTCTTAAAGTTATTATCGAATTTGAACTTTATAACTGCTTGGAAATTTCTAATCCTTTACAATGTACATAAAGTTGTATAATTTAATAGTTATAAATAGAAATGTAATGCATGACATAGATTTTTATTGGCTAAATAATATGTACACTGTCATTATTGACTTTTCTAGCCATTCTATAAATATTCCACACTTTGTCAAAGCAAATGTCTTGTCAGTGAACATGTCTCTTATATCTAAACAAACAATAAAAATAAAACAATTTACTATAAAATCTCTATATGAAATATAATATTTATCACACCCATTTTGATGTTATTTCTTTTTTAATTGTCAGAAGGACATGGGAAAATTGGTGGGAAAGTAAAGTGGTGTAGCTTCTATGGCAAATGGTGTGGATAGTCCTGAAAAACTTAAAAATAGGATTACCATATGATACAGCAAGTCCGACCATGTTCGTAGCATCATTATTCACAATAGTCAATAGGTGGAAGCAAATCGAGTGTCTACCAATGGATGAATAGAAAAACAAAATGTAGTACATAGATACAATGGATACAATTCAAGCTAAAAAGAAATGAAATTTTGACACATGCTACAACATGGATGGACTTTGAAGACATGCACCTAGGGTAGTTAAACTCAGACAGAAAGTAGAAGGTGGTTGTCAGGGACAGGGGAGTAACTGTTTAAGGGGTATAAAGTTTCAGTTTGGAAAGATGAAACAGTTCTAGAGATAGAAAGTACTGATACGTGCACAACAATGGGATGTACTTAATGACAATAAAATCTACACAATAATTGTGTAAAAAGTCAATTATATCTCAGTAAAACTGAAGAAAAAAGCAGTTAAATCAGTTAAATTTTATGTTATATATTTTACCACAATAAAAATATAACATTTAAAAAGAGAAAATTCAATATTCCTTTCTCACTTAACAAAAATCCATTTCAAAAGATGTAATAGAAATGTTTCTTTTTAGATGAAATACTGCCACTTACAACCATATCATCATGCTAAGCGAAATAAGCAAGACAGAAAAAAATCAAGAACTGTTTAACTTCAGTCAGATGTGGGATATAAAACTGAAAGTAACAAAGAAACAAAAACTCATGGACACAGTCAGTAGTTTAGTGGTTACCTGAGGGGAGCGGGGAGGGTTGGAAGAAGAGGGAGAGGCCATCAAACGTGGTGATGGAAAGAGAACTGACTCTGGGTGATGAATACATAATACAGCACATACACAATGTATTATAGAATTGCACACCTGGAACCTATGTAATTTTACTAACCAATGTCACCCCAATAAATTTAATAATATTTAAAAAAGTTGTCTAAAACTCACCAATTAAGTCATCTAAAAAAAAAAAGGAATGTTTCTTTTTACTTGCCAACTGAAATAAGTATTAAATCTGCAAGATTAAACTGATTCTAAATTAGTTGTTAATCTTAAAGACAAGTCTTTCTTCCAAAGACTATCATTATAAAAGACATTAACCAATTAAGAACAGGTTCTCAGCATACTGAATTAACTACAACCATATATTCATAATCCCACTATTTCAATTAAGAAATAAAGATTATATAAAACTATAAATACGTTTTATATTCACAAGTTAATGTGAAGATCACTAACACAAGTGGGTAATGTGGGTGAAGATAAAATCTACATGGCGAGCAGCCCAGAAAAAGATGGTGGAAGTTACGACAGACCCACAGTCTATCAAACCCTGGAAGAGGGTGGTGGGAAGAGGGGTTGCAAACATTATGACTGCAAAGAAATACTAGTTTACTGGCCACTTACCAACAGGTTTTTCACAGACCAGGCCATCTGCCATAGACGTACAAGGATTGGCTTTTAAGCCTGCCACTGCAGCCCTTTCTAGATACGCACAGAACCCGGAATCGTTTGGTTCACCAGGAAGCCACTGGAGTGTTGTGTTTGTAAATGGAGACATATCTTCCCATCCCCAGTAGGATATATTGATCTTGCGCAAGCCAACCCAAGGTGATACTTTCTGTAAACAGCAGCAAAGGGAGAGTGAAAAAAAGTTAGATTTAAAAATAGTGCATCATATCCTTAGCAAATATTTCATTGTCATTAAAAACTACATTTGAAAATAGAACTGCCTTTCTAATGACTTCTGCTACCCAGGAAAATTAACAATAATTACAGCACATTTTGGAGAATGTTGCAGAATAGAATAC
The DNA here is from genome assembly GCA_004026885.1 of Lyroderma lyra. Lineage (NCBI taxonomy): Eukaryota > Metazoa > Chordata > Mammalia > Chiroptera > Megadermatidae > Lyroderma > Lyroderma lyra. The sequence goes on along the minus strand of PVJL010000210.1, from coordinate 359,344 downwards.
TACTTTAAAATATGCTTTGTATTTATTGAAATTATTGGGGTCACTTACTTGGCCCTAGTGAATCTCAGCTTCCCCTATTTTAATGGATATACAGGTATCTAGTTTATGAAGCAAGAGCATTGAAAAACATGTTCCTGCTGCTGTTTCTGCTACTGCTGGAGCTGCTATTGCTATTACTACTACTACTGCTATTATTACCACCACTACCAAGATCCCCATCATCTTCACCACCATCACCACCATCATCACCACCACCTGATCAGTTATGGAGGTAAGAATCTAAATTGCCCTTCTATGTACTGTGGAAAATAGAAAACAGTATCGACAAACAGTGTACAGAGACTGAGCGAAAACCTTCTAACAGGTTCACAAAAGGACTAAGAATAACTACCTCTTTCCTACTTCAGACCTCTACTAGTACATTAATACTTTCAAGCAATTTTAGATAAATTAATGGCATCTACCTCCATTATTAAAGAGATCAAGAAAGCTAGTAAAATCTCTGTCTCATGCCTAAAATTTAACTAACAGAAGCTGGCTAATGAATGCCACAAAACTAAATATTCTTAGTGTTCTACTAGTATTTCAGAAGTAGTTTGAAAACTAAATATAGTCTATATTTATAGATCTCATTTTAATAATAACTTAATTTTAAAATATGTTATTCTCATGATAATAAAACAATAGTGATATAGGAGAGCTGTCCGGAAAAAAATATCCAGCCATAAACCCCTTATTTTTCTATTACATGGCTGGATACTTTCTGGACAGCCCTTGTATTCCTGGCCCATGCTACTCTCTTTATAACACTCTGTTAGATTAGAAACACCTCCATCGTTTTTCCTCTTGTTTCTGTTTCAGAGTTATCCTTTTTATAAGATACTATTTTTTATTTTTTTCTACCTTTCTTGAGGGATAACTAACAAAAATTGTACATCCTTCAGATGTACAATGTGATGTTCTGGTATAAGTATACATTGTGCAATTATTACCACAACCAAGCTATTTAACATACCCAACATCGTACATATTTTTCTTGTACGGAGAGAACATTTAAAATCTACTCTCTTAACACATTTCAAGGATATAATACAGTATTAACTATAATGACTATATTGCACAATAGCTCTCCAAAACTTATTTGCCTTGCATAACTCAAACTTCTTACCCTTTGATTGACAGCTCCGCATTTCCCCCAGCCCCCAGCCCCTGACAACCACCATTCCACTATCTCTGCTTTCTGTGTTCCACTCTTTACAAATTCTACAAAGAAGTGAGATCATACAGTATCTGTCCATTTGTGTCTGACTTATTTCACGTAGCATAATGTCCTCCACGTTCATCCATATTATTGCAAATGGCAGGATTTCCTGCTTTTGTAAGGATGAATGATATATCATTGTATATTTCACATTTTCTTTATTCATTCATAGACATTTAAGTTGTTACCATGCCTTTGTATTGTGAATAATGCTGTAATGACCGTGGGAGTATAGATGTTTCTTCAAGATACTGATTTAATTTCCTTTGGATATATAAGTACACCTACACCAAGACCTGGAATTGCTGGTAATTCTACTTTTAAGTTTTTGAGGACCTCCATCCTGTTCCCCAAACTGATTATACCAATTTATATTCCCACCAACAGTGCATAAGCATTTCCTTTTCTCCACGTCTTTGCCAAAACTTACCTCTTGTCTTTTTGATAACAACTATTCTAACAGGTGTGAGGTAATATCTCAGCTGGTTTTGATTAGTGATGATTAGTGATGTTGAGCTTGTTATCATATACCTGCTGGCCATTTGTATGTCTTGTTAGAAAAAATGTCTAGTCATGTCCTTTTCTCTTTTCTTAACTGGGTTACTTTCTTTTCTATTGAGTTGTTTAACTTCCTTATATAGTTTCAACATTAACTCCTTCTCAGATATATGGTCTACAAACATTTCCTCACATGCCATAGGTTGTCTCTGCACTCTCTTGACTGTCTCCTCTCTATTAGTTCAATGCTAGCCCATTTGTCTATTTTTGTTCTTATTGCCTGTGCTTTGGGGTCATACCCAGAAAAGTCACTACCCTGCCAATGTCAAGAAGATTTTCCTCTTCTGGTTTTACAGAGTCAGGTCTTGCATTCTTTTAGTCTTTAATTTATTTTGGTTTGATTTTTATGTATAGTGTGAGAGAAGGATCCTCTTTCATTCTTCTGCATGAGGACATCTAGTATCGTTTACTAAAGAGACAATCCTTCCCCCACTGCGTGTTCTTGGCATGTTTGCCAACTATCACTTTATCATAAACGCTTGAATTTATTTCTGGGCTCTTATAATGTGGTCAGTAAAGACATTTTTAGGTTTAATCTATTTGAGGTTCTTTGGACCTCATGGATCTAAATGTTCATTACCCTCTCCATATTTGGGGAGTTTCCTGTCATTACTTCTTGATATAGTTTTCTGCCTCTCTCCTTCCTGTGCCTTCTGGGACTCCCACGATGCATGTAAACATATGTTTAATGGAATGTCACCTTGCAGAACTTTCTACCAAAATTTTGCTAAAGTTCAGCTTTCTAATGAAATGAAATATTCTTCGTCTGCAGGGAATGCTAGTCCAAACATTACCAACTCTTAAGTACATCACACATTCAAAATAATTGTTAGTTCAATCTTTATATTCTAATAATAAGCAAGGAAAAACAAGCAACTAATACAAGTAATCCTTAACTATGCAACTTCTAAAAGAACACACTTCAAGGTTATAGTGTAAGAAATAAAAATAGTATTTCATTAACAAGAAAGGAAGCAATAGAGTGCTAATGCCAAATACTACCTTACGTCTATAACTCAGAGAATGTGATCCATATTCAGAACTAATTTGCAAATGTTCAAGAGAAACTGTCTCTAAATGCTGTAATTTAAAAAATGAAGCTCCTGGTATCACAAGAACATAAATAGATCTTTTGTTGTGTGTTCCTTGTGACCAAAAATAAAACTTTACAAATATACCTTGTCACATTTTTCTCAATTATTAAAAAAATCACAAGGTCTTTCCTGCATGACACCACATACTTCTTACCCTTCAGCCACACAGTTGGCAGCTCTCAAACTAGATTTAGTAAATTGTTTCGAAGGGAAATAAGTCAGGCAGAGAAAGATAAGTATGATCTCACTTATAGGTAGGATATTTTTTAAAAAAGACAAGTTTACAGATACAGAGAACAAACAGACTTGTGGTTGCCCAAGGCAAAGAATAGAGGGCAGGCAAAAAAAATGGGTGAAAGGGATGGAAAGGCACAAACTTCCAATTATAAAACAAGTCATGGCGATGTACAACATTGAGACCATAGTTAATAATTCTGTATTGCACATTTAAAAGTTGCTAAAAGAGTAGATCTTAAAACTCATCATCACAAGAAAAAAACTTTTTTGTAACTATGTATAGTGATAAAATGTTAACTAGACTTATTGTGGTGATCATTTCACAATATATACACAAAATATCAAATCAATGTGTTGTACACCTAAAACTAATATGCTATCTCAATTAGACCTCAATAAAAAAATGTCATCAAGTCATTTCAAGTTAGCATATGGACTAAATAAGGTATTTAAAAACTAGATTTAGTACATTATTTCCAAATGTCCTATTTAATGCATTCTTAAGTACTGACTGTATTTTAACATGCCAACAATAGAAAATTGTGTAAATTCCTCTTTAAAATATCTTACAAAATGGTATTTTGATAGCATTTTCAAAGAAATATTCCATTTTCTATGAAAATATTTTCCATAAAACAACTCTATAAAATTGAAACTGTTTCCAAGTATTACATGTTACAGTATCCTCCATATACTTTAAAAACTGGTTTTAATCCTGTTAGTAATTATGCCCAGCAAATCCATACCTAGAAAAATAGCATAATTCAAAAACTTAACTCACAATACACACACACACACACGCACGCGCGCAAAATGTACATAAATACAAATACAGGCAATGTGTTGGTCTAGGGTTTTTTTTCATTAAGAGGGATATTGCAAGTTACAAAGTAATTATACTTCAAAACAAATTCTTAAATTAATGCCATGTTTTGTAAGTGTATTTATTCATATGAGATGTGTTCCTGGTAATATAATGCAGTAGTTTACAGTGCAAAATATGAGATGAGTAATTTAGAAAACCTTATTACTAAATTGCCTACAGACTGAGTCCTCTGCCAATTCGCTTTTGAAATCAGTTCTACTTTTACTTCCAAGATTTAATAAAAATAATGTATTAAAAACAAAAAAAAATGAGTTTTTGCCAATAATTACAGGATTATCAGAATATTCCTGTAACATAAGTAAGTATAGTTGTTACCTGTTGCGTATACTTCTGTATTTCATCCAGAACAAATTCTACTTCTTTTGAGGTCGTTAATGAAGCAAGATTTCCACTAAGATTATAGCAATAAAGCTTTGCGTTGTCATAGCTTTCCCTACTGGAATTAATTCTAAGACAAGCATCCCCAATATGATTCCATCCTTCTCCACAAAGATGAGCTAGTGCAAAAAAAAAAAATTTTTATTTTTAGATTATCAAAGAGCATGCGTATTTTTCACTAATTTCAGAATTGCAAATATAACTTCTGTGTTTGTTTAAATAATTTTAACAATAAAATATTTAAATATATCAATATAATATACTTTAAAAAGTTATCTAATAGTTTGGTGGGGAATAGGAACAGAAGGTCCTAATTTTTCCTTTAATTCTTAAATATAAGTTATGGCTCTACAAATCTGTAAATTTACTGTACTGGCATATGGTAGCTCAACAAGCAAAATCACTACTATATTTAGATCCCAAGGTCAATTTACATAATACAAGATCACTCTGATAGAAAAATAACCAGCATATAACAAAAGCAATTTTAAAGTTATTCCTACAAGTGTAGCTGCTTGTCCTCTAAATCTAATTTCCATAGCCCACGTGTACTATTTTGGTATACACTGGGTTCTATGATTCTTTAATTAAAACTGTGGGGAAAGAATTCTCATTTCATATATGTTAAGCGATAAAAAGCTATAATCTTTGCTTTCTGATGTTTATTTTTACACAGCTATTCCAGTCTTTCTAAAGTTTAAACAGACTATACAGTAACAGTGGTTTATCTTTAGAGTCCAAATTGAACTTAAAACAGGACCTATTACTAAAACACAGATTTATAAATATATTATAAAGTTGTGTTGTAGTGTGTGCTAATAATGCAGTGTTCCATTAACACACTGATTTATGAAGTCTGCCTACATTTTAGTTTCCATATCACACTAAACATACCAGTATGTGTGCCTCCTGCCCTTTGGGCCTTAGATGCAGTAGTATAACCTTTATCAAATTGCTCTAAAGCAGCCATTCTTAAACATTTTGCTCCAAAAACCCTTTAACTCTTAAAAATTATTGAGGACTCCACAGATCTTTTCTTAATGCATATTGGTTTTGACCACCTAAAAATTAAAACTGATCATTCAAAGATGTATTTATGTATTCATTTAAAATTATAACTTAAAAATTTATTTCAAATACACTCTTCCTGCTTCTAGGATGTCTTGACTCTTTATCTATATTCAGGCCCAAAGGAGATACATCATCAAATTCTCGCCCTGAGAGATAGCTGGCATTTCGGATTAGGCCCCTGGCATCAAAAAATTAGGTGGGCTGATGAATGGAGGGATAGAGAGGTCAGCGATAAAGCACAGCAAAATATTCACTGTAGAATCTAGGGTGTGGGTATTGTGTGTCCTCTTTAATATTTCTTTCCATTTTTCTTTATGTTCGAAATTTTTCATAATAAAATGTTGGGGGTAAACATTACAACTTAAAATCAATAGCATATTTTATTTTTTTTTTTTTGTTTTGTTTTGTTTTTTTGGATAGTTCCCTGACTGGGAATCGAACCCAGGCTGCAGCGTTGAGCACGCTGAAGCCTAGCCACTACACCACCAGAGAACTCCCAGCATATTTTATTTTTTAACTTATAATCTCCATAACAAAAAGCAAAATAATGAATGCATGCTTCTACACATACATCCAATCTATTAGAATCATATATCGTCAAAGCCTTTAGAAAACTCCACATTGAACCCATAACAGAATGCGAATTTAAAACGGCAAATAATATTAGTATGATTAGTTTTGACCTCACAGACCCACTGAAAGGGTCCATGAATGGGAGATTCCCTTCCTTTAGTAACTGTTGTCCTATTGCATTGGATACCAGGGATAACTCACGGTACCTGGAACACAGTAATCCCTTAATCAACTGTAATTATCATTGGATGAGATTGGATAAAACACCTTTGTTTTCATTTTCAAGCTACATGTATAGCAATCTTCCTTGTCTTCTAGAATCCAAAGTGCCAAATCATTTTAAGGAAACAGTACAAAATTGTTAAATTTTGGCTTTTACTTAAAATTACTGATAAAGATATATTTAGAATTTTTTCACCTGTCCCCTTTTCTTCTTTTATGAAACCAAAAATAATTGGTTGACAAATCATACAAATGAAAACAAAAGCATGAGCCTTTGAGGCTAAACTAAATTATACCAATGACCCAAATGGTTTGATATTTTAGGCTTTGGAGTATTGAGCATCAACTCAGCTTTAGAGTTAAAAGGACAGCAGTTAATTTTTTAAATCAGTTTAGTGAGATAAATTTAAATTGCCAAGTTGATATAATATCAATTTAAAAAATGCAGTTCACAAATTTTCATGGAATATGCAACTGCAATAGTCTGGGCCTTCCATTTAGAGAATTCACTTCCTTCACATGAGGTGATGAAAACCAAACTAGAGATATCTAGTTGATTGCTTAGTAAATATGATCACAGAACAAGAAAAGTTAGTGCATAACATTGTATTTTATTGCATTTAGCATTCTCTAAAATAACAGCCTGGTAAAGTGGAGCCCTTATACCAAACCACATTTTTTTTCTAGCAATGTGTAGGTAGGTACTACCAAATATAACTTTACTATTATTTTTCAAAACTTCCCCTGGTAACCAAATCCCCTTCACACTAAAGTAATCTTTCTTTAAATATATACATTCTTTTAGTCAAATGTTATGTTGGTCCAGCATTTACTCTGTCTTTTTTAAGAGACTTTGTTAAGTATTTTTACTGATGTTATGTGTTGATTTTAAAGTTGAACAACTTAAAAATTAGGATTATCCTTTCAAGTTAAGTGTCATCTCATTACTGCTTCTCAAATCTAGCCTACTCCTTTAATATACTCTAAATTGTTCAAAGTAAACACACATCATATGTCACTATTTAAAAGCCTTCAAAGTGAATATATAAACAAAATTCAAAATTTGAATAAATACCTAAAAACCACAATGACACTTTTAAAGGCAATCTAATTTTTATTTAATTACATGAACTTTTTAAGAAACACATAAATCGGGAGTTCCCTGATGGTGTAGTGGCTTAAGGCTTCGGCACTGGCGCTGTCAGTGCTGCAGCCTGGGTTCGATTCCCAGTCAGGGAGCTACCCACATACCAAAAAAAACCAAAACAAAACAAAAAAAAACAAACAAAAAAAACAAGCACATAAATCCTGTGATGAAATTTTCCAATACTTTTTAGAATTACATAGGTACAGAAATTTTTCTACGAAAAAAACTATAAAACAAACAAAAAAATAAAAATGAAAAAGGCAGGAAACTGGAGACTGAACTCCCAGTTAATAGTTACATCTGCCATTTACAAGTCATGCAACTTTGAGCAACTCTTTTAACCAGCATGGGTGTCTCAGTTTATCTGCGTAACAGGGAAATGGAACTGGTTAAGTATAGAGACCACTTTTCAATTTTCTGATTTTCTCTTTTATATTTAAAAGTAGACTCTACTGAAGAGGCTGTGAACTCTAAAATATAAATTGAAATTACTTAAAATGAGCTTTGCTCTCATTTGCACAACTTAGGTCATTAAACCACATGGAATTTATTATAGAGGTTACAATTTATGACAAAAATAACAGTCAGTAAAAATACAGTTCCTGGAATTTAAAACATAAAGGGCATTTAAAAAATATGTCAAAATGTTAGTTTCTGTTAAATTGGGCTATCAGTCTGAGTGCTTATTATTTATTATACTATGTTAAGATATATGTTTCTAAAATTCAAAAGGATTCTGATCACGTCAGTAGTATAATATAAAAAGACCTTGAACATCTTAGAAGAATTATAAGCCAACATCAACTTTTCTTGTAGAAACAATGCTATTATAACTCCAACATTACTGTTTATTTGCTCTGGATTTAATTTTATAAAATGGAGTGTTCTTACTAAACATTCTTTGCTAATAATTGTATTCATCTGTGGACTATAAAACTCATTTACCACATTGAGATACGTACCTGGTAAAGCCTGGCATTCCTGCTGTCGCTGATCCCACTGGCAATTCAAGTTTAGTGAACAGCTTTTACAGCTGGTCAGTTTGTTACAAATCTGCTCATTCCTCACATGGCATTTGGTGTAGTTTCTCACAGACTAGAAAGTTAAAAGATAAAACCTGTTATTTTCCACCTTGGTACAGCAATGATTATAAAACACAGATTTCTAACCCCAGATCTAGTTATACTGAATCAGAATATCTATTCATTGCTTTAATTAAACCATAGTTCTTGGAATTAGAATGTCCCTATTTTTAAAAATGCACAAATTACACAATTTGAAACAGAGGCCATCTAATGAAAACATTTCCTATTTATCATGAGCTTCCAATTCAATAAATAAAGCTAATGCACGAAGTCATATTTCTTAATGATCACATGAAAGAATTCTAGAATAAAGAAACTATCATGCAAATCCCTCAGAAATAATAAATAGTAAAAATTAAAGAGATGCTTTATCAAAATCCAATACAACTGAAAATGATAAATTATTTTCTCAATAACTCAAACTAATTTTACTCACAGACACTAAATAATGGTTTTGATGAATTGATGTTTCTCCTATATCTATCTGTCACATTGCCTTTATCTAGGCTGCAAACCTGCCAAAGTGCATTTTGATCAATCCTACTACACAATGTAATCATAGTTCAATGAATTCCAGCACCAAAAGGTTAAAGGTCAAAAAGAAAAAAGAAAATAGGTAATATAGGAATTTTGGTGGTAGTTACTTACATATAACAAGGTTCAGATATGTCACATAGTATTATCAATATCTATGACAAAAACTACCTCATGAAAATTGGATACTATTTAAAACTTTTCGTTCAATTCTTCCTGTGACTCTTTGAAAAAAATCCACAAAGGACTTAATTTTGCATGCTGGGCCTAACTTCAACCTTTTGTTTTTTCCTCTATAGGTAGAAATGCTTGCCTCAGGTTTTCTCACATAATGAAGCTAAATATTTCTTTTCAGTCAAAAAAGTTAACAGTTAAAATTTAGTTATAACTATCCCACATATAAAAATAGTTGAAGTCATTTTTGTCTTCTTAGACACTTTAAATGTCACTCACCAAATATTTATTTATAAACTACTATACGTTCCTACATAAACTACATGCAGTTGCCTCAATTCTAAAGGTGTTCATTTCTTTACAGCAAATTACAGTACCACAGGTAAGAAGTAAAAAAATACATGGATACTGTTTATCTTTATTCATCCTAGAAAAATCACAGAAGGTACTTTTTTTAAAATCTCAAATTACTTGTGACTCTTATTCAACCATCACATTTTCATTAGAAACATTAACTTTCTTATTGTTATTTTGTTCTGACTCATAGCTTTTTGTTTTCATATAACACATAAGTGTTCAGTATTCTATAGGATCATTACAGTATAGTTTCAAACATTTGCCTGCTAACTGCAGAGAAATAAATTTACTTCAATCATCTGACAAATAGAATAAACTATAAAAAAACAAGAGAATGGCTAAACAATATCTTAGAATGAGAAAAAGAGTAACAGCTTAATGCCAGCCCTTAAAATAACAATGGTACCATTAAAGCCAATGTCCAAATCACTATACTGTCCTTCATTAAGAACATATAGTCATCATGTATTGGTACTGAAGCAGTACAATAGATGAAACTATATTTCAGTTACACACAGGGCCAATTTAATTAATTATGGAAGAAAGCTGGCTGTTACTCTGAAGCATGGCTGGCATTTTTTGGCCTAATGAACCAGATGTACATTAGTAAACAGACTATGAAGACTAACCATTACTCTACTGATCTTCATTCTAACATATTTAGATGTAAATTTAAAATGAAAATCTGTGAGAAGAGAGCAGGTTATTTGAGCTATTAGAGCACAAAATATGCAACCTGCAGTAAATACGACTAAATAATGAAACAGCAAATCAATGGACATCATTTACACTAAAATCTCATAGACCTTTCTGTACCCATTAGCATTTGGTTTAGCTTAATTACCAGACATTGTGATAAAACTGTCTAAAAGACACATTACATCAAAGTCTAAATTACAAGTGAGTACCATCTGCCCACTTATACTATCTCACCCACTGTTTTCCTTTTTAACACATCATTATCAAAAATAAAATACAGGGCAAAATAAAAACCAACTTTATAAAATGAACAGTTGATAGAAATTTATATAACCATTTTTTAGACAGTGCATTTTCACTTAGTGTAAATGTCTAAACACAAATTAACTCAGGGTTATCCAATAAAGCTTTAAATAAAATCTGCTTCCAGTTTTTATCTAATAACATTTTAGTCCCTTATTCCCTCGCTTCATTTTACTTCTTTCACTCCTATTTCCACATTACTCACTTTAACACTAATTAGATGAATATAAATGTAAGTACAAAAAAGCATTTCAAATTTTCAGAGAGTTATATCCTATCATATTAACGTTAAAAAAAACAAAAATGCAGTATATATAATAAAGCAACTTACTTCACTGGAAAGGATACACCAACATAATATGTATGAAAGCAAAATGGCTCAATGTGATGAGTCAATAACTAAAAATTTTTCTCCATTTTTAAGTTTTATTTGTTTTGGTTTTGTTTTTTTTATTAGCTAATCGGCCATCTTGGACCCAGATCTTTAAGCCTTGAATATTATTTTAAAATAGAATCATAAAACTTAATATTTAAAATATGATTATTTATTGGAGAAATTTTTTCAATAATACAGTAAAAGTTTTTTTCAAACTCCCTTTTCTTTACCTTTTACCTCTGCTGCTCTTGAAATATAAAGGATACTTCTGTTGATTAATAAAAATTCATAAACATTAATGTATATTATATACTTAGTTGAAAATCTGTATGGACATTATTTAGTTATTTAAGCTACAGCCCAGTAAGAGAAACTTTAATCCTATTATAATATATATACTTTTTAAATTTTTCTTTCCATTTTTTGACATCTTAAAAACATGGGGATCTTTTACTATCCACTGAAAAAGGTTAATTTTAACTGCCCTTAATCCATATTCACCTACTACAAATATTAATTTTATAATTTTTTAAATAGTTGACCTAAAGTAGGGTTTCTCAACCTCATCACCATTGACATTCTGAACCAGATAATCATGTCTTGTGAGAAGGATGTCTTGTGTATTATAGGATGCTCAGCACAACCAAAAACGTCTACCCCCATTGCCAAATGTCCCTTGGGATACAAAACTGCCTCTGGTTGAGAACCACTAATCTCAAGACAGATGAAAAGGAAACTATGACTGTCAATACCTCAAAGTTACAAACTATATAAACAAAACACTAGGCCATGCCACTATTGATGTATGTCTGACAAGAGTCCCGTGAAAATGATTTCAGTGCATACCTACATAATCCTACTTGCGTCAGCACAGAAGATACTTATGGTCTTTTTTAAAACTCAGTTTTGTAAGAATTTTTCCAGTCTAATCATGAACAGAAGTAAAAGTTTCTGGACTCAAAATGGAATCTACACTGACAAATCTGAGCAAGTATCCACAGACTGAATGAATGACATACCAAGAAGTGAGTGATTCCAGAGTTTCTAAATGTCTTGATGTATTAAGTGCTATTTTTTACGTGTTAATAAATGATAATAATTATAAAGCAGCAATGTTAATTCCATCACTGTTTACCCATAAGTACTAACCACACTGCAGTTACTGTTCGCTGAAATGCATTTCTTGTCGTCACACCATTGGCACCCATTCGTGTTGGCAGTACAGCTGGCACAATCTGCATATCTGTAACATCTGTCATCCGAAGCAGCTATATACAAATGGGAGACAGAAACACATCAGGATGAAAAAGAAAATGTCACACTTCTCAATTCACAGATTTTTAACATCTGTTTAAGAATCATGAAGACATTTTTAAACCATAAATATGACCATCAATATCAAAATAAGTTCTTTAATATGAAGTCAACTTTGTAGTTTGTGTTTAGATACCCACTATCCTTATCTTAATTACTGAATCTACTAAGACCCTACAGCCATTTAAATACACACATGGAGGAGGGAAAGGCTTCACAGGTAATTTAGGGAACAAAATATATTGCCATATATTTAAAAGAAAACATTATAACAAATACACATTGTTTATCATTCTTCATAAAGATATTTAGAGCTATCTGAGTTACTGTAGATTAGCAAAACTTGAAAATGTATTTGCTAATCAAAGCACTGAAAATGTACAAAAGCCATTTAAGGAAAACTGAACAATTTTTATCCTGGTCATTCATTCATAAATAAACATTTATTAGTAATTTTTCATAATTTTGATTTATGTATCCAATATTTCCTAAGAAATATTAAACTGGAACATTAGTCATCAAAATTATATAAAAAATTTAACTTCATAGTCTGACTTGGCAATAATTCAGGAAGAAAAAAAACTACCAAAAGCAGAATAAATCACTTCATTTTATTCCTTTGAAGCATGCAGTATTTCTTAGAAACAATCACATGTAAGCATTTTTTACTTATATAGGAAAACAACCCATATACATGATCATGTTACATATAAAATACTGATATGTAATATTACATACAGATTTTTAGAAAGAAAACTAAAACATAGCTAATAAGGATATTAAATTATTAACTGCTATCTAGTTCAAACATGAGAATCCTAATTAGAGGATTATAAATTTTTAATTTCTGAAAGCTACTAAAGTAATTCTTATAAGCAGAATACATTTCTACTTCTAGCCAAAGAAAGTTTTGTACCAGATAGGGAGAAGAAAACAACACTTTTACCTGTTTTAGGAGGGCACTTTGCTCTAAGAATATTATTTGTATTCCCAGATTCCCAAGATTCACAGTAATTTTTATTCCAAATACATTTTATCCCTGGACCAGCATTTTTACAAAGTTCTTCATCTCTGAAAGCCTTGCAATTTGGAGGCTTGTACACAAGGATATCATTAAGGAGCACACTAGAAAACCCTCCAAATATGTACATGGACCTAGTAAAAACAAAACAAGAATCTTTAAAAAAAAAATACTAAAAGAAGTCTCTGTCTAATGCATTAGTTTTAAAAATGAACTTAAATATACATTTTACATGATTTTATCAGGTAGGAAGTAACATTTTTTTAAATAGGTAATAGCTATACCTTGATTATAAGATATACTTCAGAATGGCTATCTAAAAATATAATTTTGGAATACAGACATAGAATTAGAAATTAGATACAAAATTCTTCTTAAAGTGTTTTACTACTCCCCTTGTAAAGTGTAAAAACAAAACAAAACAAAACAAAAAACAAGAGAAAAAATAATCAAAAAGATTTTCAAAATTTTAATTTGGAAAGAAAAGTCCAGACTATTACTGAATTAATTAATACTACCAGTGCCAAAGAAATTAGACATCGCTCAAAACTATATAATTATTAATATAATAAATGGAAAAGATCAGAAAGTGCTCCAATAATACCTTTCACTATTTAAGAGAAATAAAAAAAAAAAATCAACCAACCAATTTTTCAACAGAGAAGGCTAGAGGTTCTATGTTTACACTCTGAATTTCATTTACTATTTTGAAAGCTAATTGACATTAGTTGCACAGCTTCACTGTGATGAACTTCTACCATATTTTAGTATCCTATGAAGATTTTTCACATAACTAAAATAAAAGGGTACTAAAAATAACTTATAAACATTCACATTTTAAGCTAATAAGTTAGCATATTTTTACTGTCACTTGAGTCCACATTACCAAATTTTCACTATAGAAACAGAAAAATCATACTAACTTAACGAAGGGAGGTAACTTAATGATCATACAATCAGATTCTCAGTGGATTTAAAGATATTAAAGTCCAGAAAGGTTAAGAGACTCGTCAAAAATCTTGCATTTAGTTAAGGACAGAACTAAAATTAAATCTGATTCCCTTGCCTTCCCTTGCTCTCCCTGGTAAATATATGAGGCTAGCCTTTCTATCACTTCAGCTTGATCTCCAGAAAAAGGAAAGAAGGCAGGATGACTTGTTAAAAAATATCTGAGGTTTTGTCTCAGCACTTTGCCTTTCACTACCCCCCCCAAGCCCTTAAACATATTTAAACAAAAAAAGAATAAAGGATATGGTTAATGAACCAAAAGGTACTCCATAATAGAGTAAGAATACACAAAATCCAATGTCATTAAGTACAAATAATAATTTTTAACAGTATAACAGAATATGCAGATAGCATAACTGATAAATATATTTCTTTTACCCATTAATGACAACAGCAGAGTGCCCAAATCTGTTGACATCTCTATGAAGATTTGGTTTCGGTAATATTTTCCATTCATCACAAGCTAGATAAAAGAAAAAAGCAAAACAAAAAATGATATAAAAGAACAAATTAAAACAAATACTATAAAGCAATCATTAGCCAAATGAAAAATACAATATTTAACAATAAAAAGCCTTTCATTAATTTTTCATGACCTATATATAATTCAGTACTGTTAACAACTAGTATTATTTCTTAAATAAAAATAACGTCTGCCTGAAATTCCCACAAATAAATTTAAGTGTATGAGAATAAAGGAAATAAAAGAAAATAAATTGGGTATACTTGATATTGGAAAATAACTTCAATGACATATCTTAATTAAATAAACCAGGGTTCACACAGTAAAATACATGAATGTTAATATTAGGCAAGTCTAGATGAAAGTTAAATCACTAAAATTTATGACAAGAGAGATAAGAATACGCAATAGGAGAAAAGTCTCTTCAATAAATGGCATTAGGAAAACTGGACAGCTACATACATGCATATAAAATTAAATGGAATATATAATATTCAGTAAAGTAATGTCTAAAAACAGAATCATTGAAATAAAATGTAAGTATGGAACCAGAAAAGACCCTGAAGGTCAAAGCAATCTTGCAGAAGAACAAAACTGGAAGTACCACATTCCCTGATAAAAACTATACTACAAGGACATAGTCATCAGAACACTATGCTATTGGCACAAAAACAGGCACATATTTGCAGATCAATGGAACAGAGCAGAGAACCCAGAAATAAACCCATGCCTATGTGGTCAATTAATTTATGACGGGAGTTCCCTGATGGTGCAGTGGCTTAAGGCTTTGGCACTGGCGCTGTCAACGCTGCGGCCTGGGTTCGATTCCCAGCCAGGGAAATACCCACATACTACAAAAAAAAACAAAAAACAAATAAACAAAAAAAAAACAATTAATTTATCACAAAGAATACACAATGGGGGGAAGTCTCTTCAATAAATGGTGTTAGGAAAACTGGACAGCTATATATAAAAGAATGAGATTAAACCATTTTCTTACACCATATACAAAAATAAACTCAAAATAAATTAAAGACTTAAATGTAAGACCTGAAACCATAACTCGTAAAAAAATACATAAAGTCTTTGACATCGGTCTTAGCAATATTTTTTTGGATCTATTTCCTCAGCCACGGGCAACATAAGCATAAACAAATGGGACTACATAAAACTCAAAAGCTTTTGAACAGTGAAGGAAACCATCAGCAAAATGAAAAGGTAGCCTATTAAAATGGGAGGATATATTTGCAATGATATATTATCTGATAAGGAGTTAATATTGAAAACATATAAAGTACTTTCAATTCAGTATCAAAAAAACAAACTCAATTAAAATGGGCAGAGGATCTGTATAGACATTTTTCCAATACAGACATACAGATGGCCAATAGGCACATGAAAAAATGCTCAATAACACTAATCATCAAGGAAATGCAAATCAAAACTGCAATAAGATTATCACCTCACACCTATCAGAATGGCTATTATCAAAAAGACAACAAATAACAAGTGTTGGCAAAGATGTAGAGAAAAGGGAACCCTCGTACACTCAGTAGGGCTGCAAGCTGGTGCCACTATGGAAAACAGTATGGAAGTTCCTCAAAAAATCTAAAATAGAACTACCATGTGATCCAGCTACTCCACTTTTGTTTGTTTAGCTGAAGAAAACAAAAACACTAATTTGAAAAGATACAGGCACCCCTATGTTCAAAGCAGGCTTACTTACAATAGCCAAGATACGGAAGCAACCTAAGTGTCCACTGATGGATGAATGAAGAAAGATGTGATACACAGATAAATATAGATAGATAGATAGATAGATAGATAGATAGATAGATAGATATAGATATAGATACAAACACACATGTATGTGTACACACATATGTATATATACATGCACACACAAAAATTTATGAATATTACTCAGCCATGAAAAAGAATAAGATCTTGCCATTTGCGACAACATGAATGGACCTAGAGGATATTACACTAAATGAAATAAATCAGACAGAGGAAGATAAATACCAAATGTTTTCACTTCATAGGTGAAATCTAAAACTCAAGACAAATGAACACACAAAACAGAAACGGACTCATTGAACAATCTGACAGTGGCCAGGCAATGCGAGGATGGGTAAAGTAAGTGAAGCGGATTCACGGACACGAACTTCCAGTTACATAATAAGTAAGTCACAGGCATGTCATGCACAGGTGTGACCACCTGTAAAAAGCGAAAATGGCACAACACAACTGATGGGGAATTTCGTGCTTGGGCAAGACATGCTAACTGACAAAATTCTTTTTTTTACTTTTGCACATTTAAAAACTGAACATCTGTTTCGTAACCATGCTAAAGATTTTTTTCATAATACAATGTCTTCAAAAATAGGACCAAGGATAAAAGACTAATTTACTTGATTGTTTCTATCTAAAGAAAAGAAAAACTGAGAATTCATCAACTGTTCTCAACTAACAATAGCAGGAAAAATATATGAAATTTAAGTGATAAGATTTAGGTAGAACCTAGGAAAAGATCATCAATATTTAAGTAATTCAACTTAGATGTAATGAAGATATGATGACACAATGACATTATGAATATAAAGAACTGAGTTTCCGCCCTCAAGGAATAACAATAGGATGTGATAAATATAAGGAGAAATATATAAAGAGTACTATGGGAGCCTCCAAAAATGAAAAGCATAAAGTTGCTTCAAATAAATGTTTTAAAATATTATTGGAATAATACTGTATAAAATTAACTGAAGATTTCATAAAACCTCTTATAATCTTTTTAAATGGATAAAGTTTCCTAATATAGGTGGTCATGACTTTTACTTGATAAAATTAATATGTTAATTGCTTATCAATGTTATGTAACATTTCTCAAAAACAACCTTAAGGAATATTTCTGTCACTATGTTACATATTAAGAAAACAGTCTGTAGAGGTTAGGTTAAGTTCCTTTAAGTCATCAAATGGCAAATTCTGTATTCAAAACCAGATCATATTAACTACTACACTATACTGCCCTACCACACCGCCAAAAAACCCTTTTTGATATAAACATCAACTTCAATTTAAAAATAAGAATATTTTTTAAAGTACACAAGTTCCTACAGAAGAGAAACATTATAGTACAGTAATAAAATTTTAATTATACATATAAGCAATTAATTCAAACAAATAATAATAAATTCTACTTCTAGAAGTTCTTTGCCTTTTAACATGCATGGTGGTAGGAGGTGAAGGCTTTATTACTATTTCTATCACTTTCAATTTTACTAAAAGTTTAAAAAGAATTCCATACAATATTGTGGCAGACAGTGTTATACAACAAATGTTCTGGTTCTTTTGCTTCAGGCCTGTGGTAAAATTATACTCCCACACTCCCTAGAAGTTGGATGTCACAATATGACTTGTTTTAGTCAATGAAATGTAAGCTATAATGACACTTCTATTTCTGGAGGGAACCATTTAATTACCAATGCAAGAAAAGGCTATGTCAGCCTAGATCCCTAAGTAATGAAAATGAGCAAATCTGCCCTCCCAGCCAACACAAGACATGTATCATGAATGAAAAATAAACTTTATTAGTCTTCATCCTCTGAAGTTACATTCAACAAGGAGTGAGTGCCAGGAAGTAGTATTATCCTAAAGAACGAATGCCGGGAGAATGAACCCGATCAAATCTCCCCTTCTTTTTTTGGTGGTTCCCTGGCTGGGAATCGAACCCAGGCCGCAGTGTTGGGAGCCCCAAAGCCTAGCCACTACACCACCAGGGAACCCCTCAAATCTCCCTTTAAATCACCAGTCTGGCCCCCGTAAACTAAACAAGGCCTGCAGGATGACAATAGCCTAGTACCAAGTAGTAGCCCAAACTGCAGTCACCATGACAGATGCATCTGTGTTAGAGCAGATTAACACAACCATTTTTGGCAAATGTGCTCTTTGTTTACCCTATCAGAAAAGAGAATCAAAAATAGTTTGCATTCATATGAAATAGAAAATAGTATACACTCACAATTTTACCTCAGGGTTCTATGAACTCTCCCTCTTTTTGTCACAACATAGAACACATTCGGTCCAATTGGACACCTTGCAGAACATTGTATTGTCCCGCTACGTTAATGACATCATTCTAATTGTGCCTGCAGAGCAAGGACGGCTAATGCAATGCAGGCCTTGCTAGACATACTTGCACATGCTTCAAAGGGTGAAGATGAGCCATATAAAGATTCAGGAACTTTCCATAGCAGAGCACTTGGGAATCCAGTTGCCAAGAACATTCGGAGACAGCTCATCTGACTTGAAAAACCAACTATTACATTTTGCAACTGCCATTACAAAGAAGCAAGTAAACCATCTGGTAAGTCTCTTTGAGTTCTAACAACAGGATCTTTCACTCCTGGGAATACTGTTCCAGCCCATGAACTGGAAGTCATCAAAGGCTCCCAGTTGTGCGTGCATGCCAGGGCAAGAAATAGCTCTGCTACAGGTCCAGGCTGCCCTGCAAGCAGCCTTGCAGTTAGGGCCATATGAGCCAGTGGACACTATAATTATCAGCAGTGTCACTGTTGAAAAAAGTAGCATGTGGACTGTACAGAAAACCCCAGTAAAAGAATCCCAATGACCCCATACATGTCAAAGGCCATGCCATCGGGAGTGGAAATTTTTACACCTCTATTCCTGCCATGCTATCGGGCCCTGGAAGAGATGAAGTGCCTGGCACGAGTTATCAAGTGATTGTGTGTTCAGAGACTTATATCATGAGCTGGCTCTGTCACCAATAATCATAAGAACTTAAAATCAGTGTGGTACTCAAGATCAAGCATGAGCAAGACCACACTCCTCAAGCCATATGCACAAGCAAATAGTCACTCAGACCCTTGTCATCTCCCACAGGTGTACCAGATCCCATTCTTCATCCGACAACTATGACCACATGGGGAATCCTCCATGCCCAGAGAGTAAGACGAAAAACATGCAACTATGGCAGCCTGGTACGTGTGCATACGTAAGTCAAAATCAGGCATCACTTATAAGACAGCCTCACTCAGGGGTGGCCTTGAAGAACAGTGGAAATGGAAAAAGCCTCCCAACTGGGCAGGCCTTTGTGCAGTCAGTGCACCTCATCCACATTATGTGGAAAGAAAAACAGCAAGTGTGATGGCCAATGGGCAAGGACAGTAACCCAGAGGTACATACTGATCAGGGCCTGGTGAGGTTCTGAATCATGCCATCAAGTAAGACACAGAGGCCAGAAGAGGTTCTAGCTGAGGATAAGGGATATTTAGAAAGAACAATAGAGAAGGCACATGATGAGTATCACTCACCAGCCCCAAGACCAGCTGCAGAAGCCAGAGCAATCATCTAGGTTTTTTTCCAGGAGGAAAGATCCCTGGAATCCTAGAGGAGCTCTCAACAAATCTATTTGAATAAGCAGATGGAGTGGCTCAAAGAATAAATTGGGTAGAAATTGGAAACCACTGCCTAATTACACCTTTAGGGAAGAACTTGCTCTGCTGCTGGAATTGCTATCACTCACATCATTCAGCCGCCAGCCCCTGCAGAGACTGCTTGAGCTGCAGAGAGCGTCCTCACCCAAGGTCCCATGCCCCAAGAGTGACCTTCACCCAACGACCGATCAAGCCCTATTTCATCCTAATGAGGGACACCTCTGATGGGGCCGTTAGGTTGGCTTGACTTTTCCCACTGCCCAATCCTCCTTCCATTAACGTAAGTACCCTAAACACTAGCCTGTCTCAGGGTTTGCTTTCCAGAGAACTCATACTGTGACACCACCATTTGTTGCCACAGTATAACCTAACCTGTAGTGACTGATACAATAAATGCACATTTTCCTCTGCAGTTTCTTAAAACAGCTAGCAAATTGTTTAGGGAGAATAGAATTTAACTTGAAAGTTTATGAAAACTAGTTGAGGTAAGCCATTTTTTAATCTATAGACACAGTATTTCATGCTTGCTGATGTCTGCCCAACTGCCAGGAATTTTCAACAGAATGGGAAGAGAAAAAGATAGCAGTTGTTACAAATAAGCTTTCCTCTTCTCCCTTCGATCTTTTTCAATAAATACAAAACAGAATGTTGGGCTACATAAATTCTGTTGATGAGTTTTCACATTCTTGATCACGATTCTCTATAAAACTATAGCTTGGTTTTCTTGAAAGATGCAGAAGTTATCAAATGCCTTAAAGCTCAACATTAAATTAATACAATTTGTTTGCATGTAGTCTATTCCCATTCTTACATTATAAAGTCTCTTACATTATTAATCAATCTGACAGCAATCTATAATTATGTTTTTGCCAAGAAGAAAATATATTTCTAGAGCACTCAAGTCATTATCACTTCATAACGAGTTTAAGGCTAGACAAATTAAAGCAAAATCCAGTTATTGACATCATGAAAACTGACAGAAATACCATTCCAAAACAATGAAAACGCCACACAGGAATAAAGAACATTCTGAAATACAGATTTTTTTTTTTTAAAATCTGTGCTACAAGGTACTAAATATTAATTTACAAATTATACATTCAATGCATGTAAGATCAAAAAATTAGTTACTATTCTTTCAAACCCAAATTTTAGAAATCAAAATATTGTGCTGCCAGACTATTTATTTACCTATGAGGGGCCACATAATTACATTAAGAACTTATGATGAAATTTAGAGACTAGTTTATCAATTATGTATAAATCATACAGTGAAAATACACAGTCATTGGCAAATTTTTCTACAAATACTCATATTTCCTCATGAAAAATACATCTATAATATTCTAAGGACACATTTTAAAAATTCTTTTAATATTCCACTTGAAATGCTCGTTCATTGGTCAGTCTTAACTGCATACTTGAAACACGCTAAAAAAATCACTAAGGTTGTGTAGACAAGACTCAGAAGTAGACGGGTATAGAGAAACCTCCTAGTAACCATTTGAATACCTGTGTGATAACAAACATATCTCTGGGCGTTACCTAGAACCTTTCCCAGCAGCCCTTTAAATGATGATGCTTCACTGGGTTTTTTCCCCGTAACTAGCTCAAAATTTCTCAATATTCTAGAAGTTGCCCACTTTTCCTGGTTATCTTATTCATACCCATTGATTCTCTCAGATTTTTGTCCCCTGGCACTTATTCAATAAATATTTCTCTACTTCTTTACACTCTTTCAGGCAAAGTGGGCATCACTATTTGACTCTCAATCTTAACTGAAATCATTTTATAATGTTTTGACATACAATGCAATTTCCTATTGGCTTTAATCTCTATGTAATAAATTCTAATTATGCATTCCTTGATAATGAATCATACTTGAATTCCTAGAATCCTACTTGGTCATAGTATACTATTATTTTGAAAGAGTATCTCAAAATTCACTTCAATTTTAAGGTATGTTTCAATACATGAAACTCTCTCACTTGTGAATATTGAAATCCTCAGTAAAACCACCTAATGACACTGAAGACATGTGAAAAACAAACTCCTGATTCCTTTTTTCCCAATGACCCTAAAAAATTAACTTTTATGACAATATTTACTTTCCACAACTAAACAACTTCAAAGTATGTCTAAGATCACGAGATCTGCTCAGTGAGATACGTTTTTTCCACTGCATCTTAACCCCTGTTACATACTAGAAGGTTACCTTTCAATCTTGAATCAGGTACAATAACAATTAATAGTTTTCAGATTTAAAATCTGACTTCAAACTAGATTTACAAACTGGAACATTAAGTAATATATCATTGCATGTTATAGTCGACCCAGCCTTATTCACCAGCGGTTGCTCTGTTATCATCGCACTCCAGGCACTTTTTAAAAAGTAGATGTGTCCATGCCTAATCTAAGAGAAACAAATTATATAGGTTTTTTTTTTTCTACAACCTTCAAAGGGGGATGCCAAGGCACAACTATCTTGAAAATCACCATCATATGCCTCTACATCTGGTATGTATAACATAATGAGAACTGCGAAGGCAAGGTTATATCCTCAAAGATTAACGACATTCGCTGTGTAAAATTTACTATGGCACTAACGCTGAAATAGTACAGTTTATAGCGATAAAAAACAGCATTAGCACAAACATTCCTATTTTTTTAAACATGATGTAACCGAGTAATCATCTTAAGTGTTCAGGTACTCTTCAGTTAAATATACCATAAAAATCCTAGAGTACAATACTAAAGAGAAAAATCAGCAACATGACCTTTTTTTTTTCAAAACAGATCTATTTTATGGTTGGTTCATTATGCAATGATTGTATTTTATTTCCACAAAATATACTGCATAAGAAAAACAATTATTTTGCAAGGCAATTCCTGAAATATAAAAAAATACTTTTCCCGGGAAAATGCTCTAATGCTTGATGTTACAAACTAGGGAGAAAAAAATACAGATTGGGGAGCGTGGGGTATTGGAAACTGCACAGAAATAATCAAATGAAACAAAATAAAAAGACATTTACTCTATGTTGAACTGTATGATTGTATTATGTTTTTGTTGTTAGTATTAGCAGGGAGGGCTAACGCTGTTAAAATATAAAACTGTTTAAAATATTTTAGTCTTCCTCCAATCTGAACTATTTGCTTGAAAAAAGAAACTAAAGCTGATATTTGCTTCTAACTTTCCACAGCATTAAGAAACATTACTAAACATAATGTATCTGGTCATTTGTTTCCAAAATTAAGAGCAGACAACCAGAGAGCACAGTGTAGTCAAACAGAAAGACTACTATAAGTTTGAGGAATTACAAAAGTTAGATCTACTGCTTTGGGCAAGTTCACTTCACTCTCTGCTGCTTAATATTCTAGAAATGAGTTTACTAACACCTTCTTATAAGGTTATTAGAGAGGTTACAGATATTACATATAAAGCCCTTAAGACACTTAATAAAGAACAATAATTACAATGAAGATAATCTGCTCTCTAACTCCTCTAATGTTTTTTCACCTCAGTAAGATTTCTGGATACATAAAACCTAAAACATGATAATCATGAACAATATAGAATAAAAAGAAAATTCCCAATATGTGAGCCATAAAACATCTCGACATTAAATTTCTTCACTGAAGTACAGAAATTGTGTGGAAGCTACCAGAGGAATCTTAGCAAAAGTTCAAAATCTCACTTTATAGATTTTTAACAATAACAACAAAAACTCTACACTTTTCCTAAGATTATTTTCTTACAGGAAAAACAAACAAAACTTCCATCAACCTCCAGAGCACTAAGCTTATTGTCTGATCACTGCAGGCAAAACAGTACTTGCATGCTGACAGTCCCAGCCTGTCAAAGACAGCTCATAATGAGCAGAGACAATCCCATTTTCATCATGAATCATCACTTCAAATTACTATTTCAAAAGGTAAATATTTATTTAGGATCTAAAAATCCTAAAGACAGTGGATTCCTTTTAATAATTTCTCACAGACAGACGCTCATAGCTTAGAGTTAAAAAGCAGGTTTATCTTTATTACTAGGAATTTTCTTCCAAACAAACTTTACTAGTATAAAGATCAGAGTGCTTAGTAAGAGTTATAATTTTCTTTATATGCTGCCA
Source organism: Lyroderma lyra (assembly GCA_004026885.1). NCBI lineage: Eukaryota > Metazoa > Chordata > Mammalia > Chiroptera > Megadermatidae > Lyroderma > Lyroderma lyra. Next base: position 334,994 of record PVJL010000210.1, on the reverse strand, counting down.
CTTGAAATCATTTCCCAAAATAGATTATGTGCCTTTATGGTGTTTAAGAGCAAAAGTATACTTCTTACATCTATTACATGAGTTATTCTTTATCTCTTTCATTTTTACTTTTTTAATAACTTAAAAAAACTGGTATATTACTTTATACCATCAATAAAAGGTGCTCTCAAGTACTAAATACATTTTATGTATCAGCTACATTTTATCTGTAATGTTTTCATTCCAACAGTCTATTGCCTAAATTTAGTATTTCAATAAACATTCAGGTAATATTCAGAAACTGACAAGACTATAGATAGCATAATTAAAATTAAGTGAATTGTATTAATGCACTGTATTTCTGTTTCTCTAGAAAAGATTATTTCATTACTTCCATTCCTAGTTCTGGGTCTCTATTTTGTCCCCAAATCTTACTTCTTTAGCTCTACTTTTTCTACATTCATTTCTCTAGTTCTATTGGCTTCCTATACCAAGTAAGCATATCTGGTAAGTTTAATTTAAATGCATCTTTACTTATCCCAACTAAATCTAAAATGCTTAAATGCCTGCATTGCTACTATTTGTAATTTACATAATTTGATAGTGGTCTATACGTACCTATAATCAAAACTAATGGTAAGATTCAAACAAAGTAGACTGATGTAGTCCTCATGTAGGGATGTGATATATAAAAGCCTTCAAAAAGGACATTCAAACCCAGATTTGTCAATTCCTCTGTCTCTACCAACTCACCCAAATTTATCTGTTCTCCTGGTCCTACACAACCACACTATGCTGAATTTAGAGAGAATTCCATTCATAATCTGTCACTGAATTTATCTCCCTCAAATAATACATACACACATGCTGTCAAGTAATGTATTTGAGAAACTCTACATGAAAAATTTCTGATATATCCTACTTTGTACAATCCTAACAGATACATACCTATGTCATATGCCAGGAAATCGGCAGAAAAACATTTTGCACCGTTACTCAAGGAAGTGTCATTATGGGTATTTCCTCCAAAAATAAGCATAGCTCCATTGATAAGAACAGCTGAATGAAGGTATCTGGCAAACCCACTTTCTTTCAAAATAGTCCTACAGGATAAAATTTAAAAATGTATTACAAAGGATAAAAAGACCTCCCTGGTTTTAGATATCTTATATAAAGGATCTAATTGGCATATAGAATCTTCCTTGGAATTGTGAAACAACATGCTTAATTTTTTGAACATAACTGTCCTCTAAACTTCAATAATTTAAAAAATATATATGGCCTCTAAACTTCATATTTTTAAAAAAATTTCCAGATTCATAGTATTCTAAAATGGTATGAGGAAACACAATATTAATCACAAATGTTAATGATTTTATAATAATTTATGTTTTGAATTTGGTTTTGATTTATAAAAACAGGAAACAAGTCTTCTTAAGAAAGGACCAAATTTATCAGTTTTAAGTACCATAGTAAGTAATAAGTTAAATATAATTGATTTACTTGGAACTGTATTCAGTTAAAACTACATGAACTCATATAAATCCCATAATATACTTTTTAACTTTTAAAGTAAAATATAACATACACAAAGGTGCACTTATTGTAAGTCTAAAATTCAATGAATTTTCACAAGATGAACACAATTAAGTAACCAGCACTCCAATTTAAAAATATGTATATTACCACTGTTCTGATTCTAATAGCAAAGATTGTATTGGTATCTTTGTACTTCACAAAATGGAATTATATAGTTTGTGTTAATTCATACATTCTCTTGCTACAGGTTGTTTTTGAAATACATTCATAAGTTGTGTATGAGGGCTGTCTGGAAAAAGTTCAGCCATGAATGTCTCTATTTTTCATATAAAATGGCTGGATACTTTCCAGACAGCCCTCATATAACTGAAAAATCACAAATATTTTTGAGAAACATTGAAAATAATATAAGTGTTCTTTAAATTAAAGTGTAACTGACAGAAAATACTACCAATATATTCTCACAATTATATTTCAACTGAATGAATGGATTTAAGAATATAATAAAGGCATATGACAATATGAATCAATGCTTTATAAACACTCTAAATAAATCCCTGGTACAAACAAAGAATCAGAATGTAGACATAGTAAATCTGTATAGTATAATTAGTAAGGATGTGTGTGTGTGTGTGTGTGTGTGTGTGTGTGTGTGTATATATATATATATATATATATATATATATATAAAATATCTCAAAAGCCATGGACTATAATACCAATTAATGCTTAAAGAATATGGTGCAGACTTTCAGAATGGCAATATAAGGAGTTCTACAAACATTCTCCCAAAGAAGGAACTATAATTGGTAAAAACTAAAAAAAAAAAAAAAAAAAACACAGCCATTTAGGGTCTAAAAATTTTTTACTAAGTGCAACAAATAAATATTTACTCGAGAATATCTACAATTTCACTAAGAACAGCAAGAGTCCATGATACCTAGCCCATTGGCTGCTCTCATCTTTCCCCGCACACCACTCGCAACATGTACCCAGTTCAGCAAGACAGAAGTTCACCCCAAGCAGGTGTGTGAGGCCAAGAACCAAGAACTCCTTCATTCCGCAGCTCCTAGTCCAGACTATCTCACTAGGAGCAGCAAGATGCCAGTACATCTCATGCCCCCTGCTCTGGCGAGGCAGAAGCTCCACTCAAGGAAAAAGCAGGAGAGGTCTGAGTGCCCATCCTCCACCCAGCTCCCACTCACAGGGTGGAGGCAAGTTGAGGAGAGCAAAGGCTATCACCTCTGAACGTGCCCTGCACATAAAGCAGTAGTGTCACCCCAAGAGGAGCAGACTAATAACTAACCCCACCCTGCCATTCCAAACACTGGCACAATGGTTTTCCTCCACAGAAAGAGATGCAGGCTAGGAAAAGAAGAGCTCCAAAGGTCTCGGAAGAGCAGTGACTTTATATGGGACAGAGAGTGGGCATCTTCGAGCCTTAAGGGAAACTTAATTTAACAATTAGGAGATAGCTAGTAGCTCCATTAGAACAAGGAGCTAAAACACAGACCAGCAAGACCAGGAGCTAAAAGTTACCAGAGAACCTGGGGAAAAAACAGACTGTCCTCCAAGACTATCCCTGAAAAGGGTCTGAAAATGAATTCAAACCAACTGAAGCAATTTATGCCTCAGAGCACTGTTTAAAAATTGGCCAAAGGTAGCAAAATAACCACATGAACAGATGCTCAGCATCATGTCATTAGGGAATTACATATTAAAACAACAATGAAATACCATTATACACCTATTAGAATGGCTAAAATTCAAACCCCTGACACCAAATGCTAACCCAGAAATAGACCCACACAAATATAGTCAACTGAGCATTGGCAAAAGGCCACATATTGTATATTCCATTCATATGAAATATCATAAACAGGCAAATCCATTAGCCATGTCTAGGAAATGAACAAAGAGAGTATAGGGGTTTCTTTCAGGGGTGACAAAAATATTATGAAATTAAGGATGATGGCTGTATGACATGAATATACTAAAGCTTAGTGAGTTGTACACTTTAAAACAGTTAAAATAAATAATTTTACATATATGAATTTTATCTCAATAAAAAATCATTTTCAAATAAAACAAAATAAAAAAAAATCAGTCAGAGGAGAAGGACATACTTTGGTAGAATACCAAAACTGCAAAACCTACATCTAATCTTGAAGGAATATCAGAGAAACCCAAATTGGATACATTCTTCCAAAGAAAGACAGATTATTCCAGATTATAGGAGAATAAAAAGACGACAACTAAATGTGTGCATGATCCTGGATATGATCCTGGATTAGGAAAAGATACCCAAACCTGGAAAGAACACCATGAGAAGGGCCGTGAAAGAAGGGAAAAGAACCACAGGCCAATGTCACACGTGAACAATGATGCAAAATTTATTAAGGAACCAAATTCAGCAATAAAAATGTTTTCTTGTTTTTTTTAACGAAAGATGAGGACAACTGGAAAAATTAAATAAACGCTATGTATTAAATTACAAAATTCTATCAACATTATTTTCTAAATTTGATACCTGCATTGTGGTTATATAATTAAATGTCCTTGTTTTTTAATAAATACTTTTAAAATGTAAGGCTTAAGGGGCATCATGTTAGCAACTCACTTTTAGACAAAAAAAACAGATGATAGATTGATAGATGACAAGATAGGTAGAAAGATAAATAGACAAACAGATATAAGAAGACAGTGCTTTAAAAATATTAAAAAAGAAAAGGAACATAACTACAGATGCTACTAATACTAAAGATTCTATGAGACTATTACAAGCATATTTATAATAATAACTTAAGACACTGATTTCAGGAATAAATTCCTGAAAATATATCTTGTCAAAACTTACTGAAGAATCAATATAACATCCAAGTATTTTTATAACCATTACATACATTGGATTTAATAGTAAAAATTCTACACATAAAGAAAACTTTTCTAACAATGTAACTTAAAGGTTACTGCCATAAAATATTCAGGAAAAAAATAGTTCCAGTCCATACATTTTGTCTGTCCCAGAGTATGAAAAAGGATACTCCCCAACTCATTTTATGAACCCAATATAATCTTAACACAAAGAGCTGGCATGAATATTCAAGAAAATCACTTGCAAATCTCATGTATTGACATCAATGCAAAAATGCTAGTAAAAATACTAACAAACCAAAAAAAAGCAATTTTGACTAAGTCTGACTTAACCCAAATTGGGTTAATAATAAAATAATTTTCCACATTAAATTATTTAGTAGAGAAATCAGATAATCATCCCCAAAAATGCCATTGAAAAAATCCCACATCCATTCGTATATAAACCTTTTACAAACCAGGTAAAATGGAACTTTCTTAGTAATGATATCCATAAAACCCACAGTGAACATCATTTTTACTGGGGGAAACACTGAAAGCATTTCTGTAAAGCTCAGGAATAACAGATGCCTTAGAAGGTACCACAGAAGTTACCACAACTCCTTCTCAACATTAAACAGAGGTTGTCACTGAAATGATAAAGTAAGAAAAATAAAAAGCCGTAAGACCCGGAAAGAAAGGAACAAAACTGCCATTATTTGCATATAATCTGATCATGTACTGTAAAAAAACTGAAAAATAATTACATGTAAATTACCAAGGTCAACTGCATTTCCATATATCAACCCATGAAGAAAAAAAATAAAATAAAACAATATACTGGTTGAATAGCGTCTCTCCAACATTCATGTCTACCTCGAAACTCAGAATGGGACCTTATTTGGAAACAGGGTCTTTACGTATGTAAATAGCTAAGTTAAAATGAGGTCTTACTAGGTTAGGGTAGGCCCTAAATCCAATGACTGGTGTCCTTGTAAGGCCGTGTGAAAACAGAGGCAGGGAAGGAGTAACAGACGCAGCTACAACCAAAGAAGGCCACGACTGCCAGGAGCCACCAGGTGCTGGAAAAGTCAACACAGGACTCTTCCCCAGAGCCTTTGGAGGCGTATGGCCCTGCTGACACCTTGATTTCAAACATCTAGCCTATGGGACTATTTCTGTTGTTTTAAGCCATCAAATTTGTGGTAATTTGTTATTACAGCCTTAAGGGGAAAAAAACTAATACAAATTTCATTTTTTAAAGCATATAAAATATCAATGACCTAGGAATAATTCTAACAAAAATTTTAGTAATGCCGCCCATTAAAAAAACGGACTTTTCATTAAATGGTCCTGGGACTACTGGATGTCCACATTAAAATAATAAGAATAATGGATCTCTACTCAGTTGAAAAATGAAATATAAAAGGCAAAACTATAAAAACACTTGGAGGGAAATATAGAAAACACTGAGGTAAGAAAGTATTTAACCAAGAAACAAAGCACAACCCATAAAAGTAAAGATGTATCACTTCTGTATTAAAATTAATAAGTCCTGTTCATCAAACATCATACAAAAAGCACAATGAAAATTCACAATCTGGGACAAAAAAAGTTTGCAAAATAATAAAACTAACAAAGGATTAATATTAAAAAAATGTACACAAACAACTAAGAGGACAAACATGGGCAGAAGATTTGAGTAGCATTTCAAAGAAGAGAGAAATACGGACAAATAAACATGAAAAGATGTTCCACCTCATTAGTAATCAGGAAAATGCAAATTAAAGCCCAAATGGGACACCATTTCATATCTATCACAATGGCAAAAATATCTTAAAAAATCAAGCTACACCCAATTTTGGAGAGTTTGTAGAGGAATGGAAATTCTCATTCACCACTGCTGTGAACGCAAATTAGTGAAAGAACACTGGGGTGTAGTCGGGGTAAAACTGAACATGAAGACCCCTAGGACCAAGCTTTTATTAAGTAAATAGCTTAGAGAAACTTGTGTATGAACAACAGAAGACTAAATAAGAACATTTATACTATAATTTATACATAAAAGCGAAAATTGGTATATCCCAAATATCCATCAACAGCGAAAGAGAAAATTTTAAAAATGATCTCTGTTCCCACCGTAGGAGCCTCTCACCAGGACAATTCTACAGCCATCTGACCATACTTCCCTGACCCGTTCTCTCCTCCTCCTTCCTAAATGATCATACTTTATCTTCTCTCATCAAACATCAGTCTTCCAATAAGTGTCCCCCATCCTCGCGCTTTACTGATAACTTCACTTCCCATTTCAGTAAGAGTATAAAAGGAATCAAAATTTTCACAAGCTCTCAGCACATCTACCCATTTAGCTGCCAACTTTATTTAGACACCCCGCCTCCTCCCCAAGCCCAATGAATAAAACGTCTATGCTCCTAGAAGTCATCTTCTTGATTTGTTCACTAGATCCCATGTAAGGTTTTCTTAATTATATTCCACTAGCAAATTTCCCTTTCTTGCATCATTCTTTTTTGCATCTACTTGAGATCTTTTCTGTCAGTCAACAAACATAATAATTTTTCCAAACTTAAAAAACAAGAAACCTGTCTTGTCTCTACCTCCCTTCCCCGCTATTACCCTATTTCTCTGCTTACCGTACAACTAAACTCCTCAGACAACTCGACAGGACTTTTCTCCAATTCCTCTTGGCCCACCCTGACTAGAGTCCATGCCAATCAGAATTTCACTCTACCACTCCACTGGAACTTCTCCTTTCAAGGTCAGCAAAAAATTCCAGTTTGCCAGATCCCATGATTGTTTCTCAATTCTCCTATTACTTCACCTCTCAGCAGCTTCCGACAAACTTTCTCCTGTGGAACACACGCTTGGTTTCTATGACACAAGGCCTCCCTGGTTTTCTTGCTAACTCATTAATTGTTTATTCTTAGTTTCCTATTCTGATTGCTTATCCTTATCTCTCTGGCCAGAAAATTAGTTTCCAGGTCCTGAGACTCCTATGACCAGCCACCTATTTAACATGTCCACTAGGATGTGTAACATGAGGGCTATGCAGAAAAAAATCCAGCCATTGTCAATATCACATTGTCGTATTACATGGCTGGGTATTTTGGGGGATAGCCCTCGTATGTATCTCAAATTAAATATATCTAAAACTGAGTTTCTGATCTTGTGCCACACCAAACTACTCCTTCCATAAAATTCATCATCTCAGTTAATGCCAACGCCATGCTTTTTAGTCTTTGGGTCAAAAGGCTAATTTATCTTTCACTCCTCTATCTTCACTGTTTCCAAACCCTCAGTTTATCCAATCTCTGTTGGCTCTACTTTGAAAATATATTCAGAATTCAACCAGTTCTCATCACTTGCACATTGTCTCTTTGGTCCCAGATGGTCCTCTTGCTTCTGCTCTTGTATCATAATCACAACAAAGCAGGCAAAGTGATCCTATAAAAATCTAAGTCAGAGAATCTCACATCTTTGTTCAAAACTTTTCATTAACTTCCCATACTCAAGTAAAAGTCAAAATCCTTGTAATGATCTCCAGGATTCTATATGATACAATTCCCAATTACCACCCTAAGGTCATTTGCTACTAACATCCACTCTAAGATACTCTACACCAGCTACACTGGCCTCCTTGCTACTCCAACTGATAAGCGTATTCCCATCTCAAGGCTTTTGCACTAGTTTCCTACTAGAACACCTGCTTACTCCCTGTATATTGGCATGGCTCATTCTCTAACCTCTTTCAGGTCTTTATTCAAATGTGTTCTCAGTGATGCCTTCTTTAATCACCCTATTTAAATGTAACAACCTAAAACTCCCTGTCCTCCATCCATGCTTTCTTTTTCCTCCACAGTACTTATTACCATTTAAAATACATTTTACTTATTTCCATTTTTATTGTCTGTCTCTTCTTATTAAAATATATCTCCTCAGTTCGCAAAGATCTATGAACCCCAATGTTCATCGCAGCGTTGTTCACAGTGGCCAAGTCATGGAAGCAACTAAAGTGCCCCTAGATAGAAGACTGGATAAAGAAGCTGTGGTACAGGGAGTTCCCTGGTGGTGTAGTGGCTTAAGGCTTCGGCGCTGGCGCTGTCAACGCTGCGGCCTGGGTTCGATTCCCAGCCAGGGAGCTACCCACATACTAATAAGCAAAAAAAAAAAAAAAAAAAAAAAAAAAAAAAAAAAAAAAAAAAAAAAAAAAAAAAAAAAAAAAAAAAAAAAAAAAAAAAAAAGAAGCTGTGGTACATACACACAATGGAGAATTACTCAGCCATAAGAAAAGATGAATACTGCCATTTGTGACAACACAGATGGACCTGGAGATCATCATGCTAAGCAAAATAAGCCAGACAGAAAAACAAAAACCATATGACTTCACTCATATGTGGAATATAAAACTGAAAGCAACAAAGAAACAAAAGCTCATGGACACAGTCAATAGTTTAGTGACTGTGGGAGGGTCAGGAGGGAAGTGGGAAGGGAGGAGAGAAGGGGTGTCAAATATATGGTAATAGAAGAACTGACTCTGGGTGACAAACACATAATGCAACTATGTTCAGCGCTGAACACAGATGATGCGCTGTAGAATTGTACACCTGGAACTTATGTAATTTTTACTAACCAAAGTCACCCCAATAAATTTAACAATAAAAATAAAATAAAATATATCTCCAAAACATAAAGTTGATTTTCAAAAAGCTCTCTGAGGAAACCATACAATGCTAAACAATACATGCAAAATTCAAGAAGAGACAAACTTAATAAATGGTTTGCTTGCAAATACATATAGGAAGGTAAAACACCTGTAATGTACAGCAAGAAAATCATTAATGCAATATAAAGAATAATTATTACCTCTTTAGGGAATAATGAAGAGAGTGCCAACATGGAAGCACATGAGGGCTTCTTGGGGTATTGTAATGTCCTCTTTCTTGGCTCAGGTAGATAGGGTCTTTACTTCATTACTGTTCTGAAACTAGGTATGTATGCTTTCATAGAGTCTTTTGTCCATGTGCAACATTTCGAAGTTTATAAAAGAGCACTATGAAAAAAATAAGTACTATACATCTCAAAATTACCTTATAAGGTAAAACTATAGAGATAAATATTTTTTTAAATGATCAATATGTGATTTTTAAATAGGCATTCCAAAACTGCAAATCTCATAACGTATAATGCTGTTTATAATGACAATAATCATTTTTGCCTATATAAATATTTCATATTTACTTTAATAAATCTCTCTGTACTTTTTTAATCATGTATATATTCCTATTACCTCCCACATATACACGTACCATAAATTTTTAAGTTACATGTCTCCCTTACTAAGAAAGTCTTAGGATTATTCCCAACACAGTGCTTGATACAGAGTCAAGAATTTTTGTTGAAAAAATTTCAGACACTCATTATGCAGAGAAATAAGCAAAGATGAACTTGAATAACATGTTCATCAGTAATTACTAAAATGTAAGTTAACCAATAACATATTTATGAAATTGTCCTGTTTCACTTCCCAAAACCCCTGACAGCTAACTTTTTAGAGAAATCGCCAAAATTCAGTAATTTAATTAAAAAGCTTTGAAAATGTTAATGCAAAAATAACTCCCATTATATCAAATTTAATAAGCTAGAAGAAAATCATCTCATGTAATCAGATGTCGCCTCATTATTTTGTTTTCATTTTTTAAGGATATTTTACAGGGTGCAGAATTTTAGGATGATTATTTTTCTTTCAGCCATTTGAAGACACCATGTCATCTAGATTCCATTTCTTCAGTTAAGAAGTCAATTGTCAGTCTTAGTGTTACTCCTTTAAAAGAAATATGCTCCCCGCCCCTCCCCAATCTGGCTGCTTTAAAAATCTTTCTCTTCCTGTTTGGGATTTTATCAATTTTACTGTAATATTTCTAAGGGTCAGTTTCTTTGTATATATTCTCCTTGGTGCTCACAGAACTTCTTCAAACTGTGGCTTGATTTCTTTTGTCACTTTTGAAAATTCTCAGCTATTGAAACTTCAAATAGTGCTGCATGTTATTTTCTCACTTCTCTTCTTCTGGACTCCAATTACATCATGTTAGACCATTTCTAAATGTCCCTTGTACATCTTTCCCTCTTCTACTTTTCATTGCTTTTGTTTTGTATTTCAGTGTGGGTATTTTCTTCTGATCTATCTTATATTTCACTAATTCTCTCCTCAGCTGTGTCTAACCTACTGTTAAACCCATCAGAGGAATTCTTGATTCATCTAATGTATTTTTCATTTTGACCATCTCTATTTCATTCTTAGTATAAGTCTTTAGTTATCTGCTAATATTTTCTACCTTTTAATTCCTTGAAAATTAAATCCTACTTATTTTAAAGTTTCTGTCTGAAAACACCATTGTCCTATAGATACGTTTCTAATAGCTGTTTTTTTCATAACTTGTATTTTTTTAAGCCTATTATTTTTTAATCTTGTGCTAGACATTACATATCAAGTACTGAAGAAGGCATCTGAGGCTATGTGTGATGTTATCTTCCTGAAGAGGGATTTATATTTGCTTTGTCACCTAGTTAGACTATGTGAAGATCACCATAATTCAATGAAAGAATGGGATTTTTCAAAGGTGGGCTCATCCTCACTAGCAGGTTCAGAACTTCAGGGACCAAACTAAATCCTTAAGTGTGTAGTAAGGACTCTTTTCTTTGGTACACTTGGAAATCCAATGTTGGCCCTCCTTATTGATTGACAAGAGTTCTGTTCAATTTTTCAGAAAGTTTTCAGGATTTATAATTGTATCACGAACAAAAGTAGCACAAAATGCCAATCTTACTTCCCTTCACATTCTACCTCTCCTAGATCCTGACCCACATATTCTCACTTCCTTGACAGCTCTTTGATGCCTTAAAAAGATATAACTCCTGATTTTTCTCAGTGGAAATAACAGTCTAAAATCATCCATTTCACTGCTGAAAAAGAATTCCTCCAAACAGACACTTATCTCAACGAAGTTGCCTATTTACTAAATATACTATATTTAGTATACAGTCCTCTATATACTAAAAAATAAAACCAGTTCCAAGGTGGTAAAAATTTTAAATTAGTCTGTACAATGGACACGATATTTTAAAATTATGTAACATCTGACAAATAAACCTGATGCGTACTATTAATATAATCCATATATAATAAGAAACTTGAAAAATATACTAACAGAAGTATCAAAACTTTAGGAATGCTACAAATGTTAAAGATAATAGAAAATGTCATTTTAGTGTTCACTGATAATTTTACCAATACATTTTTAAAATGTAAGATCCACAAACATAAAATATTGGAGGAAAAGAAATCCTCATGCACTATAGGTGAGATTGCAAATTGGTACAGCACTATGGAAAATGGTATGGAAGTTCCTCAAAAAATTAAAAACAGAACTACCTTATGAATCAGCAATTTCACTTCTGAGTATTTATCTGAAGAAATCTAAAACAGTAATTCAAAAAGATATATGCACCCCTGTGTTCACTGCCACATTATTTACTATAACCAACCTATGGAAGCAACCTAACTGCCCATCAATAGACAAATGGATAAAAAAGAGGTAGTACATATATACAGTAAAATATTACTCGGTCATAAAAAGAATGAAATCTTACCATTTGTGACAACATGGGTGGACCTAGAGGGCATTGTGCTAAGTGAAAATTAGACAGATAAAGAGACATAACGTATAATTTGGGGAACCTGAAGAACAAAATAAATGACCAAAGAAAATAGAAACAGACTCATGAATACAGAGAACAAACTGATGGCTGCCAGATGGGAAGGGGATTAAGGAGCCAAATGATAAATGTGAAGAGATTAAGAAGTACAAAGTGGTAGTTAAAAAATAGTCACAGGGATGTAAAGTACAGCATAGGAAATACAGTCAGTAATATTGCAATAACTATGTATAGTACTAGGTGAGTACCAGACTAATTGAGGATAATTTCATAAATTATATAAATGTCTAACCATCACGCTGTACACATGAAACTAACATAAAATGATATTGAAAGTTGTAATTGAAAAATAAAAATTAATTAAAAAATAAAAATGCAAAACCCAGCAGAATAGTAAAGCATCATATGCATCTGTAAGATATTTTTAATGAGAACCTCAAAATAATTTACAAATTATTTTAGTAAATTCTCATAAGGGACAAGTATACAATGTTTTCTGTGCATATGCTAAAATTGCCAAGATTGATAATTACATCTTTCTATGGAAAAGTTCACTATGGGAAATTCTGAGGTAGGTAAGCATGTAAAGTTTGAGCAAATTTCTTTCAAGTGGTGAACAACTAACTCTCTCTTTTTTACTTTACTCAAATATTACCCATGTTTATTTATAGAGATAATAATACTCTTATCCACTCACTTCTATAAAGATCCTTCCCTATTGCTATATTCATTATTATTACTGTGAACTACGCTGCCTTTCATGCAGAAGCAGTTTTCTTTTGGGTACGCATCAGTATCTGTAATGTATGCAAAAATATGTTAAGCAGATTAATAAGTACCTTAATCACTAGACTACAATTCATCTTGTTATAACAAAAACTCAACAAGAAAAATGTTAGAAATATTAAAATAGGAAATAAAATGCAAAGTATAAATTATATAAAACAAAAAGTAATTTATTAATTTTAATGTTTAGAAAAATATAAAATATAATATTGTTTTTTATTAGACTAAAAAAATGAAAATTAACAAAAATCACCCAAAGGAAAACTCTTAATTTTTTTTAAATTCCCTCATTCTCACTTTAAATAAAGTAAAAATTAGAATATATGCTTGAAAATGAAGGGGGTAGAACAAATCATAATTTGGTAGAAAAGTTTCATTTAAACACATAAAGTAATTTCATGCTAAAAGTTTAAAAGCTTACAGAGTATCTTAAAATAATAAAGGAATCACTTCCCAAGTTTTACAAAGGAAAATGAGTACAACAAAAATTTTATTTTAAAACTTACACACCTAGGAAAACATCAATAATAAAAAATCAATTATTTTTCAAATAAAAAGAGCATTATGGTTATGAATAGGCAATTCACTAAACAGGAAACACAGTAGTAAATGAATAGAAAAGACACTTATTCACAACAGTAATCAGGGTATATACATTAAAATATCAATGAGCTATCATTTACATCTATTGAATTGGCAAAAGGAAAGTATCCTCACCATTACCAAGTGTTTGTGGGAATATAAAGAAACAGAGATACTCAAAACTTGCTGGTGGAAGTATACATTACCACAGTGACTTGAAGAACAATTAGGCAACATGTAGTAAAGTTGAAAATGTGAATATCCTCAGACACAACAATTCATTTTTAAGTACTCAAGAAACTCTGGCATATATGCATGAGAAGACCAGTACAAGACATAAAATGTGCAACTAAAAAGGAAAATCTACCTAAATGCCAAAAGCTTTATATTTCATAGCAAATGAGGTAATGGAACTAAAGAAATACTTTTAAAATTTACAAATGATAATAAAATATGAGTGCAAAAAACAGCAAATCCCAAGCCAGATAATAACAAAGCGAAAAGTAATTTTAGCAAGCAAAATTGCTTGTATGAATTAAATGTAACATCAGCACTAATAAGTACAACTAACGCATACAGAATAAGTAAGTCTATGGGATCAGAAATCATTTTAAACTCAATCATTTACAGTAATGCAGGCTATATAGAAAATTATTATTTTGCTATTTTGTGCCTTTGCTACATAATGGAATAAAAATAGGAAAGGGCCAAGAATGTCTCCCTGAAAATATTTAGTAACTACTATTATACAAATATAAAATACAACAGTGACAAGTTTTCTCATCATACTTCTGTATAGTCTACTCACCAAGTCTTACTGTTAACTTCATACTTATAAAGATCATCTACCAGTCCATATTTGTTGCCTGGTAATGCTTTATAGCCTCCATGAACATAAATGGACTTTGTTATTTCATCATACACACTGGTATGACCATATCCACCTTGGACAATAGCTCCTTTAGTTTCTGGAACAAGCCAAGTGTTTGATGCTGTAAGAGAAAGAAGATAAATCATGAACTTCAAGTAGCAGTAAAAAATATAATTAATATATCATCAAACTACCAACAAGTTAATTCTAACACACTTTAGGTAAGTAAACTATACCTAATACTCATTTAATCAAGAAACAATTATTAAATGTGTGCCAGTTATAGAACTAAAGGAAGAAACTGACAAAAACACAATTACAGTAGGGGACCTAAATACCCCATTGACAGCTGTGGATAGATCACACAAGCAGAAAATCAGTAAGGAAATACCAGCCTTAAATGTCACATTACACCACAAAGACATACTTGACATTTATAGAGCATTTCATTCCAGAACACCAGAATATACATTCTTCTCTAATGCACACAGAACATTCTCCAGGATAGACCAAATGTTGCCAACACAAAAGTAGCCTTAATTGCAATAAAAAGATTAAAATACATAGGAATAAACTTAACACTGAAAATTATAAGACATTATTAAAAGAAATTGAAGATGACACAAGGAAATAAAAGACACTCCAGGTTCCAGATTGGAAGAATCAACACACCTAAAATGGCTACATTATCCAAAGCAATATACAGATTTAATGCAATTCCCATCAAAGTCCCAATGGCATTTTTAAATAAATAGAACAAAAAATCATCAGATTTGTATGGAACCACAAAAGATACGAACAAGCCAAAGCAACCCTGAGAAAAAAGAACAAAACCAGAGGTATCAAACAAACTCCCTAACTTCAGAAAGACAATAATCAAAATAGCATTGTATTGGCAGAAAAACAGACACACAGACCAATGGAATATAATGAAAATCCAGAAATAAACCCCTATCTATGTGGACAAATAATTTTCAACAAAGAAACAAACAAACAAAAATACAATGGAGAAAAGAAATCCTCTTCAATAAATGGTTCTGGGAAAATTGGAAAGCCATATGCAAGAAAATGAAACTAGACTGTTATCTGTCATCATACACAAAAATTAACTCAAAATGAATCAAAGATCTAAGTATAATACCTGAAAACGATAAAATACATAAAGGAAAACATAGGTACTAATGTTTTAGGTTCAGAGAGGATTTTATTAATTTGACCTCAAAGGCCAAGGGAAGTAAAAGCAAAAATAAATCAATGGTACTATAGCAAACTAAAAAGCTTCTGCACAGCAAAAGAAATCATCAACCAAACAAAGAGGCAACCATCCCAAAGGGAAAAGATATTTGCAAACAACACCTCCGATAAGGGGCTAGTATCCAAAATATATAAAGAACTCATGTAACTCAGTAAAAATAATAATAATAATCCCATTAAAAAAGTGTTAAGGCAGAGGACCTTAACACTTCTCCCAAGAAGACATACAAACAGCCAATAGATATATGAAAACAGGCTTAACTTCACTACTTCTTAGGGAAATGCAAATCAAAACTACAATGAGATAACCACCTCACACCTGTTAGAATGGCTACTATCAATAAGACCAGGAATAACAAGTGTTGGAGAGGTGGTGGAGAAAAAGCAACACTCATGTACTGTTGGTGGGAATGTAAATTGGTACCACCACTATGGAAAACGGTATGAAGAGTCCTGAAAAAATTAAGACTAGAATTATCACATGACACAGCAATCCTTCTTCTGGATATCCACCCAAAAAATTTGGAAACATTTACTCGTAAAGATATACGTATCCCTATGATCATGCAGCACTGTTCATGGTGGCCAAGACATGAAAACTGAAGTGTCCTTCAATAGATAATTGGATAATAAACATTGTATAACATATATACAATGGAAAACTACTTTGTCACAAGAAAAGATGAAATACTGCCATTTACAACAACATGAATCGATCTTGAGAATATCACGCTAATCAAAGTAAGTCACATGGAGGGTTCCCTGGCTAGGCTACAGTGCTCTCACCACCGCAGCCTGGGTTCAATTCCCGACCAGGGAACCACCAAAATAAGTCACATGGAGAAATTCAAGAACCATATGATTTTATTCATATGTGGGATATAAAACTGAAAGCAATAAACAAACAAAAACCCATAGACACACACAAGAGTATGGTGGTTACCAGAGGGATAGAAGGGTTGGGCAGGAGGTAGAAAAGAGTAAAGAGGGTCAGATACATGGTGATGGAAGAAGATTTGACTTTGGGTGGTGAACACACAATACTATGTACATATGATGTATTATGGAATTGTACACTTGAAATCTATGTGATTTTATTAACTAATGTTACCCCAATACATTTAATAAAAATTTCTAAAATATAAGAAAAAATAAAATCTACTCATAGTTTATTATTCTTATAAAACTCATAAATCATGCCTTCTTTCCATTTCTATTTAGATTACATTCATAAATGTGCCCAACAAGTAATGCAATTAATAAGAGAAAAATCAAGTAAAAAATACCCTGTTGATAAATTGACTTAGAAATAGTATTTTCATTATAGAATAAGTCAAAAGTAACTCTATAGAAATAGGTTAAAATTTACCAAAACTACAACTGACATTCTGTAATTAAATTATTCCAGGTAAAAACAAGAACCTACCAACCAATGAATTTTATCAGTTAATAACCTGTATCAACATTTACCATTCATAGAAGATTAGAGTACATCTGTTGAGCCTTCCTAGCTATCCCTGGAAAGCATAACCACCACTATGCCTCATGGTTGAATAAGACTATCCTTCAATAAAGGGTAGTATGAAAACAGTAAAATATACTCTGCAGACTATTATAGAAACTGTATTCAGTAGAGAGGCAGAGTAGGGAACGCATACATCAATCAGGGGGCCCAAAGATCTGGTTTTAATAGTCGATACCAAAGGTCAGCCCATGTAGGTATTGGATCAGAGAGCTTCTATATAAAGTCAGGATCCCTGAAGTGTCATACTCTCCATGAAAAACTGAGTTATTTTTTAATCTGCTCTGCAGAAGCAAACCTAAAATGTATATTTCCACCTTGGCTCTATATGGAGGGAAAAAAATCATTTCTTCTGGGACCTTTTGGTGCTAGACTCTGGGGCAGAAATTCACTCTACATACAAGGTCCAAAAATACCACATGCCCAAATTTTAAATTAATTTGGATCAGGGTCACTAGGCCCCCAGAAGTACACACTTTTCTCTCTAGAGCAGGGATAGGCAAACTAACACAAAGGGCAAAGTCAGGAACAAAGCCATGCCGTTTGTTTATGGAGTGTCTGTGGTTGATTTCGTGCTACGACCGCAGAGTTGATTAACTGTGACAAAGACTGTACAGGCCACAAAGCCTAAACTATTTCCTATCTGGCCCTTTACAGAAAAGGTTTCCAATGTCTATCATAAAATAGTGATAATAATGTCAAATGTGTTTGAAACAAAGCAAGATGAATTAAGGCAGTGGGAAATAGTATCCTGTAAATTGGAGCTTGATGAAAGGGTAAAAGTATTGATTAACTTTAGACTTAGTTAAGTATTCACTTTAAAACTTCAAGAGTCAAAACCTGTGATCCATGTAAAAGCATGGTAACAGTTTAATTTTGCATCTTCCCATTCACTTCAAGGAAGACTACAAAACAACAAGAAAAACATGTAGGAAAAGTAAAAGAAAATGAAAATTAAATTTCCAGAGAAACTGGGAATAAAAAAAACCCCATAAACTCCAAATCCAGTGAATGTGCAAAAACCAAGTAAAACCAAGAGCGTCTGATACAGTCAGCTGCAAGAATGCCGAAAGGAAGACAAGAAACAAGGCGTATGGAATGGTGGCAGCAAAATTAGCACACTGATTCCCACGAAAAAAAAGGGGGTCTCACTCTCCCTTAAACATGAGAACATATGTAATTTTAAAAAAATACAACAGAGTGATTCTTAAAAACATAAAGCATGTAAAGAAAATGTACAAAAACCAGTTCCAACTTTCTCTTGATTACAAGAGATATATTTAAAACAAAGAGATTCTGAAAGGTTAACAAGAAAGGAATAGGTGAAAGTATACAAGGATAAACTTGCACCACCACCCCCCAAAAAAACCAAGAACCATAGTATTAATATAAGACAAAACAGAAATCAGGTAAAAAAACATTGAACAAGCAAAGCCCTTTATAACATTAAAAAGATACAATTTGCAACAAAAATAAAACATCTAGGAATATCCGTAATAGCAACTTTCATAAAGCATAAATTCTGTATATTCTGGAATATACAGAAAGAAATAGGCAAAAATAAACTAAAATTTTTAGACTTTGACTTTCAGAGCATGATAGATCAAGTACAAAAGAAATTAACAAGTAAGGACTTGAAGACAAAAAGAATATAATTAATAAAGTAGATTTCTCTCTCTCTCTCTCTCTCTCTCTCTCTCTCTCTCACACACACACACACACACACACACACACACACACACAAGGACTGTCTGGAAAAAAAATCCAGCCATAAATGCCTCTATGTTTCAAGTTACATGGTTAGATACTTTCCAGACAGCCTTAAAATAGGAGTTCCCTGGTGGTGTAGTGGCTAGGCTTCGGTGCTCTCAACACTGTGGCCTGGGTTCGATTCCCAGCCAGGGAACTACCAAAACAAACAAACAAACAAACAAAAAACCCTTACAATGATAGGATTTACTTCCTTTTCAAGTGCCTATAAAGTATTTATGAAAATTAGGCCACAAAGGAAATCTCAATAAATTACAAAACATAGAAATAATACCTACAACATTCCCCAACATTATAATAAAACTAAAATTAATAGCAAAATAAAAAAATAAAACAACTTTTCCACGTAGAAAATTTGTAACCCTTGCCTAAACCACTCTTGGGCCTATCTAAAAAATAAGAACGTCATCCACATTGTCTTCCATGCTATCATGAGTGTGTTATGATAACAATGCACGTAAGCAGGTTTATTCCACACAAAATTGCTTATTAACCATTATACTTGGTTCCTATCAGCAGAAATTCTCCTTAGATCACTTCTATTTTCTCAGTAAAATAATAAGTAAGGTCATCGGCTGAGAATTATGATGGAGAAGGAAGTGTTGGAAGTTTGAAGAGATAGAAAAATGTATGAAATAGTCATTATGGAGAGTCAGAAGAGATTGGAGATTATAAACTTAAAGCTCAGTAAGTTTCAAGTACAGACAAGACAGAGTAAGAGATGGTGAAAAACTGAAAAGAGGTTCAGTAAGCTAAAGGCTCTGGTGAGGATGAAGAATTCTCGGAGGTTGGGTACCACAAGGAGTAAGCTGGAAACATCAGTGGCACTTGAAGAGCAAGCTATTTGAAATGGAAATAATGGGATTCACTGCAGGTATGACAATGGGCGAGAGTGACTCTAGCAGGATAGAAAACAAGATCTTTGGGAGAGAACAATTGAGAGGCCAAGTAGTAGAAGAGTTATTTAAGTGGATACTGAAATCACAAAAATATTTGGCTGATGTATATGGGACAGAGTGACAGTGAGCCAGAAGTTCCATCCTTCAAAGAATAAAGTACCGTGGTCTGAGAAGCAACTGAACACAAAGAGAAGTAACAGGTCGTACAGTCTGATAACTACTCGTAAGATTCAAAGTTGAATGAGTCAAAGCAGGAAGAAGTGGAAATGACAGTAACAAGGAAGAATACGTTGCCCACTTTCAGCCCAGCTATAGCGGGAATATGGAAAAGAAAACATATCCATTGAAAGGACTGCAGGGGAAACAGTGGAGTATTTAGAAGAGGAGTCTTCCTCTGGATACACGAGCACTCCCTTGTTGCTGCTAATGGTGATCTGCAAATGAGTTTTCTCATCAAGACTGCACAAGGACTCTAAATAGTTGTATATGGCTGTCTATACACAAAAAAAGCCAAAAACTTGAGTTCATAATACTGGCCAGAGCCAGAAATGCAGTATGTCCTTAAATAAGACATACTCCATATACCCTGTAGAAACTATAGGGTGTATATATATATTTGTAGACAAATTTTTTAAAAAAGATCTTAGAAGTCTTTGAAGATTTCATAAAGAATTTTAAATAATAAAGTATGAAAAAAACAGAGTATTTAAGAGTACAGTACAAAAAGTCATATGTACATTACCCCAGTCACCTTCACACACCAGATTATAATCTCCTATAAAAGCCAACAGACTAATACATAGAGATAATGCATTAAGATTAGGAACGGAACCCTGAAAAATGAAAAATCCTGAAACCATGGAACGCATAGTAAAGAGATTGAGTTAGTTTTAGCTCTTGGTCCATAAGAAAAATCCAAAGAAACAGCACCACCTATTGGAACTTCTCATATTTACAAATATTCTCAATTCTTGGAAAATGTGAGCAGTGTATAACATTTCTCCACATTCGGGTAAACAAATATTAAAAGACAAAATCTACCACAAAACCAAAAAGCTTATATTAAAAAATATTAATTCTTCACTTATAATTCTCATTTCAACTAACTAACCACAATGACTAAATTCATTTGAAGATTTTATTAAAGATAAAAATATTCTCAACCAATAAAGAAAACAGTATATAGTTACATTTTCAAAGTAACTCACAGAGATGGTATTCCTGTATGCTGCTTGTATAACCATATATTGCAGAATATCCAAATATTATGATCATGACAACGTCTCTACTATCCAACTCCATAATATGTGCTGAATGTCCCTCCACAGCATACTGCTGACCGTGCCCAAGAACAGTAGGGGTTTTTGTACTCCATGACTGACTATGTATGTTAAAAACCCACAATTCATCTGTAACATTGCCATCATGTGTTTCAATCCTGCCTCCATACATAAAGATGTTTTCCTGTAAATTAAAAAAAAAAACATATTAATAAAAAATTAGTTATTTCTTAACTATTAGGCTAAATTTAAATGTTAAATTTACTAACATTCAGAACATGCATAAGACATAGTTCTTATCTGTAAAAAGTCAAATGAGAACACATAAGCAATGAAAATTAATGCTTTTTCTTACAAGGGGGGAAAATCTATGCTTTCAAAAAGTTACTTTAAGATATTTTATTTAAAACAATTAGGTTATGTAAGTCAATTAACCATGTTTTTTTTCTATTATCTTAGTTGCTGAGTCCCTAGTTCTTGCATCTGAATTTCACCATCTCTGTGTACTACTATGTGCTGCTCTCCATCATGCACTGCTTTTATCAAGCACTGTCCAAAAAGGTAGACCACATTTGTGTATTCTGCAGAGTACATTTTTATTACCATTTCTCATGGCTATGGGCAGATACGTTAGAGCACTTATAAATTATTCAAATAATTTCAATCACATACGAGTGAAATGAATAATACATAAATGATATAAATCATTACTATTTCAACAACCTAAGAATAGAAAGAAACTTTTTCAACCTAATAAAGATCATCTAAAGAAAACACAGCTAATATTATACTTAATAAAGAAAGACTAGATGCTTTCACACTATGGTCAGAAACAAAAAAAGATGCCCACATTTGCCACTTACATCCCACATCATATGAGAGGTTTTAGACAGAGCAAAGAGGCAAAAACTGAGTATACAATGGGAAGGGACTCAAAATAGCCAAACAATCTTGAAAAAATTAAATTAAAATAAAAGACTCACATTTCTCAATATCAAAACTAAGTACAGCATAGGGAATATAGTCAATAATCCTGTAGTAACAACGTACAGTGCCAAGGAGATACCAGACTTACCGAGGGGATCACTTTCTAAATTATATAAATATCTAACCACTATGCTGTATACCTGAAACTAATATAAAATAATACTGAAGGTCAACTGTAATTGAAAAATAAAAATTAATTTAAAAAAACTTACCACAAAGCAAAAGAAATCACGACAGTGTACAACTGGCCTAAAGACAGACATACAAATTAACAGAACTGAAAGTCCAAAAATAAACCCATACATCTATGGCCAATAAACATTTGACGAGATTGCCAAGGCCTTTCAATGGGAAAGAATAGTCTCTTCAACAAATGATGCTAAGAAAACTGCATAGTCACATGCAAAAGAACAAATTTGAACGCTTACTACACACCAGATATAAAACATAACCCAAAATGAATCAAAGACCTAAATTTAAGAGCCAAAACTATAAAACTCTTAAAAGAAAACATGGAGTCAATCTTCATGACCTTGGATTTGACAATGGATTTTTAGATATGACACTATAATCACAAACAACAACAAAATGCTACATTGGATTTCATTAAAGTTTTTAAAACTCCTGTGTCTCAAAAGATACCATCAAGAAAATGAAAGCTCACAAAATGGAAGAAAATATTTGCAAACCAATATCTGGTAAGAAATCTGTATCTAGAATACATAAAGAACTCATATATGTCAATAATAAAATGACAAATAACCCAACTTAAAAATGGACACAGGGCCTGAACAGACATTTCTCCAAAGAAACTATAAATAGTCAATAAGCACTTAAAATGGTGCTCACCATCAAAACACAAAATGAGACAGCACTTCACACCTACTAGTATGGCTATAATTAAAAAGACAGATATTAACAAGAGCTGGTAAGTATCTACAAATTGGACGCTTTATACATGGCTAAAGGGAATATAAAATGGTACAGCAACTTCGGTAAATGGCCTCAAAATGTTAAATATAGAGTTACCATTTGACCCTTCAATTCCAATCCTATATATACACCCAAGAGAAACGAAAGCATATGTCCACACAAAAACTTATACATAAATGTTCACAGCAGCATTATTCATAATCACTCATGAAAACAACCCAACATCCATCAACTGAATGAAAGGATAAATCGAATATAGTATATACCCATACAATAAATTATTATTAAGCCATAAAAATGAAGTACTGATACAGATTACAACATAACAGTAATAAGCCACACAGTATATAATTTCATTTATTTGAAATGTCCAGAATAGACAAATCCATAGAGACAGCAAGTAGGGTCATGATTGCTTAAGGCTGGGAGGATGAGGAGGTTTGGGGGATGGTAGCTAAAGGATACAGAGTTTCTTCCGGAGGCAATGAAAATGTTCTAAACTAGATTACACAACTGCAATTTTACACAAATCTACAAGAGATGGTTGCACAACTCTGAATATACTGAATATTCAGAGTGAATATACTGAAAATTACTCAATGGTACACTTTTAATGAGCGAATTATATGGTATATCTCAATAAAGCTGTTATAAAAGACTGAAATAAATCAAGAAACAAAAAAACTAAAATATATACATATTACATCTATACGTATAGATTCTTATTTATTTTTAAAGCATGCATATGCAATAAAGTGGTAGTTTGTATTTCTCCTGTATTTTCCAATTTTTCTTAAATAAGCTCAGAAAACGCATAAATTATTATTTGAAGGGCCTACTCACAGACCAAAAAATACATGAATCTTTGTTGATTCAAAATAGGCTCATCAGATGAACCATTCGAAATGGGACAGAAGACAACAGTACTGTCCTGTTTCAAACAGTACATACGGTCAGCCTACTGACACCTTGAATTTAGCCCAATGAGACTAGGCTGACCATAAGTACTGTTTGAAACTGGACAGTACTGTTGTTTTCTGTCTTGTTTCAAACAGTACATCTGGTTAGCCTACTCAAAATAAAAATCTGTTAAGTAGCCTGTCATTTTAATTATGCAAAATTCATGAATCCCACAAATATATAAAAATAACTGGTTATAATGCAGTCCCTATCAAAATCCCGACATTTTTGCAAAAACAGAAAAATCCATTCTAAAGCCTATAAGAAATCTTAAGGGACCCTGAATAGACAAAACAAGCTTGAAAAATAAGACCAAAGTTGGAGGTCTCACACTTTCTCATTTCAAAACTTAACTACAAAACTGGCATAAACACAGACATAGAAATAAACCCTCACATATATGGTCAAATAATTTTCAACAAGGGTGCCAAGAGCATTCAACACATAATGACAGAAAATGACAGTCTTTCAACACATAATGCTGGGAAAACTGAATATTCACATGTAAAGACTGAAATTGGACCTTTACTGCACACCATAAATGAAAATCAACTCAAAATAGATTAAAGATCTAAACATAAGAATTAATATTTTAAAACTCTTAAAAAAAACATAGGCAAGTTGACAGTGCACTGTGGAATTGCCTGAAACCTATGTAATCCTTGCTAACAGGTGTCACCCCAATAAGTCTAATAAAAATGAATTTAAAAAAACTAAAAAAAAAAAAAACCTAAAAAAAACATAGGGAAAAGACTTCATGAAATTAGCTTTGGATTTGATGTCTTGAATTTCACACTAAAGAAACAAATAGGTTAACAAAAAAAAAAATGATAACTGAACCATGCCAAAATTAATAAACTTTTGAGCATCAAAAGACACTGAACAGAGTGAAAAGACAGGTCAAACAATGGGAGAAAATATGTGCAAATCATATATCCAATTAGGGGTTAATATCCAGAAGATATTAAGAACCCCTACAACTCAACAACAACAACTCGATTAAAAAATGGGCAAAAGATATATATATGTTTGTCCAGAGAAGGCATACAAATAGCCAATAAGCACTTGAAAAGATGTTCAACATTACTTATCATCAAGAAAACACAAATCAAAACCACAATGAGAAACAGCTTCACACTCATCGGGATGGTTATTATTAAAAAAAAAAAAAATCCAGAAAATAACAAGTGTTGACAAGGATATGGAAGAACTGGAACCCTTGTGCACTACTGGTGGGGGTATAAAATGGTGCAGCCACTGTGGAAAACAATACAACAGTTCCTCAAAAAGGTAAAAAAATAATTATCATATAATCCAGCAATTCCACTTCTAGTTATCTCCCCAAAAGAATTGAAAGCAGGGACAGGAGCAGATATCTGTATACCAATTTGCATGGCATCATTATTCATGATGGTCAAAAAAGTTAAAAGTAACCCAAATGTCTCCCAATGGATAAAACATGGTCTATACTCGTACATACAATGGAATATTATTCGGGCTCAAAAGAAATTCTGACACATGCCACAACATGATGAACCTTATGCTAACCTTAGACATTATGCTAAGTGAAATAAGCCAGTCATTAAAGGACAAAAATATTATACGGTTCCACTTACATGAGCTACCCAGAGCAGTCAAATATGCAGAGACAGAAAGTAGAATGAGGTTACCAGGGTCTTGGGAAGGAGAGGACAAGGAGTTACTGCTTAATGAGTATAGAGTTTCAGTTCTGAAAGATGAAAAATGATCTAGAGATAATGGTAGTGATGGTCGCACAACAATTTGAATGCACTTAATGCCCACTGAACTCCAACTTAAAATGATTAAAAGGGTAAATGATACCATTATGTGTATTTTGCCACAATTTATGTGTATTTTACAATTTTAAAAAAGTGATTGGCCTGATGACTCGGTACAAAGCCATGGACAAAAACTCGATTTTGATTTCTTCTCATGTTCAATGGAAGACTGTACTATAATAAAATCTATTTTTTTTACTAAAATAGGATATGTGACACCTCAAGTTACTGTGATCCATATAATCTACTGCTCTTATTAAGCATTTGAAATAGATCTGAGATTTAGTATTATTTTTCTCTAAGGTAAACTAAAAAAAAGTGGTTAAAACTTTAAAAGCAGGATCCATACCTGATACAAAGCAAGAGAGTGTCCGTATCTCTGGAGAGGTCCCCTTGATATAGTTCCTACATTCCATATACTGTTTTCTAAATTGTAACTAAGAGCAAGGGAAAAAATTAACTTCATGAGCTAGGATTCATTTTTGTTTGCTTAATCTGCATATGCTTTCTTCATCTGTATTCAAGTATTCATTAAATTCAAAACAATTAGAATAAACTCATAATTTTATGTACCATATTAGATATTTTTAATAAAGACGTTCAAGATACACCTCCTCTAAATTAAGATTCAATCACCTAAATGGGTTATATATATTAACTTGACAAGGCTATTTATTACTGGAATTAATTTGTTGGATTGCTTAAATAACTTCAACCATTGCTTAACCTAAACAATAGTAAGCTATTCTGCATTTTTATATTTTAAAAAAAGCCAGCTTTTTCATTTGGAAATAGATGGAAATTCTCTCCATTTTTACAATAGCTCTTTTCTTTACATCCTCATTTTTATTCTTTTACACATATTTAGCATTATACAAATTAACCATGAAGTATATATTTTCTATGCATAAATACACCTTGTTTACTGATCATTTGTTTAAGATTATGCAAAATGAATCTATTAAGATAGAAACTTCTGTAAAACTAAGGTACTATTGGATTACAGAAAATGAAAATTAATATTCGTTCTACTGTTCTAAAAATATACATATGAAAACAGAAGTCCCCAAATTATGGATCTCAAATGCTTATCTGGCACAATTCCAGTTCAGTTGTCACCTTCACACTCTACCCTCAAATCTCTCCAATCTGCCAAAACATGCAAAGGAAGCACCCCATCAAGAACTGACTAGGACCTGGTTTATGAAGCTCACCATTAATTATCATCTCCTCTCTTCTCTCTTCCTCCCGCTCATTAGGAAAGGCAAGGAAGCTCCCTTCACAATATAAGGGAAGGGTAACCAAAAACTGTTTTCAGCGTTATGTTTAACTCATTTCCCACACTGGAGTTATCAGATACATGTGTATTGCACAAAAATGAGGAAATACACTCAGTCAGAACTTACCTTCCACAGACTCTCACTGCTACATCTACCTACCTACCAGTATTGGCACCCAACGCACTGCTTTCCACCAAGTTACCGTAAGTTAGGACCCACCAAATTATTTCCGTAAAAGGCCAGACAGTAAATACCCTAGACTCGGTGGACCACACTGGTCATACCTGTTCTTTTCTCGTTCTTCCTTAAAGCCCATTAAAAATGCAAAAATCGTTTTACTTTATTGTCAGAGGCCTTTCATTTTCATTAATCATAATTAATTTCCTTTTTGTTTCCACATTTAAAGCTCATTTCTTCAGGTTCCTTTCATATCTTAGCAATTCATTTTAATCTCACCAACTCTCTTTCAATTATTTCTACTATATTTTATCCCTCATATTAATATATTATGTTACAGAATTCTAATTGTTCACTTAAATATTTACCTAAAACTCTTCTTCCTGCTCACCAGAATTTATTTTATTTTATACTTTAATTCCAGTGATATTCAATCATAGTCCTAAAGCAATCTCCTCTGATATGCAATAAAAATTTTAAATCCCCAAACTTGTTATTTTTTTGTGGGTAGGGTTGCCAGATAAAATGTAGAATGTCAATCTGAATTTCAGATAGACAACAAACAATTTTTTAGTATAGGTAGAACCCATGCATTATTTGGGACAAAATCAAAAAAGAATATTGCAAGGGCCTACACTAAAAAATTACCATTCATCTGAAATTCAAGTTTTACCAGGTGTCCTGCAGTATCTGTCTTCTAAATCCAGCACCTTACTGGGCACACACCCTTACACAATACTGGCCAGGGTCAGTCTGATGGGTTGATGCCCAAGTTGCACCACTTATTATGTATTATGAATATCATCACTGAAAACAACAATAATCAAATTATTCTTTCTGTTTTCTCTTTTATTCTGCTATTGAACATTCACAAAATACCATCACCCACTGAAAAGAAATCAGATAAAGCTGCCATCCATGTGATCCCCCTTGTCATGCAATCATGCAGATGACAATCTCTATTGAGGCAAAGGTGATCTATTTTATAATATTGGCACTGTTATTCAGCAAAACCTTGTAAAGTAAATTCAAAGTAAAAAAAAGTTCAGGTAAATTAATTTACAGGACAAATTGGAAGTATTTTTATATGAGCAATTACACTTTATTCTGAAAATGATGAGATTCATACTGTCTAACCTTACTTGAAGTTAATATTTTCTTACTTAGAATATATGAAAAGCACTCCAGAGAAGTAATGAAATACCTGTACAAAATAATCCTATCTGCACAAATATTTAACTATGGATATAACTGAATTCATAGATTCTCAAATCATTTCCATGTAGCACATAGATACTACTACACACAAAACAACATCTACGAATTTGTAAAGCAATAAAGTAAGACATTTAGAATAGTGTTGCTACCAAAAAAAAAAAAAATCCAGCTTAAACAACAGATAGTGAAAATTTGAGAAAAAGAAAGAAAACTTACTTGAGGACCATTTGAAAAGAACTGTAGTTAAAAGTATATCCACCAATCACCCACATAAACTTCCCATGTAAAACTGCTTTATGGGAAGCCCGACCTACGGAAGGACTGAAGGGTTTAACATTTGGCAGAATCCAGTATGACTCAGTGGAAGGAACATTCAAAGAACAATCAGGACCTATTAAAAAGAAAGTCAAACAATACAATGCATTAAATAGAGACCTGAGATTACAGAAAGAGAATACATGGATGAAGAAACTTAAGAATTCAGTGCTTATCATATTAATAAATGTACACAACAAATGGTCTAAATGATAACTTACAGGGCAAATTCTAACACGAAATGTTAAAGCCTACAGGCGGACAAATCATACACTCAATCAGACTTGGATGTGTTCAAGTAAATATAACAATGTGAAAGATCAATTAAATAATATAAAATTTCATATTTACTTTGGCTGGCTACTAGAATCTTAGAATGGAAAACAATGTATTCAAATCTCAATTCTGTAGCTTATTATAAGTGTGACCTTGGGCAACTCTGTTTATCTCTCCCATCATCAAGGCTTCATCTATAGAAATTAAAGGGTTATTATAAATATTTATGTTTTCAATAACCAGCTTAATTAAATGTTGTGGTCTACTTAAATTAATGAGGCTGTAATTTATCACCTAGCTTTTTTTTTGCGGGGAGGGGGGGGTTGGTTTGGGGTTTTTTTTGGTGGGTAGTTTCCTGGCTGGGAGTCAAACCCAGGTCACAGAGCTGGCAGTGCCAAAGCCTAGCCACTACACCACCGGGGAGCCCTTCTGTTTTTAAAAGACAGTGGACATCAAAGCATTTGTAAGTTGTAAACTACTAAATAAATATAAAAATAAAAATTACCTGCTTTTCTTAGCATTATTATTATTATTAAGAACAACCAAAATTGACATCAGTAGAGAGGGCTTATTATTTCCAAACAGAAAAATCTATTATGCATAATAAAATGAAAATATTAGCACAGGATACCTTAAATACTATCAGCGGAAAACACTGTCTTTTCCTATCCATATTCACAATGTAACTTGTGAGTCCTGGTCTCCTCATCTGTAAAATGTAGGAGACTAGCCAGGATCAGTGTTTCTCAAACTTAATGGAAGGAATGTTCCTAAGGAAAATACATTTTCACCAAACTTAAAAGCCTCATAATTTATTTTTAATTCTAATAAAACAAAAATGTGCAGAACACAAACTACACATAAACTCTTTATGTTTAAAGTTCTTTTATGAATATAAAATGAACAAGAATATTATTACACACACAAACACACACACACACACACACACACAAACTTATAAAACCAATAAAATTAGGGTTTACTTAGTATGGTAGCTGATGTGGTTTTGCTCAAACTAAATCATTGGTCCCAGGTTGAAAATCATGTTAATTTATATTAATTATATTAATTAAAATTATACTAATAGCACCTTTTTCACACAACTTTGGAATACTCACATAATTTTCCCATGACTTTTCTTTCCTCTACCTTCTAAAAACGTTTCTAATTCATACAACATACCACATCATCATTTGAACTTCACTTGTCACAAAAGCAGCAGTAACACTTCAACAATATTTTTTAGCCTATAGCAAAGGACACTACCTGGTCCCAACTCAATAGTCAATACAAACTGGCATTGCAATCAAATGACATTTTTATTATTACTGTAAGATCAATCATTTGATCTGAAATTTGGTTACGTCAAAAAGTTTTAGATTATCATTGAATCACAACATTTTAAAACTTCCAAACAGACCCTAATGTGAAAAACACTAACCTACACACTTTCATTTGTTTATGCTCACTCACCCATGCATGCATTCACTCATTCATCTTTAAAGTCCCTTTCAAAGCTTATATTCTAGATTACCTCTTTGACAATGACACATTCTTTTAAATCAGATATAGAAGATTTCATTGTTTCTGAGTGAAAAGACTGTGAAATATTCCCGGTAATTAAAGGAACACACTGATTAAAAAAATTTTAGCTACAATTTTAACTTATTTAGAACTTACTTAGCTTGGGTTGGCAAACAACAGCCCATGAGTAGACTCCAGCCCACTACCTGTTTTGTAGATAAACGTAGCATACTCATCTCTTTAAGTATCATCTATGGCTATTCACACAACCACAGCAGAGGTGAGTAGTTGCAACAGAGGTCTGCATGGCCCAAAATATTTACTATATGTCCCTTTACAGAAATGTTTGCCAACCTCTAGTTTACATGAAAAGAAATGAGACCACATGAACATTATAAACTAGTAACAGCTATTGGTATATGAGGGCCGTCCAGCCAATATGAAAAATAAAGCCATTTATGGCTGGAATTTCTCTGGACAGCCCTCACATATTGTATTTTATTTTCTTCCTAACAAAGTGTAAGTTTACTTTAAATCATGTAAGTCAGGAACAATAAGGCAAACAGAGTAAAACATTAATAATTGGTGAATCTGGGTAAAAGACATTCAAATATTCTTTGCTATTCTTATTCTTGCAACTTATCTAAATATTTGAAACTCTTTCTAAATAAAAGGTTAAAAACAGTTACCACCTAAAGGCACAGAGTTGGGTACAGTCAAATAATACTAGGATATTACCAGACAAAGAGTTTCACAGGGAATAACAGCATGTAAAATTTTTAACAGTCAGGGATATGCATTAAATCAGTTAATATCTTTATGAAATCTGCATTAAAGCAAAATACTTCAGAGCAGTTTGTGGAGGGCTCAATAATGGCCCCCAACCATATCTAGGTTCTAATCACTGGAACCTGTGAATGCTAACTTATCTGGCAAAAGGAACTTTGCAGACATAATTAAATTAAGGATCTTTAACTGGGGAGTTTACCCTCGATTATCCAAGTGGGCTCTGCATGTCATAGCAAGTGTCCTTGTAAGAGAGTGAGATGTGACTACAGAAGACAGCAGTGTGGCCACTGAAGCAAGAGGCTGTGCTGAAAGTTCTGAAGATGGAGGAAGGGAAAAGAAGGTGAGAAATGTAGGGACTGTAGTTCTAGAAACTGGAAAAGTCAAGATACAGATTCTTTCTTACAGTGGCCAGAGGGCGTGTGGCCCTGACAACACCTTGATTTTGGCCCAGTGATTTATAACAGAAAGTTAAGTACGTGGTAATTTTTATAGCGGTTATAGGACACTAATACTAATAACTAAATTAAATATTAATTCATTAACTAATTAGAGGTAAACATTACTTAATACAAAAAAAACAGGATTCTAGAGGTTTTTAAAATTCTACTCTGTAATCTAAAAATACCTAAATTTTTCTAAACAAAAGAAAATAGCAGTCAAAATTCTTCCAATCTCTTTTACTACCATATTTTATGTAATTTCTAGAACTTATTAGAAGGATTAGTCTATAGCTAAACTCTACAGATTGTCTTTATTTTACTTTAAATTAATAAGTTTATAAATAGAATGAAAGATTTAGGAATATGACTTACAATTTCATAAGGAAAACTAGGTGTTATATTGTAGTTTTCTGCATTCTACAACTAAAATGACAAAATGTGAATTTATAAATTGAATATTTAAAACACAACTATAAAGAATACTTTATACACACAAAGCATTTGCCACCCATAAAAAATCTAATGTTATTATTGACATTTAAGGCCACTCAAGACACCCTTTTTATAAAAATTTGTCCACGAAAAATCTCCTACCGCTGCATAAATAGGCCCTTGTACAACATCTCTGAATAATTCTCCCTGCATAATGTCTCCCAATCAATATGGGAATCTCCTCAAGGTAAGCAGACCTCAGCTGTCTTGAAAAGGATGTAATAAACTAATTCACATTACAGTGGGTTTTCATAAAAATTTGATATGCTCCCTTTTCCACAGGTTATGTGTAGTTTAATAATCCAAACAGCATAAATAAATTTCTAATGCGGTAACTTTAGGCATTAGTGACAGGCTGTGGAGAGACAGATGTTCATGTAGAATTACACACTAATCCCTCTCAAATTTATATCTCCAGCCCCACGATCTCTCTTGAATTCCAGACAAAATTATCCACATGACATTTCCACTCCGATATATCTGATGATCATTTCAAACGTGACATGTCCAAAACTAAAACGCTGATGTTTCTCTCCCAAATCTGCTCCTTTGCCAGTGTTTGTAAATGGCACTCCTGTTCACCTAGTTGCTCAGGGCAAAGGCCTTGATCCTATTCTTGATGTCTCTCCTCCCACACCCACTATCTAATCCACCAACAAATCCTAGACTGACATTGATTAGATATGCAGGAGTACAGCCCTTCCAACTTTTAAAATATGGAATTGCTACAATGAAATAGATGCTGCGTGACATGTCCAAGTGCCTGGCCTTCCTTTCGCAGTTCCAGTTCCCAGTGCCTGCCCTGAGATAATCCAGACCGCTCCACAATCAACAACAGAACAGATAAGGCCAGCAGAGCACAGTCCGTTCCAGTCCTCGGGGCAGCATCCATTTTGACTGGTCAGTGTCTGGGTATCTGTCCCTTACAATTGTAAATGCTATTTTTAAATTCTGTTACCCCTACCAGACTCCAACCACTGATCCCTTCCTTTACAACCACCCTCCTAGTCCAAGTCACGTTCACTCCCATTATGGCAACAGTCTCCAAACTGGTCTATTTCCAAACTTGCTCCCTTCCTGTCACATTCAATGCTTCACAATGCAACCAGAATGATTAAAAATATAAATGTACTCTGATCATTCCCCTACTCAAAAATCTTTCAATAATATCCCATCACACTTAAAAATAAAATGAAAAGTGCTTAATATAGCCTACAACGTCTACACCGATTGGCCTCAGTATACACTTATTGAATGAATGAATGAGTGAATGAATGAATGGCTGAAAATAATCGTAAAGCTATAAAAAATTGAGGGCATTAGCTCTGTAGTCAAACCTAGCTTTCCCACTTATTAGCTACGAAACCTTGGATAAATTATTTAACTTCTCTAACTTCAGTTTAATCATGGAGATTTCAACTGTAAGAACAGGATTCTGTGAAGATAAAATGAGATTGTATTTAATATTTAATACTATTATAAAAGCTTCATAATAGTAACTTACTTATTGTTATTATTCGGTCAATCCCTTCACTTTATACACAAGGAGACTAAGTATAATTAAGTCTACAGGCAAACTAGGTTAATGAAGCCTAGTGTTATCAGATATTATAAATATACATGCCCAAAAAACCCCAGTAAAATTAGAAGTACAAAATTCCTATAATCACAGTAAATCTGATTGACAAATAACTGCAAAGGACAAAACTTGGAATAAAGAAAATACTAAAAAGTTGAAAGTTTTTCTAAAACAATTCCAGAACTATTGAAATGCATTCTTTCTTCCTTCCCCAGGTATTCTAATTATTTTGCACTGGAAAAAGTTTTGCTAAAGGAA
Organism: Lyroderma lyra; assembly: GCA_004026885.1. NCBI lineage: Eukaryota > Metazoa > Chordata > Mammalia > Chiroptera > Megadermatidae > Lyroderma > Lyroderma lyra. The sequence goes on along the minus strand of PVJL010000210.1, from coordinate 300,901 downwards.
TCCATCTCTGATTTTATAATAGAAATCAGTACAAAAATTTTTTTATTTGCTTTGCACAAATTAATTATAATTATAAAAAGCATAACATAACTTTGCTTCCATTAAAAAAGATAAAAATTTAAACTTTTCAAGTGAGTGAAACTGCAATTCCTCCAAGGCCCCCCAAATTTATGCCTCAAATTCATGAATAGATAGATATACTAATTTCTGATGTTCTAGAAAAATTGTGTTAACAGGTATGTAGAAAGATGCAAAATGGGAAACCTAGCAGTAAAATTTTATCTCCTCCAACAATGAGGCAGATGCGTTGTTCTTTTACTGATTAGTATTTTTAACAGCAAACTTTAATTTCTCAAAGCAAGAATTAGTCAGAGTGGAGTTTCTTTATATCATTTAAAGCAGGAAAAGAAACCAAAAAGTGATCCAGTCAAATAAAGGATTTGCAGGGTAAAAAAATCTTGCTCCAGAATTTTAGAATTCTTTTCAGTACAGTTTATACCTTAAATTCATATTTAATCTATACCATCAAGAAAACAAATACATATATTACTATTAAGGTACATATTTAAAAGGTCAAATTTTATTTTCTCTTTGCAGTTCTCAGTTGAAAAGATTACACAAATATACTGCTAACTTTAAACTACATCGAATGCAGACTGTTCACTGCATCTCTATAAATAACTCTATACTGCAGATACCACTTTTAATATTTTCAATAAATCTATTAACAGAAAAATATATATTCCCTCTACCTGTATCTCTAGGGTTGCTCTAGCAGTTAGATTTCTTTAGTTGTAAGCCACAGAAACTAATTTTGGCTAGGAAAAAATGGGAATTTATTGGGAAAATCTGGAGAAATTCAGAGAATTCTAAAAAGAGGCTGAAAAATCAAGCTTAGAATAGATAGGTATCTAAATATATCATCCCATCAAGACTACTCTCAATGAGTGAAAGGCAATTTCCCAAAAAGAAATTGGATTGCTAATAGAAAAGGGAAAACATGCTGAGAAGGAAGATTTTTAAGACAGGTATACGTAACTTACTGTAACATTCCAGAAATAGCCTTATGATTTAATATGTGTACTGAATCTGAAGTTCTCCAATAACAGGGCAGAACAATATAACATCATTCCAAGAGTCCTATCTTCTAACAGTACTAGAAAATTTGTATTTTGTTTCAGTACCCAGATTATTCTAAACATTTTCTAGACCATAAAACCTGTCTCCAACAATCAGGTGTCAATGTTAGTGTATTTTAAACATCCACAGCTGCTTTGACAACATCTTAATTTTATCCAACAATAAATTGCGTGTTTGGTAAACATCATACTAGGTCTGTTCCAAGAATACTGGGTTCTCACGGGTCAATGATGCTGTTGGAGTGCAGAAAGAAACTGCCCTTGTGTTAGCAAAGATCAGTGGTTTGCAACTTACTCTTTCTGAGTTGTGGAAGGCTTAAAACTAAGCTTTGCAAACTTCACTTCTGATTAGATGGAAATGACACATATCGAGTTAATTAGGACTGAGAGCAGGATTTGCTTATCCTACTTACCTAAGTCAGAGGCCACAAAACAAGTGGCTGTAAATATTTCAGCATCAGGTAAGCTTCTGTAAGGAAGGAACCTCTATGAATATTCTATGAAATGTGCTGTGACCTACAGCTCAGTCCTTTGTTCTACTCTTTATATACTCACTTCCCTTGTAATCTCAATGGTTCTCATGGCTTTAAGTACCATTAACAGTTTCCAATTTTTAAGTCAACCACCTTCATAATTATTAGCTACAGTATAGACATCATTTCATTATCTCCTCTTAGATACGTAAAAGACACCTCAAACTTAATATACCAAAATCACACTCATCTTCCTCCTATAATCCTCCTCATATCCCATGATGACAATTCCATCTTCTTCTAAGATCAAAAATCTTTACAGTTTTTTGACTCTTCTTTTTCTCATCCACCATATCCAATACATCAGCAAATGCTATTAGCCCTGCTTTAAAATGCACGTAGTATCCAAGCAATCCCCACCCTCTCCACTGCCTGCCCACACTACCATCACCTCTCATTTGATCATCATTATAGCAGTAGACTCTTAACTGGTAGTATATTCTCAAGACAGAAGCCAACAGAAACCTTTTAAAACCAAGTCAGAGTATAGCCATCCTCTACTCAAATTTCTTCAATGGCTGCCCATCTCACTTAGGGTAAAAGTCAAATTCCTTAAATGGCCTACAATGACAAGGCTTAGCTGATCTAACTCCATTCCTCACATAACTCCATTATTCTAACAATCTTACACTCCACATGCCCAGTCATCTCCTGTTCTGTAACTTCTTGGAGCTCATATCTGACTCATTTCCCCTTCGGTAATCCAACCCCAGGCACGCTGGCCTTTTTGCTGGTCCTCAAACGCCTGAGGCATGTTCCTACCTTAGGGCTTTTCAGTGACTGTTCCCTCTGCCTGGAATATTCTCCTCCAAAATATCTCTATGGCAAACTCCCTCCCTTGCTTCTTGTCTTTGCTCAAATGTCACCTCCATATGGCCTAACCTGACCATTCTATTTTAAATTTTAACTCTCATTCCCAAATCTATCTACTCCCCTGTCTCAGCTCTACTTTATTTTTCCATTATATGTATCCCTTTTTAATATACTGTTAACATACTTAGCATATACATGTTATGTTTATTACCTGTGATCTGTCTCTAACTTGAATGGATCTTTGTTTTCTTTGTTACATGATTTATCTGAAGGTCCTAGGATAGTCCCTAGCACTTAGAAGTTCAAAAAAATTTTGTTACATAGATGAACTAAATAAATGAGTAAATTAGCAAATGAGGCTTGTTATATCTACATAGCCAGTGCTACTTTTATGTTTAAACAATCAACTTTTCAAGAAGGTTAGAAATAAAATTTTATTTTCTCTTGTAAAAAGTTGGATCTGCTGTTTTGGCTAGGTGGGGAAATGAGCTAAAAGAGAAGAACTTATTCCAACATATTACATGTCTCTTGTCTCTCTACAAAGTTAAATAAAGTAAAAAGATCATGTTTGTTATTATTAAATTTCTAAAGGAAAATATAAGCTTTCCTGTGAAATTCTTCAAATGAACCTGCACACTTATGTGTACACACTATCCTAAAGTAACTATGTCCTAATATATTATGTGACTAACCTAGGAAAAAAATTTTACGATAAAATATTCATGAGTTTAAGTTGAAAGATTTTATATTTTTCTAACATGAACAAAATTATTGAGATTTTGCAACCTGAATAATGCCATGAAATTTTATGTGCTCTGATAGTCAATACTGCCACCCAATGGCAAACATTAAAATTTAAAACCAAAGGATTGCAACAAATGTAAGAGAAAGGATCCAAGAACCAGATGCTCCAATTCAATTGTTTCTCTCAATATTTAAAATTATGTTTTATATATCAAGTAAATGACATAATTTATTGCAGTGCTGGTCTTCTAAAACATCTATATTTGGATGTCTACATATCACTAGACTAGCTAACTAATAATAAATTTCTAAATCATTCAGCCAAAAACAGGAAAAAAAAAAACTGAGTGCCTACTACACGTCAGGCACTATAGAAGATGCTGGAGACACAAAGGTGATCAAAACGTAATCATTCTTAACTCCATGGAGTTTACATTCCCATAGGAAAGATTATCAAAGAAGCACATAAACATAAATGTGATACTGTATTCTTTACATATGAACATATATCCAATTTGTTATATCTTGATTTTGATGTTTTTCTAAAAATTCCTCATCTATCCTGTTTGAAAGCCATATTAAAAGGAAACTGTTTTTCAAAGTTGCCTTTTTCCCTCCTGTGATTTAGTAAGACAAATGTTATGGGAAAAATGTCACAGAGGCCGATGAGTCCACACAGATCCTTAACCTTTAATTAATTTATTTAATAGCATATATCATTGAGAACTATGCATTATGACACAATTAAACATTATACAATTTATACATTATAAACTTGTGTGCTTTTTCAAATGCTGCATTTAGCAATTTTTATATTCTCTACTATCTTAGCTTTGGATTTTTAGAAGTGCTTTCTACAAGCAAAGGGGAAGAATTAACTTCAACGGTGTCATCTTATTCTTAAAATATACTCCTACATAATCTGGAAAAATGCCTGAAATGGTAAAAAAAAAAGATGAAAGCAGACAGTTAAGGAAGAAAAGATGGTAAAGTTAAGGGAGAGAAAGTACAGTGATGCCTCAACAGAAGTCTCAGGAGGTGCCACATAGAAAAACTAACTTTAGAAAGCAAAGAGACATGAAGACCAGGGGGACCACGCACTAGAGAAATAATGTCAGGAAGGGAATCCAAGATTTAATATAAAGTTACACTCTCCTCTATGTTCTCATAATAAAATTTCAACTTCTAAAAAGTAACACTTTTTATTTTGGGTATACGAGCATAGAACCAACAGAATAAGTAAAGTTAACCAACAAAAAAGGATAAAATATAATGGAGGTAGCAACAGCCTGTCATTTTTAACCCAAAGAATCCAGTTCTAATGCCATATGATAAGAACACTGCCTGACTTTGAATCTCATAAATATTGCCTCCTTAGCATTCCTTTTCAAATATCTCTAGTTCTCTGATCATTCCTCAGATGTCCTAGAAATGAATCTCTCCTTTTCCCTCTATAATTCCTCCCCATTTTACACTTCTAAAATAAAAACCTCATTTCCTCCTTCATGGTTTTGATCCCAAATATTTTAAGCTATGCTTCCTTAAATACAGAATCAGGGTCAGGTGTGCAGCTCAATGCACCATTGCCTTGAAACAAGCAGCCTGTCTCTTTTACCAAGCACTCCACCCTCAAAACATTCACACCAATCCAGAGATCAATTCTTTAATTATTAAGAACCAATGATGCTACAAAATGTATATATTTTTGTGTAATACTTTATAATTTACTTTAAAAACCCATATATAAAATTATTCATATGATCATTTTGCTTTTGCTGCCTCAACTTCCAATTGCTTATAGGCATGTAAGAATCAGGAATATTTATGATTTGAGGCATTACTGAGGAGAATAATACGTGAAAGTCCAATTAACAAAGGACAGAAAAACAAAAGATACTCTTTTGAACCAGATCTCTATTACAAAATCCCCAGAAAATAAAGCATTTCAAAGAAGAACCAATAAAGTAAAGAACAAAGAAGAAAAGACAGATATGTTCATAGAGAATAGTTTTCAAGACTGTTGAAATAAAATGGAAACTAACAGCAGTGTGAAAAACATTATGTCTATAAGCTATACCTCCATTTCGCAGGCCTTAATTTGAATATATTCTTGATATACCATTCTCTCCTTAGAGAAGGACATTATTTTAGTTATAAGACTGAAATGGGAAAAAATAAAAGATACCTCAAGGCACTTTTCAGAAGAAAGGTCACAGATTATTAAAATAGCCATGTAATAAAATGCATGACTGTATAATTAAAGGGCACTGAGAAATCTGTACCTCTCATCATCATAATAGGTAATCAAATTCAATTCAGTAAGTAATCATGGTGTTTTGTGTGGTTGCAGTAACTAATTCTTTTTTAAACGAGATAACATGAGTTTAAGGTGGGCATAATTTATACAGAGCCTAAAATAATTTCTTGAGCTACTCAGTATACTCAGTAACATGTTTTTTCAAAGTTATCTCATGAACGATGAGTATCACCACATGAAGACCACATTCCCCTCGATTTTTACTTAGATAGGTCTGACAGCAACTATTGCTACCGTTGCTACACTGTATTATAATAATACACCATCATGTAACTTCAGAATATGTATGTCCTGAGTCAAAGTTCCCTCTACCAACAGGATAATATGTTAGCGCAAAGTAAGCTCTCGATATATAAATGTAATTAGCACACAATAAGCTATGCATGAGTAAGTATTCGTATATGGATAACAAGCCTGTCTCTTCACTTAATTCCACAATGGAAGAATTTATAATTTTATACCTAAATACTCACGTAAACTAAAAACTCTTCAATGTAATCTAAAATAAATCTTTAATTATAGATATTATAAAAAATTGTTTAGAAATTCTTCCCCAGGAATCTTTTGCAATGAGCACCTGAAATAGTCTCTTCTTTTTAAATATTCTGTTCTTTTAAAAATAGCCACAATCGCTTCTCGGCCTTTTGGCTAAGATCAAGTGTAAAAATAGCCACAAGAGGTCAGTATTTCCTAAGAAATAAGTTTAATACGCAGGCGTACCTTGAAAATAGACATTATTTTTGCAATAAACTATTTATGTCACCCATCATAAATCAAATTTTAATCCACCATGTATTAAATTCAGTCAAGTCATCAAATCTTTGGGGATTCAACAAAAAATTACAGAATATCATCATGATCACACACCTACAATTTATTAAAAAGAGCTTCACAGTTAACTTCACTTGATTCTCAAAACAGCACGTAGACTAAATCTTTACCAACTCTACTTGTGAAGGATCAAACAATTAAGAAGTTGATTGTTAATGAACATTCTAAGAACAAAACAAATACATGAGATTTGGGTGTTGCAAACTACAGATGAGTGTGGATTCATCCTAATCTACCAGAAATATGAATGAATGTTTCAAACCCACCCCACTTTACAGTCTTACCTTGCCAACTGTCATTGCAGACACACAGTTTTTCTCCTGTGAGGTCACAGTACCCGTGATCTGGACTGCCGCAATTGGCTCTGCAGTAAGGAATGTCACACGCTTCCCCCTTCCAGTATTTATCACATTCACAATACACTTGACTGGGAACAGAGATGCTAGTTGTACACTTCCCATGACCAGAGCAATTGTTGGGACAAGAATTGATTCTGTAAAATAAATTCATATGTATTCAAATTCAAGATAATAGAAAAATAATTTTGGTTGATCATTTTGTAAGCTTCATCGTTTTTATGCTGTCTCATGTACTTCATTTAATGTAATTTCACAATGAGACTTTAACTAAACTGTACTATTTTACCTCTAATGCAATTCAGTTCTATTTACTTGCAAATGGCCTTAGTTCATCCAATGAGTTTACCTGGCTACCAAGAATCCAAACTTCCAAAGACTACTCACTCAACATCTGCAGGAAGTATACAGCTCCAAGCACAATGCTTTGTAAAGACTTAAGTACTCAAATGTTTTAAATACGTATTTTATACAAAATAATTAAATTCACAAATACCTAAAACAACATGAGAAGCCAAGATAATGACTTGGTTGTACAGTAATATTTAAACAGCATGCTATCACCTATACATACCGTTATATAGAAAAGAGATGTTTGTCAAATTTTATTTGAAGGCCCTTTAATCAATGATATTCTTTTTACTATGTATTTATTCTCCCTTGCATACATACTTGAGACAAAGAAATCCTATAGTAAATTGCTGTTTCTAGATATTCAGAATATTTCATTCCTGGTAAAAATTCTATAGCTATCATTTTCTACATTCCTAAAGAAAAGAACGAAACATATCTAGGTGCTATGTGTCATTCTGGAAGACGTGCCTGGCTACTTCACGTCACCCTTGCACTTCCAGATAAAAAATTTATATACAATGTAAGACACATAATAGATTCTCAATAAATACTATTTCTCTTATTTTAGAGGAGACAGTGATGCGGCCACTTACCTTACCTCAAAAAAACTCAATTTCCTCATGTGTAAAATGGGGAAAATTCCCACTTGACATCATTGTTGTCAAGAGAGTTAAAGAACACAATGGATACAATGCTTCCAGTACAGTGTCTGGGATGCAGACAGACTATGAAAACTCAGCTCCCATACCACTCTTCAAATTAGGAGGAAATCACATTGCAGAATAGAAAGGCACCTGACTCACTGCAATCCCACACACTTGTAGCGACAAGTACAATTACACAAGTTTTATTTGTTTACTTAATCACTTACTGACAATTTTAAATTTTAAATTTTGTAATTAATTTTCAACCAAACTTAACATGCTAACATAATGTCCTGTGACTTAGAATTTATCCTGTTACAAACTTAGTATTTTAAGGCATGTTATGTATATTTTGAAATTTAACACACTAGTTTCTAGCCTGCTCCTCATATCTAAGGCATTTACAAAAACAAACCATAAACGCTTTTAAGTCAAACTATAAGAATCATTACAATATGGGAATTTTAAAAAAATAATACTTACGAATAAAAAATGTTGAAACCAGTGAGATTATAGGCAGCATCACTAAAAAAATGTAAGAGTGCATAGCCAGATGTTGTGACAACTTCAGGCACAGTTTCATTTCCCCTTATTTCAGGAACTATCAAACCACTATAAGAGAGCAAAATTGAACATGGTGTATATTAATACACATGTAAAATTTACCCAAAAATGTTCTTCTCACAATTGCTAAGTCTCTATACTGGAATGAGCAACTGAAAGGAGACGAACTCTAAAACAAGCTCCTACCCATTTCTCACCCAGTGGGCGCTCCTGCTGCGGCCAGCAGCCTGACCCTTATTTCATGCCACCACGTTCCTTTCTTTCCCCCACTTCCCCCCTGTGTCTGATAGCTGCCCCACCTTAACGCCTCAGGGCAGGGTTTCACTTAACCTTCAAATAAACCATCACTTAAAGCCACCTTGGAACTCTGACCTTGTAGCTTCACTTCTCCCACCAGTTACTAATTCTGATGAAGCTAAAAGGAACACTTCACACCAGCTAAGTGACTACAATGACATTCTAATTCAAGTTGTACACTTCCAATATACTAATCTAGGTGTTTAGGTCATCTAAAAATTGAAAAACAGTGCCAAAGAATGTACACGCATTTTAAGAAAGGAAAAAACTGTCTTAAAATTGCAATACTCAATATATACTAATAACAAAAGAGGAATACAAGTCACGTTTGACTTCTGCAATGACAAGAGGTGCTCCAAGTGGTCACCATCAGTGAACTAATTCTTAAGCGATGATGGCCAAAGTGTCCACTTGTATCCCTGCACACACCATTTTCATTTCTCCCCGAAGTACCACCAGTGTAGCCAGTTTTCTATGGTACCCCACATCCTTTAAGGTACCCCACAGGTAGAAGTCAAGGGGTGTTAAGTCAGGAGAACGTGGGATAAACTCAAACAACATTCCCTAATTTCAAATACCACTTCAAAATGGTCTTGCACTCCCTCGAATGACAAACGTGCTTCTGCCATTTTCTTTGATTGTCCTGCATGTCACATGATGACGCTAGCATTCATTTGATTAATGCCATATTTTGAACAAACATCTACACAGTGCCACCGTGATTCAATTCAGCTTCAAAAAGTAATACATAGATAATATCTCTAAAAATATGTATACATTTTTTGGGACCCTGGTATACTCTTTATATATCTTTAAAAATTTGCATTCTTATGCAAATTACATTAATATAGATATATTCCAAAAGACAATATTACTCACTTAAGCCCATAGGCACTACGAAAGAAAACTACCTTTGTGGGGAGGAAGGATACAAATGTGTAAAAGCAAGACTTCTAAGTTAATAAACTGGCAGGGACTTCCTCATTTTTAAGCCTGCTTGTTCATGGGGGGAAATCACATATTTTCATTTACTTATACAATACCAGCCTCTCTAAATCTGTAAAAACATTCAATGTGAGAAAGAAAAGAAGCTAACAACAAATACACTACTCAAAACAGTCAATTCCTTTAGGGACTGTTAATCTTATCTCTAGGTGCCAACAGGAACTGAATCCTCTCCTTCAAATCATATTTGACAGAACAAAAAATATTATAGTCAAATAATTTATTTTGCAAACATATTCTCAAAAGCAAACAAATTAAAAAGAAATCAACTCTTGATGCTTTAATAATTATTATTGCATTTACTGGCTTATGTTTGTGAAGGAAAAGCAGACTTAAAAGGGACTGCTGATAGAATTCAAATTCTGTAATACCAGTCTTAGTTTCTGGCATTATATTTTTCCATATGTTTTTCATTGTCGTGAGATTATATCAAAATGAAATGTTGCTAAAAATAACATTCCCACGTCTTTAAAATAGATAACATTAATCTCTCTGAAACAGATGAAAAGAACAGATTTGTTTGCTTGATTGTTTGTATTTTTAATATTATTAAATGCCAGAGAATTTCCACTTCCTGCATAACACACAAAGTAATTTAAACTAACCAATCCCACCACTGACGTCAACTAGAAAAAATGACAAATTATGTAAAAACAAACAAATCAGCTTGAAGATAACAGAAGAACTAAAATGATGGTGAGCCCAGGCACTGGGGCCATTTCTCCTTATGGGCACTTGATGATTGCAAAGCTGGATATGAGGTCTACAGTGCTAAGGAACTAGGTTGTGTTACAGAGCTAGGAAAACAAAAAGCAGAAGTCAAGGCCCTCGCTTTGGCCTAGAACCCCCAAAGAGTAGGAATAAAAGTGAACTAATAAAGGACAGGCCTCCAGAGGACTGCACTCGGCATGAGTGTGAATCACCTCAGTACTCGAATTCAAATTCAGGTGACTGTGGAATGCCAGTGTCCCCAGACACCCTCTGTAAGAATGTAGTATCTTTCTAGGTCCCAAATATAACTACATATGATTTTACAAACATGATGTCCAGCACATAATAGTCCAGCACATAATTTTAAAAAATAACACTTCTCCAATCCAATCCCTCCTCCACATTCTAAAAAGTCTTGCCTATAGAATATAGTCCAGTTTCTTTAGTGTGGTTGACAAGAAAGCAATACTACAGTTATTAAGGGATCATAAAACCTGAGCTCATATGATGACTCCATCACTTACTAGTCAGGCAAACTTGGGCCACTCACAGAACTTCTCTGTGCCTCAATCCTCTATTCATAAAATGGCAACAACAATACCTAACTACAGTTATTATGAGGATTAAATGAGTTAATGTGTATGAAGAACTCTTGCACACTACCTGGCATATAATGAGCACTCAGTAGGTATTATTGATTACTGTTGATTGAGTAATCTGGCTCCTACCTACCCCTTCATGTTTCCTATAATCCAGTTAGTCATAACTACTTACTGTTATCCCAAAATATAATGTTCCTTAGTATGTCTATGCCCTTGTACACATGTTTTTCTCTACCAAGAATATCCTATCTGGTCCCCATACTTGGCCTTTCATTCTTCTAGTCATAATGAAATTCACCATGAACAATTAGTTACTTCATATAGCACTCTTTCAAAACTTGATTATAATACCTACTGTGTTGTTTAAAAACTCTGCTTACATGCTGTCACCAGTGTCTAACTACTATGTAATGACATAGCTTCCAAATCCTTAGAATTTCCCAAGTGATAGGTGTGTCTCTGTTATTCATGGAGGGCCCTGACAGTTTATAGTAATGAGAGGACTCATTATGCTAGATAGTTGACTCAGGATAGACTGGCCACAGCAGAAAGATCAACCATGTGATTTAAAGGATTGGAACTTTGACAAGAAATTAACATGACTTCCAGACAAAGAAGAGGGGCTAAAGATTGAATTTGACCTTGTGGTCAATGATTCAATCAATCATGCCTATATAATGCAGCTCCAATAAAAACTCTGAACATCTGTAGGTCAGCTGAGCTTCCTAGATAATGAGACACATTAATGGGCTAGGAGGATAACACATCCTGAGGACACAGAAGTTTGGTTTACAATCCTCCCACACCTGTCACTACGTTTCTCATCATTTGGATGGTCCTAATTTTTATACTATATAGTAAAATAAAATGACTTCGTGAGTCATTCTACAAATTATTGAACTTATGGGGGTAGCGGGAACCCCTAAATTTGTAGTGAGCTTGTCTTAAGTGTGAGCAGCCTAGGGACTCCTGAACTTGCAGCTGGTGTCTGCATTCAGGACAGTTTTATGGAGGGCTGTACACCTGACTTATGAAGCTGGGACCAACTCCAGGTAGCTGGTATCTGAAGTCATTGCAGTGGCCTATATTTTATTCCTTACTACATCCTCCAGGCTTATGATAGTCTCTAGAATTCAGTAGGTTATCAAATGTTTATGTCAAATAGCAAATACTGACACAACTGGAATAACTTTGTATAATTAGATTCTGAATTCTTAGCAAGGTGAAATACAAACAGCTTAGCTTTTAAGTCAGGAGACTGTCAAGTCCTAATCCTGGCTCTCTCATTTTTTATATGTAAAACTTAATTTCCCTAAGTCTCAATTTTCTCACCTGTAAAATGATAATAATAGTAATTCTCCCACAAGATCCTTGTAAGGACTAGATGACATTTAAACTGCCTACCATAGTGCTTAGCATCAAGCGGACAGTCAATAAATCTGAGTTCTCCATCTCCCTCATGAAGGCTAACGAGAACACTTGCTAAAGTCACTGATTCCATCTTCACAGTCATATACTAAACCTCATCCTGATAATTACCTTTCAAAAGTTTCCTTTAGTGTCAAGAAGGGTTGGTAAGAGTGTTAACAGATCACTATTAATTAATCCAAAATCATTACACTTACTACAAAAATAAGTGAATAGGCACACGTCTAAATAATGGTCAATCAACAGTGTCATAAAAATAGAGTAATGATAGCAGAGTGACAACTAACTTGCTGAAAACAAATGTTCAAATCCATGATATTACTAATTGTCACAATGACTTACCTTACAACGTAATTATTCACAAGGCTCTACTCCATTTTCTACCTATTGTCTTTAGATAAAGGGCTATTCATGGCTCCCCTTTATATAATTTTCAAACTTGAAAATTAAGTTCTAAAAGTATTTTGAGCAATAGCCATATCACAGAACAAGTGTCTAAGCCTTCAAGAAGTCACTCTGAAATAGTCATTTGGAAAAACAAGTCCTTGTATGTTTGTCCAAAAAAATAATAGTTCACATTCCTGATAGACAGAATATTTGCAACATAAATGGAAAAACAAAAAATAAATTTTGAAGAGAATAAACTTTTATCTATGTTTAAATTTTTAACAATGACTGAACATATAAGAAATACTATGTAAATAACAAAAGGAATAATGTAACTCTAATCAACAATCACATTAGTTAAATTATCCACAAAATCTGCACTACATGGTCAAAACTTTTCCTATGTCTAATATATTTTCTTCTACCCACAAATCATTTTATAATTTGTACATACATACATTGAAAATATTTTTAAATTTATACTGAAAATGCTGTGGTTTTAAAATTGACTACTGACTAACAATAAAATATTTTGAAACAATCAAAATGATACACCTTTTTTATTAATCCATTCCATAAAGCATAACTTAACCTTTTTAAAAAGAATTTAAAGTTTTATCATTTCACTAAAATAAAGACAACCAAAAAATATATAGATATTATTTATTTCTTTGTCAGCTAGAACTCACAGTAATCTATCCAAATACTTCTGAAAACATATTGAAATCACTTTAAAAGAATAAACTATATAAAGCAAGAATAAAGGATATTTATTAAGAAATCCACATTTCTGATACAGTACTTATTTATCTTTGCTATATCGACATTTACATTATTATATATACACCTAAGTTGACAGTCACAGTATGCAAAACAGTATTATAACTATCTTTGAAATTTAGCCATCAATATGTCGGCTAAATATTTTGCAGTACAGATCAGTATATACTTAAAATTAATGAATTATACATAGTGAGTTTGCTAGAACTAACTATAAGGTCATTGTTTAAACATAATTACTCACCTAAGTACAGCTATTAAAGGTGCATATATTGAATCTCCATCATAAACATACATATGATCCCAGCTACATTCTGTAGCAAAATGATTGAATCTTAATCTTAACACTGCATTTGGACTGAAAAGATTAAAATATTTTTAAATTAATATGTAATATGCAAAGCATAGTCTGAAGAAATTTTAGACAGTATTTTATTAAAAACCTATTTACAGACAAATTTGCTATAAATCATTAAGTCACCAGTGTATTATAACCAGTCATATTTAATTTGCAAAAATGACCTGCAGCTTCAAAATCTATTAACAAGCCATATGTATATATCCTCATTTTCCAAAAATTTAGTCAACAGGAAATGTTCTATGTCTTAAGTAAGGCAGAGGTTCCAGAGATTACATATGAGACTTTATTGAAGTGCACACTTAACATGGTTGAATTTTTTTGTATGCAAACTGTTCTTAAATAAAGTTGATATTAAAATTCAACACTCAAGAAGCAAGTATTATTATTTCTATACAATCTTAAAGTAGAGGCTCTAATAAGGTCTTCAAATTTTAATTGAAGAGTTTCAATATGATAATAATTAACAAATAAACAAAATGAGACCAAAGGTACATAGGGAATTTATAACTTTTAAGTTCTAAAAACCTTGTACAATAACCCCCAAGAGAAATTAGTCTTCCCAATACACTCTTTAAAAAAAAATCACAAAATGTTTCAAATATAATTCATATCGATTAATTTATGATCCATTCACAATATGTTTAAATAGATAAATTCAGTCTCAAGCCTTCATTACTGAAAAATACCTCTAAAAACATAACTCTCTCTTCTAAAAAATGTTCTTTTTTTCATACCCTTAGAATTAAAATGCTGAAAAGTATAAACTGATGGCATAATTCAGTATGAAATATTTTTATACTTCATGGAGTCTTCAAATTCCATAACGAGATGTTTAAATTAAGTCAAAATTGCTTACTTGATTTAATGCCACACTAACATAACTCAAAAATAAAATATACATAAAAATTAAACTATTATCACAAGTGAAGGGGTACTATAATTTATATTAAATGTGATATCTAAAAGTTGTAATCCCATAAAAATATTGTGAATAATATTTTCCAATAAGAAGCAATTAAATAAGCTATGTAATATAAAGTTGTTACACTGTCATGCTTTATTATTGATATGATCATCTTATTATCATTTCAGAATAAAATAAATTAATTTAACCCAAATTATATACTTACTAGCCTTCAATTAGCCATGTACATTTAGTTTTATACTTATAGTTAATTGGACCATCTGTTAAATATCCAGAAGGTTCTGTTAACCTAGAAAACAAAATCATGAAAATAATTATTTTAAAGTAACTTCAAGTAGTAATGTAAGAAAATTAAAAAGTTATCAAACCAAAGGAATAAGGCATAGCAATTTTCAAAAAGGAAAATTTATTTAAAACTTAGAAAAACTCTCAAATTGCTATAGCACTCTATATCCCAAAAGAAATTTATTTTTGTATTTCTTGGACCATTGATTTATTTATATATATTATATTATGACTGTTTTATTTTACATAGTGGAAAAATGCACTGGAAGGTTGAATATTGTTTTGATGGGTTGAATGTTGATGCGAAATAGATTAAGTTAAATTCCCTCTGCACAAAAATTAGATGGAGGAAATAGAAGGAAAATAACATACACTTTAAAAGAAGAAAATCTGTGGAATACAGCAATAGCACGTGTGCATGCCACTTTCAAAGCTGTATTTGTTTTTTGTGCACCCAGATTGCTAGAGTAGTTGTCACAAGACTTACTCAGTTTGGGTACTGCTTTTATTATCATTTTCTCTTGTCTACATAATACCTAATCCAAGAACTCAATCAATATTTTAAATAGAGTAAGTCAAAAGTTTGATAATCATCTTCTGTTTTAAACATGAAAGAAAGATAATTAGAAAAACTTCTTCAGATTTTCAGATCCCAGTTCTTCATTTTGTCCTCCTTAGCTCCAGCCCAATTATTTATCAACAAAAGACCATATTTTAAATAATTAAATAGCTTCCCATTTAGACTTTATGTATTTATATATACAGACACACACACACACTCACTCACACACACAAGGATTATCAGTCTTTATATAACCACATACACACATACATACACACATACATACACACACACACACACACATATATGCACATACACAGATATCAGGATTATTATCTAGTTTTAGATAAAATTAAATTTTTCTTATAAAGTCTTAAAAACATTATGAAAAATAAATCATCTACCTAAATCAGGGCTGATAGAAAGGTCAGTCAATATGAATGTATTTATAAATTTTTCATAATCTCTGAAATTACTTTGGGCAATAAAAGAGCGAATTCAGGCTTAGAAAAGTTTCTGAAGAATAACGGACAAATTCCAATCTTCTCAAATTAACGAAATAATAAATGATACATTTTCTATGTGTCAGTGACTACTGTAAGCGCATAATGTATTACCACATTTAAAAATCTCAGTAAGTAGTTATTAATATTATGCTACAGAAGAGAAAACAGAAGCACAGTTTAAATAGATGATTAATAACTTGTCTTGATTTTTCATTTCGAATACTACCAGATGAAGTAATTCAGACAAACCCTCCACTGAAAGCAGCTTAAAAAGCTAAGAAACAAATTTAAAATCTTAAAAGCAGTTTATAAGTAACAAAATGGTAAGATCCACCAAGCCAAGATCCAGAAGCTGTAAATTCTTCAAGAGAAGCCAAGCATTCAGAGCTACTTTTGCTCTGGCGAGATTTGTCCATAGAAGACATTTGAAGAGGCTGAGAGTGCTTACAACAGTCTCAAGGAGGAAGGGTGACAAAAGTCGGAGGCAATGGCCCACAAAACGTAGAGGCTCAAATAAACATGGTGCTATGACTTGGGACACAATAACTTGCAATTAGGTTAAGGTTATACCAGAAATGAACCAGCCCTTACATGGGTAGCAGCCTAACCGGGAGTCATCACTGTGACAAAAAAAATCCCATGACTTAACAATTGGCTTCGGGTGATAGTAGAACTGCTAGTATGTCAAGCCTGCTAACAGGAGATACAAAAACACTCTCTAAAGAAAGATGATCATTATCCTAGGTCTCAAATTATTTCTACCCATTTTTCAAATAAAATGTCTAGCATGATCGGAAATAATTAGCCATAAGAAGATACAAGACAACAACGTAAGAATCAACAGACAACAGGAAGCGACCTGAAGGTATTCCAATTATGGAGATTATCAGACATGTCCTATAAAACAAGGAGGTTTTTACAAAGTTCAAAAAGACAAAAAAAAAAAGATTTTAAATTTTGGCAATTAATTGACACTTTTAAAAAAGTAACAACATATTTTTAAGAAATAATGAAAAACCTAATACTGAAAACTATCGTAATCAAAATTAAGAATTGAATGGACAAAACAGGATGAGAGATCTAGAAGGTAAGTCCATAAAAATATCCAAACTACAGCAGTAGGACTGAGGATGCAACCCACTGGTTTGGGTCTCTCCAGTGAGCTGAAACCCCAGTTGAAGGCAGGGAAATATGGAATAGGGCATGGAAGAACAAAACCATTGGTACCAATTATGGCCTTGTAACAAATTACAGAAACAAGGATCACAATAGCTTTGCATAGTTCTATTTGCTTGTTATAGACATATCTTCTGCTTTGCATATTTATTTTATATGCAAGCTCTTACAAGTTAACTTTACCATTTAGACTTTAGATAATGAAATAGTCAATGTGACTATGACTGAATATGAAGATTAATTAATATAACTAATGCTAGGTACAATGAACCTTGGAACTGTGTGTTTTGCTGTTTTGGACAAAGGTTGAGAACTTCTTCACTTGGAATAAGTATATCTTCTTAGATAGAAATACAGTGTGTGGTTGTTGGAGTATATGAGGGCTGTCCAGAAAAAATCCAGCCATATATGCTTCTATTTTTCATATTACATGGCTGGATACATTCCAGACAGACCTCGTATATTTAGGAAGATGCACATAAAAGCTAAATAATCACAGGGTAGACTGTGCCAGAGATCCACTGCCTCTTACCTCAAAATTCACACTATTTCCCTACTCTGTGGATCTGGACCCTTTAAATACGTTTTTCTTTTTTCTTTGCCAGATGGCATGATGCTAAGCTGGCAGGCTTTGTCAGCAGAGTGCACTGGAGAGGCTGCGGGGGGAAAGTTTTGCTTCCTGGTTCCAGTGTACTTACTGGACAAGCTCCTGTAGCTTGCTGCCATCCCCGGCACTAGGTTCCTACAGCACAGGATGGCCAGACCCCCAGCCACTAACAGTTTCCTCCAGCCCTGCCTCTGCAGTGAAACTCTGCCCCATGAACCGCTTTCCCAGCATCCTATGAGGTAACCATGG
This sequence comes from Lyroderma lyra, assembly GCA_004026885.1. Classification (NCBI taxonomy): domain Eukaryota; kingdom Metazoa; phylum Chordata; class Mammalia; order Chiroptera; family Megadermatidae; genus Lyroderma; species Lyroderma lyra. The sequence continues at coordinate 282,725 of PVJL010000210.1, read as the reverse complement.
CAAGTTCCATCAGCACAGCCTTACAGCAGCCTTTCTGCCATTCAGGAAGCCATCACAGCTGGGGCCTCCCAGCAAGGTCTGGCTCCAGGCCAGGAGGCGAGGGCTCTTATCTGAGTGCTCCGTCTCAGCCATGCGGGGAGGAGTGGTTGCCCCTTGTATCGACTATTGCTATATTTTTCAGTCTTCTTTACATCTTAGAGCCAATCTTCTGTTACTCCAATCCCTGTTACAGTCGATAATTCTTTACATTAAACTCTTCCTATTAAAATTAGTGTGTCATTCTCTTCCATGATTGGGCCCAAACCAATCAATTATAACAACCAAGTATACGCAAAATAAAATCACAACAACAACATACCCCGTGCACTCAACAAAATGGCCAGAATTTTAAAGACTGATCGATAAAATATTAGCAGGGATGTAGAGAAAAGAATTCTCATAGGAATAAATCATTACAATAACTTTAGAAAGTAATTTGGGATTATTCCACACAGCTGAAAACAGATGCATCTTACGTCGTGGCCAGCAGCGTCAGAGCCACAGCCACGTGCTCTCAAACCCCCTTAACCCACTTCCATCCACTCTAGCCTGGCTTCCTCAGGCCAGCACCTGCATCTCTGCTGAAGGACTCCTCTCTGGCTGCTGGAACCCACTCTTTCTGTGCACATGTGGGGCTAAAAGCGCCTGTGACACCACACCCTCCCAGGGGCAGCCCTTAGCCGATGAATGACTTGGTTTAAAGGGTACAAATACCCTGAGCCTCCGCACCTCCTTCCCCTGGGCATTTCCCTGTGGAATGAAACGCTGGTCACGCACTGTGGTAGCTGACTTGACATCACACCTGGTAGTGGCACCTTCTCATCTCTGTATCCCTGCTGTCAGGGCCCCTGCATCTCTCAAATAAGGGAAACGGTCCCTCAGGAAGGTCCATGGCGGGGAGGGTGACAAAACTAGCAATTAGTACCAGGAAACATAGGGTCCAGCACAAATAACACCCCTTTTTTATGAACTGGTAATCTATACCAAATTTTACATTACAAAATCATAAGCATGTAATTCTGTAGTGTAACAATATCACACCCAAGCACATTTTAGGTGACAGTTTAGGTGAAATGTTCAAATTGCTGTCCGTCTCGTGGACTTTCATGTACAGGGTCCAGCATTACTTGTGTCGGACCCTGTAGATCTTCAGGATAGGATTCTGGGGTTGGATCACTCACTGACCGGATGGCAACAAGAGCCACACTGAGAGGGCGGACAGAGCGGGAATAAATAAGCCATGGCATGCCACAGCAGCCCTTGTGGAAGGTGATGCACTAACTAATACAAGAGGCTTGTGCAAGATCTCTAATGTGGGAGAAATACAGTAGCAAGAGCAATTATAAGGAGTGTGAAATTATTGATAGTTGATTGCTGTTAAAAGCCACTGATATGCTAAAAGAAGAAAACTGCAGCAGCTTGTCTATAGTGAGACACATCTTAAGTGAACAGCTTTCACCAACATCCTATAGAGGCAATTTGCCAAACACCAATTTCAGATACAGTATAAAATTCCTTCTCACCCTTCATCCCCCATCCCTAACCCCAAAGCCCCTACCTGCCTCCACTTACTACAGAGGTGTCCTCTTTGCCATTCATTTCCTCTACTTAGAAACATGGGGGGCTGACACAAACCAAAATAAAAAGGACAGACAGGAGTCAGGGGGTGAAGCCCCTGCCACTCCCATAGTAAGAGCAATTCTGCCTGGGTTTCCTGACCTCTTCTTCATCTTCAGCAACCTGCACCTCCATGCCACGCGAGCAAAGCACTCCCCCTGCTACACACTTTGGAAATCTTCAGTCTGGAACTGTTCCTCTTCTAAAATTAGGAAGTCTCACACTCTAGGATCATATTCTAAATTTCAATCTTTTCTTACCTTCTTATTCCTGATACCCTTACATTGCAACTGTGCAGAGAACTCCAGAAATTAGGTAGCATATGTAGCTCAGCTAGCTGAAAGGTAAAATAGGATTCTGACATTACTATTTCCACTGTTGTTTCCATGATGCATTCTAAGTTTCAAACAATTACCTTATTTTTAAATTTTTGTGGCGCTCCTGTTCTTGAATTGAGAACCACATTGACATGTTAACCTGGATCAGGGCTCTAGAAACGAGGGGCCTGGTGGCCGGTTTGCGTACATGAAGTTTCACTAGAACACAGCTACACCCATTTGCTTACATATGTCTCAGACTGCTGACGTACCACGAAAACAGAGTTAAGTAGTGGCAACAGAGACCATCTGGCCTGCAAAGCCTAAAATATCTACTATCTGGTCCTTCACAGAAAAAGTTTGCCAATCTCTGTCGAGATGCCTGCCACATGCCCATCTTCCTTGCCAATGTCTCATCTAGCTGAAATTGCCCAATTAAGAGTCTCTGATGGCATAGGCATGCTGGGCTGTTTGCTGTTTATACCCGGAGTGGTCACTACTAAACGCCGGAAAACCAGTGCAAACATTAAACAGAACTAAAATTAAATCAAAGTGCTGCCGTCTAGCCTGGCTATGAATATGAAATGTGATTACGACCTTACAAAAATAAGAAAATTCAATAGTTTTAATATGACGAAGTCTCTGAAACAATAAAGCCTGTTTCTCAAAGAATGAGGATTTAGTGCTGGCATAGCCACGAGACAAGGAAGAGTTGCATCCGCTCAGGGATAGTCTTGAAGCAGGGTTGCCTATGTAAGCCATCCTCCCAAGGAAGTCTTTAAAATGGTGTTTTTAATTAAAATATTGAAGAGTTTACTGATTTGTTGTTTAAAAAATGGATGAAGAAGACTTGTACATGACGTCCATGGGTATTCATTTTTTCGTCTGCACATTGATACATTATTGTATTACACTGTGTTGACGGCATTTCTTCTGGTTTCCTTCACAGTGCATGCATTCTGCATCCCCCATTCCTAAGTCTGCATTCTCTGTCCACCTCATGCCTTTTATTTTTTTACTTGTACAGACACAGTGACCATTATTTGGGTTTTGTTCATATAATACAGGGCTTCTTACCATTTTGAGATCTGAGATCACTTTTGGGAATCTTGTAAAAGCTATATCCTCCTGCCTAAAAAAAAAAATCATATAAATTCACCAACCACTCATAATCCATCCAGATACCTGGCATTAAAAACTCCTGTGGTACTATACATTCAAACAATCAACCAGCTTGGACAAAAATAAAATACTCTTTGATAAGCTTAGACTTTTCTTTTGCTTTCTTTGTATACTATAAAATGCACCCATTTATATTCACTTTGTAAAACACAAGTAAGAACTCCGTAGAATGCTCTTTTCACTGAAGAATGAAAGAGACATGACTGAGAAAATGAAAGTAAAAGGCAGAACTTTATAAGAGCTACAAGAATCCAGCTTGCTCACCTAATGGGGATGCTACTCAGCCTCCCTCAGACTCAGTTTCCTTGCGTGAAAATAATTATAACAATGGTACTTAGTGCATAAGATTGTTTTTTAAAATGTAATGGGATAAAATGTCACATGTGTTCAGCAAAGCAGCAAAGCCACTCCATATATATAGTTCATTGTGCACTGGCAGAAATAGATCTCCAACTTATTTCTATCAGTTTGGTACCAAAACCCATTATCTTAAGTAATCCCTATGTTATCCAGAAATCCAGAAAATTATGAGTCCCTAATTAAGGAGATTCTTCTTATTTAAGAGTAACGATGGCTTGATATGGAAAAAGGGCCAGACAGACGTGTTTTGGCAACTCATCTGTCTCTCAGCAGCAACAGACTTTGCATAAATAATTGCTCAAGGTTTTTCATTATCTTATTCCCTCTCTAAAGTCAGAATAACAATATCTACTTCACAAGATTTTCATCAGCAATAAAAAAGGCAATATATATTCAAGCTTTTTCCACCACATACTACTTCTCTCAACTCATAAGTTAAGTTTTGAAGTGCCAGTAATATTATTCTTACATAAGACAGAATAACAAATTTTATTTTCTAGAAAAAATTCATTATCAATGTAATTATATTGTCAAAGAAGTACAAAGGAAGCCTGGAATTAAACTTAATACATCAAAACATGACAAATGCTCTTAAATTTTCTACCTTTTTTATGAGACACAAAGAATTAACTTGCAAGTTTCTAATTTACACAGTGCTTTTACTTTCTAAATACTTGTATTTTTACTTATAAAAGTAGTAAGTCTCTCTCCTTCAATGCTTCCTGCCTGCACTAAGGGAGCATTAGCAAAGGGGCACACCCCTCCCCCCAGCACTAGGGGTCAGCAGCTGCAGACTGTCCGGGCGCCATCTCCGCCCTGCACTAAGCATGTAACAGCAGACTCAGCACCCCTCATTTTTCTTACTAGACGACGGAAGAAACATTTCAAATTAATGATCTAAGCTCTTCATCTTAAGAAACTAGATTAAGAAAAACAAATTAAAACCAAAGGAAGCAGCAATCAATGCAACTGAAAACAACAACAGAAGAAAAAACAGCCGGAATCAATGAAGCCAAACATATTCTTTGAAAAGGCCAATAACATTAATACATGTCTAGCCCGACTAAGCAAGAAAAAAGAAAGAAAATGTACACTACCAATATCAGAAATGGAAGAATAAACATCACTAGAGATACCATAGACTGAATAAGGATATTAAGGAAATACTATGAACCATTTTATGCCCATAAATTTGAAAACTTAGAGGAAATAAACCAATTCTAAGACATGATCTACCAAAACTCAAAAAGAAATAAACAAAATGAATATCCCTACATCTATTACAGAAATTTAATTCATAGTTTCAAGCCTTCCCACAAAGAAAATTCCAGGCTTAGATGGATATTATCAAACATTTAAGAAAAAAGTAATACTAATTCTACATAAATTCTTCCAGAAAACAGAAGAGGGAGCACTTCCCAACTCATTTTATAAGTTCACCAAAGACATCACAAGAAAATTACAGAATACCATCTCTCATGAATATAGAAGCAAAAATCCTCAACAAAACATTAACAAATCAAATCCAGCGATATATACAAAGTATAATATTGTAACAAAGGGGTTTATCTCAAGAATGTTAGGCTGATCAAACGTTTGAAAATCTATCAATTTAATTCGCCAATATCAACAAACTAAAGAAAAAAACTAAATCACCATATAAATAAATATAGAAAAAAATGTGATTAAATTCAACTTCCTTACATGATAAACTCTCACATTAGGAGTAGTAGGGAACTTCTTTAACCTACAATAAGGACATTTACCAAAAAAGCCTGTAACTAGCATAATACTTAATGTACAAAGACTAATGTTTTCCACCTACTACTGGGCACAAGGCAAAGATATTCACTCTTACCCTCTTATTCAACATCAGGCTAAAGGTCATAACCAGTACAACAGAACAAGAAGAAAAATAAAGGGCACATCATTAGAAAGAAGAAATAAAACTGTCCCTATTCACAAACGATGTGATTGTCCATGTAGAAAATCCCAAGGAACCTACAGAAAAAGCTACTGAAACTCAGTGGGTTTAGCAACACTGCCAGACACAGAAATCAATACACAAAAATCAATTTTATCTCCACACAATGAAAATGAACAACTGGAAACTGATATTCAAAGAAACACTATCAATTACAATAGCATCAAAGAACATAAACTATTTAGGTATAAAATCTAACAAAATATATTTGGGATCTTACTCTGATAACCACTAAACACTGATGTAGGAAATCAATGAAAATCTAAATAAATAAATAAATATATCATGTTGATGAACTGGAAAATTCAATATTGTCTGGATATCAATTCTTCCCAAAATGATCTCGAGTCAACACAACCTCAACCAAAATCCCAAAAGAATATTTTTTAATTGACAAACTAAATTTAAAATATATGGGGAAATGTACATGAACTAGAGTAACCAAATGAATCTTCAAAAATAAAAACAGTCGGAAGACTCCCACCGTCTAATTTCAATACTTCCTATAAAGACACAGTAGTCAAAAAAGAGACAGATTCCCAAAAGGATAGACATATGGATCAATATGACAGAACAAGTCGAGAAACACATAAAGATAAACATATCTAATAGATTTTCAACAAAGGTGCAAAGGTATCAATGAAAAAAGTATAGTATTTTCAACAACTGGTGATTTCATAATGAAATGGGATCAGTGTTTAGGATGATATGAAATTTAATGCATTCAATAATGGAGCTTCAAAATACATGAAGCAAAACCACGTAAGATTACAGAAAGAACTAGATAAATACAAAGTTATAATTGAAGATTTCAATACCCCTCTCTCAATAAATGATAGACATAAACAGAAAATCAGAAAGATATTAGAAAACTTGAACTAATCATCAACCTAATTGAAATTTATACAACACTCCACCCATCAACAGTGTAACACACGTTCTTTCCACGTAGACAAAGATATTTATCAAGAGGGACAATATCCTGACCAATATATTTTACCAGATCCTAGTCATACAGCCCTATACATAGTAAATAAATTAAACCTGTGGTAATATATATATTAAATAAAATAAATTTATATTAAATATAAAGTTAAAGAAAACTCCAGGCCTCGAGGGATTCACTGGGGAATTCTACCAAACATACAATGAAGAAAAAAATGCCAATTCCACACAAATTCTTTCAGCAGAAAGAATTTCCCTTTGAACGGGAAGATACCAGCTCATTCTATGAGGCCAGCATTACTCTGACTCTAAACCTGGGCAAAGACATTCAATATCTTTCATATACGTGTGTGTGTGTGTGTGTGTGTGTGTGTGTGTGTGTGTGTATTTTAAACAAAATGCTAATAAATCAAATCCAAACAATATATAAAAAGGAAAATATATCAGATGGTGTTCATCTCAGGAATGTAAGATTGGTTTAACGTTAAAAAATTAAGCAATCCACTACATCATATCAACAAACTTTAAAAGAAAAAGGCTATAATCATCTCAACAGATGCATAAAAAGTATTAACACAACACAATATCCATCTCTAATAAAACTCCCAGCAAACTAGAAATAAAAGAGAACTTCTTCAAGGTGATAAAAGAGATTTACAAAAAAACTTACAGATAACATACTTAATGGTTACAGATTAAATATTTCCCCCCAAATCTGCAACAAGACACAGATGACCACTCTCATCACCTGTGTACGTCACTATAATGGAGGTTCTAGCCAGTGAAATAAGATAAGAAAAAGAGATAACAAGCATCCAGATTGCAAAGGAAGAAAAGAATAAAAATATCATAATTTGCAGACAACATAATCATCTATATAAAATAACACAATGAATCTACAAAAATCTACTACAACTAATAATTGAGTGCAACAAGATTGAAGAATACAAGAATATACAAAAATCAGTTGTATTTCCACATAATAGCAACAATCAGACAATGAAACTAAACAAAAAAAAAACAACTTATTATCATTTACAACAGCATCAAAAATTAAAAAATACTTAGGGAAAAAATCTGACAAAAAAGTTGTAAGACCTGTTCACTGAATTTTTTTAAATACTGCTGAGATTAAAGAAGATCTAAATAAATGAACAGAAATACGATGTTCAGAAAACTCAATATTGGTAAGTCTCAACTGTCTCCCAGATCCATCTATAGATTCAATACAATCCCAAATAAAATCCCAGCAGCAGTTTTTGTAGAAACAAACAAGCTGATTCTGAAATTCATAGGAAAATGCAAAGGATGTAGAGTAGCCAAAATAACTGAAAAGGAACAAAACTGAAAGATTTATACTCCCTGAATTCAAGACTTACAAAGCTACAATAATCAAGACATTGTTGTCTTGATGTACAAACAGACAAAGAAATCAATGGAACAAAAGAGTCCAGAGACAGACACACAAATATATGAATTACTGGTTTCAACAAAGGTACAAAGCCATATTAGCACAGAAAGAATAGTCTTTCCAACAAATGGTCCTGCAACAATTTAATATCAACATGCAAAAACAATCAGCTGAGATCCATACCTCTCACTACATGCAGAAATTAATTCAAAATGGACTATAAACGTAAATGTACAATCTAAAACTACAAGACTTCTAGAAAAAAATCAAAGAAAATCTTCGGTTTAGGCCAAGTTTTCTTAGATCTAACACAAAAGCACAATCCATAAAAGGAAAAAAGGAAAAAAAACACAACACAATATCCATCCAAACTGGAATTCATCACATTTAAAACTTCTGTTCTTAGAAAACAGTTAAGAGAATAAAAAGACAAGCTCCAGACAGAGAGGAAAATATTTCCAAATGCTGTACCTGATAAAGAAATAGTATCCAGAATAGGTAAAGAACTCATAAAAATCAGTAAGAAAAAAAAATACAGTGTAAAAAATGTGCAGTGGGGAGGGGATGAGAGAAGAGGTAGGGGGTGGGACAGGAGGAAGGGGGAGCTAAATATATGGTGATGGAAAGAGACCTCACACTGGGTGGCGAACTTATAATGCAACAAGTTGATGATGCACTGTAGAACTGTGCACCTGGAACCTATAATTCTTGCTAACCAATGTCACCGCAATAAGCCTGACAATAAAAATAAATACATAAATAAATAAATAAATGTGCAAAAAGTTTTAACAGATACCTCTCCAAAAGATCTATAGATGACAAGTAAGCATGTGACAAAACGCTCAACATCATTAGTGATTAGGAAATGGGAATTAAAACCACAGTGAGATACCACTACATACCTATTAGAACCACTAAAATTCAAAAGACTGACCATATCTAATAACAGCGAGTATGTGAATAAACTAGAACATTCATGCACTGCTGGTGGGGATGTAAATGATACGACTACTTTGGAAAACAGTTTGTCAGTTAAAAAGTGAAACATATACAGTAGACTCTATTAACGGTTTGCTCGAGTTCCGGTTAACACAGAGTCTCCTTACACTCTTCCAGCATCGTACCAATCCCCATGGGTACTGGTTAACTGAGAGTTTACTGTATCTACCATATGATCCAGCCATTCCACTCAGGTATTTACCCAAGAGAAATGAAACTGTATGTCCATATAAAGACTTTTATTTGAAAGTTCACAGCAGCTTTACACAGAATAGCCAAAAGCTGGAAAGAACCCAAATATCCATCACCAGGTGAATGATAAACAGTGGTGTATCCATACAATGGAATACTACTCCAGAATTAAAAGGAATAAACTTCTGATGCACCATTTAATGAATCTCAAAATAAATATGCTGTGTGAAAGAAGACAAACAAAAAGGAGTACATAATGCATGAGTCCACTTATATACAATTGTAGAAAATGTCAACAAATCTATAGTGACAGAAAGCAGCTCAGTAGTTGCTTGGGGACAGGGAGAAGTAGCAGGAAGGAGAAGAAGAAATTACCAAGGGGCACAGGGAACTTTTGGGTGTGATGGGTATTTATAATCTTGATTGTGGTGATAGTCTCGGAAGTGTATTCATGATAAAACTTTTTTAGGGAGTTCCCTGGTGGTGTAGTGGCTTAAGGCTTCGGCGCTGGCGCTGTCAGCACTGCGGCCTGGGTTCGATTCCCAGTCAGGGAAATACCAGGCAAAAAAAAAAAACTTTTTTAAATTGTACAGTTTATTGCATGTCAATTATATTCCAATAAAGCTCTTAAAAATAATTGAAAGAAAAACATTAAAATCGTAGTTGATCCATTTTGAAAGTACCAAAAAGTAAAAATAGTTCTATAAGAGTACACACTAAGGAGTAACATGGTCTGAGGAGTCAAAAAAGCCTCCTTGAAGTCCTAGCATAAGCTAAGATTTGAAGGATGTTTAGTAACCAGCCAAGAAAGACAACAGGAAAGAGGGTAGAGAGAAGAGTAACAGCATGTGTGCAATGCTCTGAAACCGAAAGGAATGTGACACTTTCAAGGAACTTGAGAAGACCACTGCAGAAAAACAGGATGGTGAGTCTTATCTGCTCAAGGAGCCAAATCACACAAACACATGGTCTTAAAAGCCAAGCTACTGTAAGTAACTTCGTCGATTTAGGGTCTTAGAAACACTTAATTTAAATTTAAATTTCCATTGTGTGATTATATGTTTTAATTATGAAAAAGAACCGTGAACATAAATTGCATATCACAATCTCAGTTTGAAATAAGAAAGACCTGGGCACAGGGAACATTCAATTTAACTTTACAGTTACTGACAGTTTCTCTAGTATGAACAAAAAAGAATGACAAATATGTGCATATATGTATATATACACCAACATATTTTTAAAATAGTAGCTTAGGAAAAATATTTACACATTTAACCCCACCCCTTTTTGTTTACAATGGCAACCTCCTTGCTAATATGTCTTCATTTTGCTGTCACTAGAAATAGAATACTTTCATTATAAATGTGTGAAATTCAGTATACATATCTGACTACCCTAAGAGGTTAAAAAAATTGAACATACAATAAGATTTAACAGATAATTTTAAGAAAATGTTCAATAAATGTTTTAATAATAAATTTACATTTACAAATTACTCACAATATAATGAGATATTTTCCAATCTCAGAGCATTAATTTAGGTTGCTTACCTAAAAGAAATTAGAAGACATAGGTTCCTAAGGCATGTAGCAAGAAAATGCTCAAGTCTGAACATAAAATCTAAATTTATATAAGTCTCAACTACTCTACAAAAATAATTCTAAAAAACTAGCTTCTAAAAGAGAATGCCCTTCATTCAAATAGTTTATAGCTAAATGTTTTCCAACCTAATGTTATACTAAGCTACTCAAGTAAATACTATTTGAATTAGCATATATGACATCCTTAATTATTATATTTCAAATTGTCACTGTCCTTTCTGATTCTAAGTCCTAAATCTTTCCCTCTAGCTTTAGCTGAAGACCAGTGTTCATTTTGTTTTACCTATGTGAAGAATGACTTGGAATTCTGAGTGTTTTATGCTTTTCACATGGAAACAGAGAAGACTGGAATCAATGCTAAGAGAAACTGAAGTACCACTTTTGATACCACATTTGCTTCTGCATTTCTCCTCTCAACCATCAATCTTTTATTCTAAAGAAGCATTTGAAGAACACTTTTATTCCCTAGTGAAATCTATAGTAGAAAAATAGCTAAGTTACCATGGAACCAGCCAATTAATTTTGACACCTGCTTACCAAGATTGATCATTTTTGATGTCTGTTTGTTAGGCTGCTATCCTTCTGTTTAGTAAAAGATTTTCAAGATAATTAATGAAGTGAGACTTAGTTAAAGTCTTTCCCACTGTGTTATTACTTCAAGCTACCATCCTCAAATAAATCTTTCTTGGGTAGAATGTACCTTACCAGGAAAAATTCTTTTCTTCTAAATTGCTAAATTGATCCTTCCCTTTAACATTAAATACCACATTTTCTTTATCCCTAAGAGTATACATAACAAAACACAGAGTTGTACCAGTTATATTTACTCTAATAGGTTGTATTCCAAAGATATGAAATATATTCTACTTATTGATAGAATACAATAAATCATAGGAAATAACAGCTTCCAAAGAAATGATAAACATTCAATGATTAGATCAGGATGTATTGTTATTTAACTATGTATTTAAAAAGCTAGTCCTCCTACTCACTTATGCATTCTGTTTATGAACACCATCTCTCTACGTTCTTTAAGCTAGTTCTTTAACTTGATCTGTGATCTTTCCTACTAACTGGGACATCTATCTACTAGTGAGATTAAAGACTGCTGATCTGAGTGATTGACAAGTTCCACTCCTATCAAACCTATAAAACGTAGACAAGAGCTTCTCAGGACTGCGGCCATTTTTTGTCCTTAGACAAATGGAGCAAATCCACCCACACAAAGGCCAATATCCCTAAATTACATGTGAATCTTCCTATTTATGTATAAAAAGATGTAAGAAATGGATGTGGCTTTTTTTCATTGTTGCTGCTAATTTGTATGTTCAAAAATCTCACCTGCTAGGTAAAGAAGCTGGCTGCTATAGTCATAGCCAAAGTTTGACAACACTTAAGTAAAAAACGCTAACCAAGCACAATTCAATAAGGTATCTTTCCTTGTCTTGAAACACTTTTTAACACTTTGAATTAGCACCTCTCCAAAATTAAGAAATGTATTTTTAAAAACTCTAGTGTACGTACTAATTTGTGAAAGCACAAAGCTAGGAAACATTTCAACCGACTACGACAAATGAATTTCATAAAACTTCATTTACAGATTTCACTTCCAAAAACAAGCTGTAAATTAAGTAGGATCTACCTAAAATTAAAAAGTGCCATTAAAAACTACATTTTTGCAATGAGTTTTAAGGAGCATTGTTTTAATAAGCAAAATTAAAAAAAAAGGAAAATGTGTTGTGTTTAGAACTCCCAGGACATTTTCCTATAATACATTAATAAGGTGAACCATATTCCTACCTTTGCCTTAAAGCCTGAGACATTTCACTTAGATTCTGCTATCATCCTGACAATACATATTAGTAATCTACATAGTGCAACTTCAGAACCACAAACCAGCCAGAAAACTTCCTATGAAGTATCTCGAAGACTGAAAAGTTAACTCAATGACTTATCTGCAGTTTGTCAGATGGCTACCCTAATGGACTCTTATTTACTGCTCCTCCACATTCGCGTTTTTCTTTTCACATCAACCAAGAGTGCAATAAACATCAACCAATAGGGATTCAGCATCTTTACTGTTGCAAAGCAAACTCCTTAGGGCCTCCAGCTTCAGTGAAACCAAAGTGATGCTCCTACACAACAGCTGAGAGTGAAACAACCAGTTAGGAAAATCCATTATCTTCAGCACATTACAAAGTCCAAGTATTTCATCCTTTTATCTAACACAAAGTCATTCTTGTATTTCTCAATTCAGGGCTGTCCCAAGCAGATTCAACATAGTATATTAGCTGAAAGTAAAGTTCTGGCTGGCTGATCTGGAGTCACGAATCGGCCCTTCTACTGCGTAATCTTGGGCAAATTACTTTTATTCGTTGCCTCGATTTCTCTCTGTAAATCTAGTATAATAATTCTAGCATATCATAGAACTGTTGTAAGGAACAAATGAGATAATGACGCTAGGCACTTCAAACAGTGTTTGGCACATAATAAACCTATTATAAACTCTGCTTCTGATCACTGTTACTACTAAATGAACTCCAATGGTTAGCGGTGGTTATCTCTAGAGAGAGGAATAAGATGGAGAGAGATTGGTAGATCCTAACTTAACCTTGGCACTTCTGTATTGTTTGAATGTTTCACAATGTGCAAGGACTTCATGAGTTACTTGCATAATTTTTTATTAAAAAATAGTGTCCTAACAAAATGGTGTTTGACACGGTAACCGAGTGAGGAGAATTGGATGAGCAGGGGGCCAGAAGTCGCTGCGGACATCTGGATCATCGGGAAAGGTTTCGCGTCCAAGGGCTCCGCGCGGGCCAGGGGTCCCCGAGGCTCCGGGGCTAAAGCGGGCTGCGCGCCGCGGGTCACTCCGCCCCGGGGTCCCGAGACCGCGCGGGAGGAGACCGCGACGGGTGCGAGGCAGGGCTGAGGTCCGGGGTCCGGCAAAGGCACACTTACTTGAACCTTCCCTGGCAGTGTTGGCACTGGTCCCCCACCCAGCCCGGGTCGCAGACGCAGGTGGAGTTGACACAGCGGCCTGAGAAGCAGGAGCCGGTTCTCTCGCAAGGTTTGGACTGGGACACCTGCGCGTAGAGCGCCAGGTAGAGGAAGCCATAGCACAGCAGCCAGTTGTTCCCGTCCAGCAGCCAGGAGGAGGCGCCCCTGCTGCCGCCCGCCAGCCGAGCCCTCCAGAGCCCCGGGGCCGGCGGCTGCAGGGGGCCAGTGCGGGCCGGGCCCCCCGGCTCCATCTTGTCCAGCGCCCCCGCCCGGCGGGGCTGCGCTCGCAGGCGCGGACAGGGATGCTCCTGAGGGCAAATCCAGCCGGAGGAAACCGTGCCCCCGCCGCCGCCGCTTCTGCCCCTCTTCACGAGCGCCTGCCCCAGTCCCGCTCCCCGGTCAGGACGGACAGATCCCAACCGCGACCGCCTCCGCTGGGCTCCCTCCGGTCGCACTCGGGCATCGCCTCTCCGTCGGCTGACCTTGTCCTCAGCGGGCCGAGACCACCGCCGCGGCGTCCCGGACCGGGCCGGAGGCGGGGAGCGGGTGTCGCAGGCTGCGCGGGGCGCTCCGCAGGGGACTTGCGGGAGGGGACCTGCGGGAAGAGGAGGGGACCCCGCGCACGGCCCCGCCTCACCCGAGGCTCGCGCCAACTGCCTCAGCTCCCAGCCCCGTGCGCCCGGGAGGGCGGGGGCCCGCCGGAGCCCCGAAGTGGGCGCGCCCAACGCGCGAGGGGGAACCCGGGAAGCTGGGGTCAGCCTCGCCCCGCCCCGCCCGCCACCGGCGGCCCCCCAGCAGCCATGTTCAGTCCCGTGCCGTCAGCCAGACGCTGGGGCCGCGGCGGGAGCCCGTAGGGCGTTGGACTGTGTCCCCGCCTCGCGCCTGGCCACGATCCCCCCACAGGCCCTGCGCCGTGGTCTCGCCCCGCTCTGACAAGAACCAGGGACTCCCCCGCGTGCGCCCACCCCGCTCGGCCCGGGAGCCGAGGGGTGCCTGGCCCCCCAGGTGCGGGCCACGCGTCCACCGTGCCCTTCCCCGCGGCGCGCCGGGGAACCCGGACCCCCTCGCCCCGCGCGCCTCCTGAGCCCCACAAACGAAAGCAGCTCGCCCCCGGCTTCGCAGCTCCTGCAGAGAGAAGCCCTGCGCGTCCGCCGTGTACAGCTGCAAAAGTGCAGTGCTTTCTCACTGGCGCTTCCCCTTCCTCCGCCCCATCCTCCTGCCTATTTCTTTTTCTTTTTTTTCTTGATAGAGAAAAAGTCCAACAACACACAAAGAGCTGAGCATGTGCAGCAGGCAAAAGTCTTAAAGGCACCGCAGTCCGACCACGTTGTGGGGTCCGCAAGAATTGGGAGGGGCGGGGGTTAGAGACTGCGAGGGTCGCGGAGCCGTCTCCGCGGAGGGACCTCTCCGAGGGGGAGCCATTTCTTCCACCGAAATAATGACTCCCCAGCCCCCAACAAAGAGGTAAGAGGATCAGGACGCCCGGCGCGCCCCGCCTTGCCGAGGTTGCCTCGGAACCCCAGGTAGCTCCTTTTCTGCTTGTCAGTGTTCCCTCCTCCATCTGGGACAGTGTTCTGCCTTGAAAATTATTGCAACATCGGGGCTTTTTTCAGAAAAGCAGAAAAGATGCTTTTTTTCCAAAGCGGCAATCTTGCCGAATCCTTTAGATGACTTTCCAAGATTTGATGGCATCTGCTGAAATTTTTGCTTTGTACTTTTGAGCCTCCCCTAAACAGGCTATTTGAACCCTTGAGAAAGGAAGCCGAGCACCAAATGCAGCCATGTAGCCTCGAGTTCCCGCAAGGCCACTAGACGCCCACCAAAGAGCAGGCAGTATGAAAAAGAATCTGAAGTCTACCAAAGGCATTTCTGACAACGAAAGGAGAAAAGTTTTCGTTGTAACCACACAGTGATAGCAGTATTGTTAAGATTCAACTCATGTTTATTTTGGGCATAATGTGCCCACGTCATCTCTTTAATCTCTATTATCCCCATTCTGCAGATGAAATCCTCCATTAACCCCATTTTGCAGATGAGGATGCAGCAGCTCAGCAAGGTTGAAAGATTTGTCCACAGCAAGTTAGGAGTGAGCAGTGAAACAAGCTTTAAACACAAGTCCTCTGACTTCTGTGCTTTTTCCACTGTTTACAAGGCTGTTTCTATTAGCAGATGCTTTGTTCTACTTGGGTGAATAAAAATTAAGTGTTGGCTTGGTTTGCAAATACCTCAGCAGTGACTTGAGGAAAACAAAGGTCCAGAAAGAGATAGCTCCTTGGAAAGTAAAAAAAAAAAAAAAAAAAAAAAATAGGGAAATGATAATTTTTATTTATATAACAAACTAATCACAATTCTCCCATAATACCACCATCAGAAATGTCATCCTCAACCCTTAAAACTTAGGATAGTCCCTTCTTACTTGCACATATTTTCTATAACAGGGTGAGACTACTTGGGGTGGGTGAAGAAGGGAAGGACAGCATCCAGCAAAAAAACAACAACAAAACGGAGGACATTGTTCTGGAGCACTCCTGTTCATTTCCATGCCTCTAAACTCTAGAACCCTGTCTAGCATTAAGCATACACGAACAACGTCTGCTGCCTTCTCCAGTCTTCTTCTCGTGCCAGCCCAAGTTTAAAGTCAGCTACACACATTCTTCTCACATCTAACTGAGAGTTGCTCTCAGACACAAGGAAGGTGTCTGCGTTCTTAAAACCATCACTAAGTGTGAAAGTAATTCAAAGGGTACACTGGAGCCCCTGTAACAAGACTGAAACTACTCAGCCACATACTGACTGTGACAGCTCAGCATTTGCCCATTAAAATAGGTCTCTTTTAATCCTGTAACCACTATAATCAGCTCAGTACTTCCCATTGCACTGAAGAACATGCAACCCCACAGGCCTCCTCTCAAAGTTGCCTTTATAATCCATCTGACTGTATTAAATTTATATAAGATTATTCTCATTAGGTTCACAGGATTTCCACTTGCCCTACATCATATTTTTCTTTGAAATTCTTTTAGTCAACGTTTAGTTAGTAGCTATTATGGATTTAAGCAAGGGGAAAAAAAAGATGAATAAAACATGATTTCTACCCGCTGGACAAACTTGCCTTCTACTAGGCTCACTCGGCTATGAGTTCCTTATAGAGTTGAGTGTCACATGTTTTATGAATGTAGGCACAGAAAACTTACATGATTTACGATGGTCACACAAAAAGTCAGTGATAAAACTTGCCTAGAATCTTGACTAATGTTTCAGTATCTTCTATGATCAAGAAATTTCAAAACTCCAACATGATGTTGTCTCTTTTTTTTCAAAGAAGTAGAGTCAGCATCCCAGCAGTGCTACACGACACTGCAATAATTCATGGAACTGGAAACAACAATCATAAATCCAGCAGAAAGGTAAAAATTTACTCCAAAGACATAGTTGGAGGGAAGTCGGTTTTACTGAAGCAGAATAAAAGTGTTAAGATCGGAATTACCCATGAAATTTTCTCCAAGGGGAAAGAGATGAAATTGTATTTGTTTTCTTCACAATTCACCTTATGTCAGAATCTGTAGCTATTCTGCGGAATGTTTCGTTTGCATTCGCACCACTTAATAATGGTACTAGAATGTGGGGAAGGATCTATTTGGCACATTGCCAAATTGAGAAACATTCAAACGATATGTCCATTGATCTTTTGATTGCTACTCAAAGCATCTTCTCAGTTGCTTGACTGAAGAATGATTTCCACTCTGGTTATTTGGTCACCATTTGGCTCACACGAGGCTTCTGAAAGATGCCAAGGGAATGAGAGCTTACAGATAGCCTGGCCCCAAGAGCCAGAAATGCATTCATTCAAAGGGACCCTTAGTGCAATTCAGACAGTATTTTTAAGACCTTGAGAGAGCATGAATAGTCTGTGAGATTAGACAGTAAAGAAAAAGTCAACTTTAGATACTCACTAAAAAGTACTGAAGGTATTAAACATGTTCATATGGTGATAACCTAAAACACACCCCACCCCCACCAAAATCTAACACTCTTCTCTCGCGGATTCATTCTTTTCTTCTACTGGGTTTTTTTTTTACTGTCACACTTGCAAACACACACATACACTCTGATCCTGCCAATTTTTCTACTTAACACATTTCAAACATATTGTTATAAGTAAATCCAAGGAAATAAACCCAAAGAGTCTAAATTCACTATGCTGGGCTACTCCATTTTTTTAAGTGGGGAATAAAATGAGCATACTTAAACTTTTCATCCTAAATATTCAGATCTGTTACCAAAAAAAAAAAATGTATTGCAAGTAGTCAATGGCAGAAATTTGACTTTTGTGAAATTTAATTCAATAAAAATATGGACTAGGACTTCTAGTAAATATAGTGGACTATGCATGTGCATTGATCTCTGTTCCAAACTCTAGTAACATGACAGGAAAGAATTTTTTTTAAAAAAATTTTAAGGTATAAACTCACAATGACAAAAAAAAAATGACAGAAGAACTAATTATTAATAGTGGATGAGAGGAATCAATGCACTTGGAAGGGTCAAGGCATTGGAAGGAGGAAAGCGAACGGAGAAGGTGGTGGGTGACAGTAAGAAACAAGCCTGTTTCTCCTGAAGAGCCCAGTAAAGCTTCAGGACTCGCATGCAGGAGATGCCATGGAAGGGAGAGGTGGGGCTGTAGGATGAAAACAAGGAGACGGGTCGAGGGCAATATAACAACTGACAGGGCCCTTTCTCACCCCATGTGGCTAAAGACTAGCCCAGACCCTGCCCTGACAAGAGGTTTCACCTCTTGGAAATTGAACCAGAGAGCCCCCATACTTAGGACAGCAGGCTTAATGGAAGGAGGGAATGAGATACACAGCTGAAAATGGAGAGATGATGTGAAAATCTATATACTGAATGGTAAGATTTCCTGCCATGTTTTCCTAGCTATTCCCGGAACATCTACTGCCAACTGAATAACCCCCAGGCAGAAAAGTGAAGGATACTTATCTGTAGAAATTGAACAATCAAATAAAAAAAAGACACTGTCCTGTGGAGTCTCCCAACCAAATGGGAAACCAGCCTCTGGACCACCTGCCAGTCAGTAAACCACACCCAGTCATTTTTCTTTTTCATGACTCCTCATGAATACAAGCTAAAGGCTCATTAGCTTGTAATAAAAGATAGAAACAAAGACAGAGAAAAGGCAATTAGATGAAATACAGTCAAGTGACAAGAGAAGATTTTGCAACCATGAAACAAGAATGGATACTCTTTAACAACAACAACAACAACAAATTCCAGAAAAGAACCCTGAACCAAAAACTTGGAACCAAATGAAAGTTTGTTAGCAGTGCTAAAGACATACATCAAATGTCCAGCTCAGGGTCTGCAAAATACACATTATCAATTAATACCGGTTAACTGGCTGATTAAAGTTCCTGTCTAAGTATGGCAAGAAATGCCAGAGAGGTAATAGGCATGCTTTGAGAGAGAGAGAGAGAGAGAGAGAGAGAGAGAGAGAGAGAGAGAAGGCAATTAAACAAGCCAAGTCAGCAGCAAAATTCTTCTTGAAATTGGAAATGTAAGAATTTGATTTAGGGATTGGGAGAAGGATATAAGGAAAAGAGAAGAAAACAGTTTTTAAGAGGGCACAGCCCAGTAATTGACAAAATGTGTCCAGAAAGGGTGACGAAATTTGGCACTCTCCAAGCTCTTGCAAGACATCTGACAGGCTCCCAGCCCCTCTTCGGTGGGATAATGTTGAAAGTCATGAGGACACGGAGAAGATACAAAGGCCAGGGTCCTTTTCTCCACTCCATCCCCAGGAAATCGTTTGCTGGCCCTTTGCTTCATGAAAAGAGAACAAAACTCTTTTTTAAAATACAGTTCTGTCAATAAAAATGAACAAAAGTTCAGTTTGAATCAGGTCACAAAAAAGGAACTATCACACTCTTTAATTTTTGAAACTCATAATTTTCCCCCAATATATAATTCTAACTTCTCAAGATGACTCTTCTTAGTAATCACTGCATATCTTACTTACATCCACATAAACCAACTTTAAGAAGGGTCATACACTGAAAAATAGCATCATTGAACACCGAAAGCTACTTCTGATTTTGAGCAATAGAACGGATTGTTTTAATTGTGAGAAAAATCCAACAACTGTTACAATCAAATTCTTAAAGCATTGCCCCTACCCATATACAGAAAAACCAGGTAGAATTTCTGTAAACCTTTAGTTAAGTGGAGGTTTGTTTCATGTTCTCTGTGTTTAACGAAAAGGTGCATCACAGTAAGAAAAACAGGAAGTACTTAAAAAACAAAAGCTCCCAAGCAAAATAAACAATTCATAAGAACAATAATGTACTAGCTTTTAGAAAGCTGTTTGAGGTCCCGACACAGGAAAATATGTTTATGTTTACAAGGAAAAAAGCATGAAAGAGAATTATGGACCCTCTGATCAGGAAAGACTAAGGCATTGGGATGAAGCGAGGGTTCCTAGAACAGAGCTCAGAGACAAAAAAAAAAAAAAAAAAAAAAAAAAAAAAAAAAAAAAAAAAAAAAAAAAAAAAAAAAAAAAAAAAAAAAAAAAAAAAAAAAAAAAAAAAAAAAAAAAAAAAAAAAAAAAAAAAAAAAAATCCACAAAATAGCACATACATAAAAAAGAAAAAGAAAAAACACCTAACAAATGATAGCCAGGTCCCACAAATCCCGATAACACGGCATTCTACTTATTAAAAACATCAGTCTTGGAAGACTCCTGGCACAGTAATTTTGAAAATGTACACAAATAAATTAAAACCAGCCTTACGATTCTTCTTACTGTAAGTCCCTCACCCATATCCCTCTGCACAGCTGGAGTGAAATTTTAAATTAAATGAAACAAAAAGTCAACATGAACGTCGCTGAGTTTAAGCAAGAGCCACAAGTTCTCCATTTTTGAACTAGATTGAAGTCTGAAAGTCTTTCTGCGTATGAAGAGGACAGATAGTTTTCTAGGAAAAGTGGTTCTACAGTAAACAGAGAAAATGTTGTATCTACCACTAGGAAGCACATGAAAGAGTTTTGTTATCTAAACCACTTGGTAGCAGGCATTTTTGGACATGCTTTATGGCCATGTTCTTCACCACCTGACACAGTCCTTTAGTTTAAGGAGGTAGCACAAGATCACGCCTAGAGAACCAGACAAAGAGCCAGGAGACTCAAATCTCCACAACAAAACACTTCCTTCATTTGTAGAACAGCAAAAACTACTGGCCCTCCCTGAATGCTGTTGGGAGAATCAAACTTCCCAATGAGATGTCCAAGTTACTTTAAAAGCTGTGAAGCCCTGCCTGACTGGGCCTGCTTCTAATTTCTTCCTAGAGAACACCGCTCTAGGACCCAGTGGGGCCACGTGATGTCAGAGAGCCACAGAGCAAACTCAGTCATTCCTCTGATGCCTGGGTAAGGGAAGTGGGGGGGGGGGGGCTGCAAGGACCCCTGGGAGGCTCCAGACAACAAAACACACTACCCCCCAGGCTCTAGCTAAAACTTGAAACTCCAGCTTAGTGAGTTTGTCCTTTACCTTAAGGGTTTGGGGGGCACTTGTCCTACTGCAAATGCCTTTGAAGGGCTAGTATCTTTAGTTTGTACCAGTCATTAACATCTTAGCATGGATGACTTTCACCCATTCCCAAGAATAGTTCTGATAAGGAATTTAAGATAAAGATAAAGACTATCATCTCCCTTGCCACCCCCACACCCCCTCGCCTCACCCACAGCACACACAGGACACACATACTGTGAACATTCTTTGACTACTACTTGGCCTGTTCCAAGAACAAGTGACTCGGGAAAGTCTCTAATACACTTCAATAATTTTACTATAATAGGGTATCCACGGAGCGAATGTTATCATTTTAAAAAGAAGACCAATGAGAGAACAGATGCCAAGAATTGAAGTACTAACGGTGGGATTTTTAGCCAGAGTGGCTCCCGGATGAAAGATTGGGCCTGCACCTCAGTCAGTCCTGGTGGGCAGCTGGCTGCCTCCTGCCGAGCGGAGGCCGGACTAGCAGTGGGATTTGGGCATCTCTGACGACACGATGAGTGAATTTAAGGGGAGAATTAGAATGAAAGAGTAGGTCCTCACTGGGACACACCGTCCGCAAACCCAAGTCTGGCAGGAATCATCAGCGACAGTCCTGACGATTTTTAATGGCTAGGAGGAAGCTTAAGGAAACGTCAATCTCTGAGATTACCCCCAAGTCTCTTCTGCATAAATAATAGCATCATTACCGACAGATTCTTGGCTCAGCCGATCTTCTTTTAAACATGCAGACTAGTCAAAATGAAATACTTATTAGAGAAAAACTGGAAAAGGTGAAACTGGAAATGATCACTCGAAATAAGAAAAAAAGCAACGTCATTAAAAGGGAAGGGGAAAAAATGGGCGTTCTGAGCTAGCCAGGTACCAAAAATATGTACAAATACACAGCAAGGCTGCAATACTGTGCCGGCACGATGCCTTTGAGGGTGCAATGACCCAAGGGAAACACAGAGGAAGCGAGTGCCAGCCGCCCAGCACCTGCTCAGAAGCCTTGCAGATGCCCGAGAGCCCCAGTGAGTTGACAATATTGTATCAGGTGGGAACGTTTCCTTTAGCTGATGTTCAGTGTGTGCCCTAAAGCCTCAGGACTTGCTAGCTCATTATTTCTCATCTGACTCTGTTGCTGCAAATGCTAACCTCATTCTTAGGAATGCCTGATCTTTCTGAACCATCCCAAACTATCCGTGGCGATGATCTCATGAGTAAATGTCTAAAGTTAATTAAGTTAAAAAAAAAAACCTCCTTTTATCAGTTAAAAATATTTTTGCTTTTTCATTTTATCATGTGTCTTTTTAGTCCTTAATTATTAAAAAATATAAATAAAAGTGTCCAATTATCCTTCTTTTTAACTTTTATTATTTTATAGCTCTGATCAGATTTCTACTATTCTTCACCCCACTAAAAAGTCCTACCCAGTCACCTCTGGGTTCTGTCTTGCTATATTGGCTGTAATTCTTTTAGCTGCCTTGTCTAAATTATCTTTTATCTAGCTCAGTCATTTTTGAGCTGAAGAAGATAAAATGGAACAGGCTATTCAAAATTAGCATTTGCACTTTGTAAACATAAACATAAATTTAAGACAACATTTTCTACAATCCTTTTTAACCACTAGAGCTTCCCATGTACTTATTTGATCACACTGCTCTTTAAGATACATTCTTTGAACTATTTGTGATGGTGTCTACAAACTTTTCCAAAAGGGTTACAACCAATATTCATGGAACTTATAATTTAAATTATTTCTTTCTAAAATACATTAGAATCATAGAATCTCAAGGCAAATTTCTACCTTTGGTGTGGTCGTCTACTTAGTTAAGGAAACCACGTAGGTACTTCTAGATTTCCAGGATGGTGGGTTTTGGATAATCCACTACTCCTTTATCATCTGCAATTATGAGATAAGCCTCCAACTTCTGAGGAAATCTGTCCTCTCCATATCTGCCACTGACAAAGCCTAGCTGGGAGGCCATGTTCTGCACACGTGACTGGGCACCCCTCGGCTGCTGACAATCAGCACCGAGGGGAGCACCCACCCGGGGTGGGGGCAGCGGACCCTTAGGTTGACCAGCTGTCTTACAAGGTGACTTGGCACAAAAGCTCTAATCAAACAGGAATGCACTGAGGCAATCAAATCCTCACTCTGCAGAATCCCAATTAGGATATACAGGAGGAATTAAACAATCGGGAGCAGAAACCGAAGTTGAAAATTTGTGCAGAAAGATCAGACCAGTGGGAAGAGGAAGGGGGAAAAGGTGTAATTTGATGTATGAGAAAGTCACACGTATAAGGAAGAAAAAATTACAGATGAGTGGTGAGTATGACAAAGAAAAACGACAGAGCAGAAGATGAAGAGGTTTCTCCCCACTGGTACGGGGACAAAGAACAAAAGCAGTCACGTGGAGGGAGAGGTGTTGAGTCACGTCGCCGGCTGAGCAGCAGCGTGACGAGCCTGGAAGGGCTGCAGCCGAGGGCGCTAGGGCCGCCTTCGAGTCAACTCGGCCTCCACAGTTCCCACCCACGGACGTCCACGAGTCTATCGGGAACGTATATTTATACACTAACCCCAGTCCTTGAGCAGGCCTGAGTGAGTCTCTGATCCCTGAAACCCCAAGAGCCTAACTATAGCACCGACTCTGACTTCTTCTTGAGCTCAGGTCACCTTCCCTCACATGCATGGGGACCAGATTATGTCACCTGTCCTTGCCTGGCACTCCCACTCTGCACTCCCATACATCTTACACATATGTGTACAAGTAAACGGCATCTCATCATTGCATGTCACACGGTCTTCTCTAGCCACGTGCCCCTAAGAGGCACAGACTGTCGTGTTACGTCGGCACTGGACAAACATCTGTGAACTAAAGGAGTAACCCTATAATCTGTACTTTTAATATATAGTCTGTCCTCCCAAGTATTAATGAATGTATGAAACTTAGAAGTGAGCATTAAAACATAAGCAAACCAATTTTAAAATGGGGAAAACGACAATAGTATCCAAATGGCCAATCTGGAGCGACTGCAAGATTTTCCAAGGATGTGGACCGAGTGGTATTTTCACACATTGCTGAGGAGAGTGTAAACTGGAACAAGGGTAGGTTAAATACATACATGCACACACTGGCATTTATTGATCACGGCCTCGTCATGACACAGAACACTATAAGGCAATGAAAATTCAACTATGATATATGCAACAGCACGGATGACTTTCACAAATAGAACACTGAGTAAAAGAAGCCAGGCACAGCAGACTCCGTATTGTAGTATTCCTTTTAAACCAAGTTAAAGAATGTGCAAAACTAATGTCATGATAATAGACATCAAAATCATTGTAACCTCAGTTGGGAATAGCTGCTGGGAAGCTCTGGAGGGCCGGGAAAGTTCTACACGTCGATCTGAGTGGTGGTGACACGGAAGTACACAAATGTCGCCATGGCATCCAGCATTGCTGAAAAGCGACCTGGGCCATTTTCAAACCTGGTTAGGTTTTCTAGTGTTCTATAGAGCCACTTACTCTAACTTTTCATCCTCAATGGGCTACATTGAGGTAGAGCGCCAAATGTTTTTAAATGATTTATCAACATGTCCTGTATGGGGAGCCATTCCGATGGCCCTCATTCAAGGAATATGCTCATCAGCTGTGGAGCCCCCAGTCCCCACCTTCCAGGCCCGAATCTCGCCTCCCACTCACTCAGTTCTGCCCCAGATGTCAGACAGAAAGGACTTCAGCAGCTTCATCCCCTCAGCCTAGGAAGCTTACTTATGTTGAATTAAAAAGCAGTGTCCTAGCAGTGATCCCTGGGTTCCCACATTTACGTGGCCCCAAATGCTGTCCAGCTCGCCATGCCGAGAACAGACCTAACCAGACCTAACCAGCTCACTGCAGGATGTCAATTGATGAAGGAGATAACTGTGGTGCCCCATTAGCACACAGAACACTTACATTTCAAATTCAATTTCAAGGTCCCGTATGGTTGAGTTTGCTGAGACCCTACTGCCCAATCTGAACTCCCACAAATTCCAACATCTTGGTTAGGATCCACCATTGTAACTACCTAGGAGCTGTAGCCAAGATTTTTTTCAGTCAAAGAAAACTGACATATTTGCTCTTGAGCCTGAACTTAAACATACATTCCAGGCAGTATTCGGAGTGCTCCCTCCTGTCTACGCCTCGGTACACTCAATCTAACTCTTCCTGATAACAGTTTGTAGTCCCTCAAGGCACTCTCAGTCTCATCTTTAATAGTCATGACTTAACAATAATAATGATTTAAAACTAGTTTTCCTCTTTTAGAAGATTTTTAAAAATCGACGGTACGTTCACAATATGAAATATTAAAGAAAAGCTTTTTTGTGAAAAAATGTGAATGTTTTTAATGTTGGCTAAAATGCCAATATATTAATCTTAGATTTGGGCAACTGGATGAAGATGGTTCCTTGCCTTTTTGCTAAAAACAGAGAAAAAGCTGTTCACTTGTGAAATATCAGATTTTGACTTATTTCCACAAATGCTTAAAATACCAAAATTTAGTATGGAAATTCCTATATGTTCGAAAGATATCTTGCAATGAGAAGAACATTTCAATGATTTGCATTCTGAATTTTACAAGGGGAGTATTCAGTGAGACCAGGGTCCTTTTCAGTACATAATATTTAGATGTCTATCTTCTGATACCACAGCTAAAAACATCTTTGACAAAAAAAATGCCTAGTATAAGTAGCATTCTTTAAATGCAACTTAAATTCATATACCTGAAAAACATTAACAAATACAAAGTACTTATCAGAGATCCTTTCATTTTCCTGCTTACTGCTAGCTCTCTGCGTGTTGGTAAAACCTTTGGTGATGGGCATTGGACCTAATTTACGAAGAATATTTAAGAGTATCCAACGGATTGATCATCCACTTCGGCCTCACTATCTAAGATCTTTGCTTCTTTGTCAACACAGAGAATATTTTCCAGCCAAGGAAGAGCTGTATCAGGACTTGGCGAAAAGTAACATTTCAGATGAAATTCAAAAACAATAAGAATCGTTCTGTTAAACTAAAAATAGAGAAAACCGGAACTATTCCAATAAATTTTATAAAAGTCTCCAGATGTGAATTTGACTTCAGAAGACAGCCTGTTCCTAATTTTAAGGGACATGATTTGTTTTGCTTGCTTTGCTGCAGAAACAAATTTCCCCTGGCAATCAGGGTTGATATTTTTCTTAAACTATTTTTTTTCTTAATTTTTCCTGTGAAGGGAAAACTATTTTAATTGACATTTATCACAAGGCAGAATAAGATTCATTTCAGTTCTAAAATTTTGGAAGAAACATTTCCCATCTGTTTCAATAACCCAACTGGCTAATTACATTGCCAAGAATAATTTGTCACCAACACAAAGACCATTCTATGGAGGAAAGCTCTCACTGCTTTATCATACATCTCATCCTGACTGATGAGCAATTTATAGAAAACTTATGATACGAACTTATGCCATGGATTTATTCCATGAATTAGATTCCACAAAGCATCGCAGAATGCTGGTTAATAATTTACATCGCTTTAAAAACAGGGGATGGAGTCTGTTGGTTAGTTCCAATTATATCAGAGAAGTTACATGTATTAGTCATCTCCTGCTTTGAAGGTGGAGGCCACTGGATGGTGGGAATGGCTCAGCCTAACGAGGAGGAGTTAAAATGCAGGCAATGTGTCTGCAACACAATCACACCTTCTGTGACTGCAACGTTGCAGGTGGGCAGTAGTGTGTGGTGGGAAAGAGTGTGGGCCCTGATGCTCGACAGCCTGTGTTTGAATTCCAGTTTGAACATTCACTTGCTTGGCAAATCGTGTACATTTTTGGTGCCTGGGATGCCTCAGGTGTAAAATAAGTGTATTAACAATCATAGTAACTATCTTATGAAGTAGGTGTTGAGAATTAAATTAGCCAACACGTTCATATTCAAAGCTCAATGAATATTAGTTATTTATATTAATAATATTATTGCTGCTATTATCAAAACTGTTTTTATACTCCTTTGGGTGTTAACAGTTTTATGGTCTCCCAGACCCCCAAGAAAAGTAAACTTTCCCTGGGAAGAGTCACTCCTTGAGCTTTAATTATCACTGTACTTCTCCCCTCCAGTTGTACTTTAGAATCATCCAGAGAGCTTAAGAAAAAGAAGAGGTTAAAAAAAGAAAAAGCAATGCTCAGGACCCACTGGGAAGAGATTTGAAATGAACAGTTCTTGGATAGGGCCCAAGCACAAGCACCCTTTTTTTTTAAGTTCCCCAGAAGTTTTCTGATGTGAGAACTGCTGACTGCCGGATCTTAGCAAGGACAGCTGAAGGTCGGCAGGGAGCAAACCTTAGGCACAAGCACACTAGTTCCAGAAAGGCAGAGAGGAAGGAAATGCTAAAGACCAGGAGAGTTAAGAGAAACTGGGGTGAGAGAGCCTTCCAGCGATGCCCTGCCCGGGAGGAGCAGCGCTTGCATCTTAGAGCTCATTCTAACATAATTGTTTCTTGATGTGACCCTGAGATGAGGCTTGAAAACCAAGTCTCCTGTGACCTCTGCCCCTTCCTCTGCCTCCAACTGCACATTTCACTTTTACCGTTTGGTGCCCCCACTTAAAAAGACTCCGAAGCCTTCTTTGGATATGCAACTTGCAACTTGCACCGAGGAGCCCCATTTCTTTAGTGATAACTTACACCTCGGACAGATGGGATGCAGTTACCGTGATGAATGGTTTCAGCTCAGGGGACTCTTAACCACTAAATAGATGTGCTTGTTCTTTTGAAGGAGTAAGCATCTCCAAACCTTGAGGATAAAGTAGGTTGTTGTTCTTGTTTTGTAATAGCTTCAAAAGCTCATTTAACTCTTAGCTAAAGTGCGGGCGAGGGCTGACGATCAGCATAATAGCCACATTCAAAGAGTCAGAGAAATGGGCCGTGTGCAAGAAGCAGAAAAAAGTCTTCACACTTCTGATGCTTTATACAAACCTGACATTCTGAGTGATCTTACCCTTTCATTTCTGTCTTCACTCCACATGTTCATTATACAAAAATTTTGAAAAGTAAATAGTGAAAAATACAAAAAAGAAGTAAATTGGATCATAATTCCAGTACTCTTTTCTTTTATTTTTTGCACATAAAGTGAAGCGTGAAAGTCTACCTTCCTCCATCTCTTGAAAGGGAAACTCTTCTCCAAATGTTTAATATTCATGTGTTTCATAAATACATCACAGCATTACCTCATGCTAAGCGTTTCATGGGATATTACCTCATTTAATCCCCACAATAACCCTCGAGGTAGATATTATTACTATCTCCCTTTCCCTAACCCATTTTAAAGGTGAGGGGACAGAGTCTCAGAAAAATTTACTTTACCCAAATTCACCTCTAATTTATTCACTCACTCAACAAAATTTATTGAGTTGCCAAGCACTATGCCTAGGCATAGGGGACCTAAGAGCAAATCAGCCAGACATGTCCGTCACCCACCTCTCACCGCCTCTACTGCTGTCATCGTCCAAGTCCAGCCGCCACCTGTCTCACCTGGATTGCTGCAATGGGGTCTAAGTGCTCTTCCCACTCGCGCTCCTGTTTCCCCACAGCCTGTTCCAAACACAGGAATCATGTCACCCCTCCTCTCAGACGCCTTCTAGAGCTCTCCAGCTTGCTCAGAATAAAAGCTGAAGCCCCTACAGTGGTCGATCGGACCCCCATGGGACCTGTGCCTCCCCCACCATCACCTCATCTCCTGCCATTCTCCCCCACGCTCTGCTCCAGCCACACTGGCTCCCTGGGGGTCTCCGAGCCCGCTGCCTTCTCAGGGCGTTTCACTCTGTCGGCTCAGGCTGGAACAGCCTTACCCCAGATACCCACCTGGCTCGCTTCCACACCCCTGAGAAAACTGTGCTCAAATGTCAGCTTTTCAGTGAAGCCTTCAATGACAATTTTGTAACCACAATATCTGCCTCACCCCATGCTCTTCACTTCAATTTCACTTTATATATACACCGTGTAGTTTATTTTGCTTATTCTCTCCCTTTAGAATGTGAGTTTTAGGAGAGGCATTTTTCTTGTTTCAATAACTGATACATGTAGAATGGCTATTCTGCTCTTTATAACAATAGGTTGACCAGATGTACAGTTTTAAACGGGACAGAAAACAACAGTCCTGTCCCATTTCAAAAAGTACGTAGGGTCAGTCTCGTCTCTCTGGGCTAAATTCAAGGTAGCAGAAGGGAGACCATACATCCTGTTTGAAATGGGACAGTACCATTGTTGTCTGTCCCATTTAAAATAGGATGTAAGGTCAGCCTATAACATGTAGCACCTAATATGTACCAGGCACTATGCTAACAAAAGCAACTTAATATTCTCCTACAAACATCAGTTCATTTGCTGATAATGATGACTACAAGGTAGGTATTCTGACTCTCCCTATTTTAAAAATGAGGAATCAGAGGCCCAGGAAGTTTAATTTAACTTGCTCAGGGTCACACAGAGAGCAGCAGCTGGACCAGGATTGGAATCCAGGTAACCTGGGCCCAGGGGCCCAGTCCACTGTGCTGCCTCATTTTCAAACCCATGCTCTCCAGTGAGCACCAAAATAATCCAGGACTTTGAGACATGTACTATTCCCGTCACTGCTTCAGTGACCATGTTCTCGGAGCCCAAATTATGAATTTACAAGTTCATTTTGTTAAAGCTAAAAGGTAATTGAGGAGCATATGAAAATAAAGATAGCAACTTCACTGCAATTTGTGTGAAGAGTGCATTAGATAACATACTCACAGATTATTTTTCAATAATTGTCATCTTTACAGGTTCTAAGGCATTTCCTCTTTCATTAAAACTTCTTATTTCTGAAGCAAAGAAACTTAGGTTCAGATCTGTAAATGTTTACGCTTTATGTCCAATGTAAAAAGTACATCATTAGGACTCAGTAGTTGGCTTTGAAATGAAGTTGAAAACACCATTTAACTATATGGTGCAGGAACAGAAGATTAAAATTTAATGCCTAAGAATTGAACAAGGAGTTTTATTGATGGTACAGATTCTGAGAACTTTCTACTTAAGCGCCATGACACTGTGCAAGAGATGCAAATTGGATCTATTTTACTTCTAATATTTTCTGATGAGTCAAGGCTAATGAGCATATCGACTAGTTTAGGTCCATCAGCTCTGAAGTCTTTTAGCTCTGACAACTTTTAGTTGTTAGTAGTGGTTTTTCTCTTTTTTACAGAAGATTTTCAGTTGCTGTGTGTGGTGTAAATACATTTAAGAAACATACTGTAAATTGGCAGCCTCTCCTGCTTTTCTTCCAAATTTGAATGTATGGAAACCATATTAACATAGGTAAAAGGAAATTTAAAAGAAAAAACAATCATCTACAACCATACTATCAAAGCATAATAGTTCTCATTTTTCTCTATATCTGTCTAGTCTTTGTCCATAGGATCACTCAATTTTTTTTAATCAATAAATATATGTTTAAAGGAAGAATTGAGACTGTCACATAGTTGCATTAAGTTACTGCCACACTCTTTCTGGGTACCCCCCTGAAGACAGAACATTCGACACGCTACAATCACAGCATGGCGGCGCTGAGAGGACCTGAGATTATCTGGTTCACCCCAGCGCCTTACCCGGGGTACTGCTGTTGGAATTGTCCGTCTTAGTATTTAATGGTAACAGCTGCCATTCACACAACATCAGGGACGTGTGCTAGATACGTTCTGGGTATTACTTCTATGGCTCCTGGGAATTAGGTAACAAGAAGTGAGTGAAGCTTATCTGAGTTCCATGACACGAGGGCAACAATAGCATTAATCTCCGAGATTTCTAGAGAATTATCGAGGTTAACGTACGTAGATCCTGCGGCATGGCACCTTGCTATTTTTATGACGATTACCCATTTTTCAGACGAGGAGACTGAAGCTGTGCAATAGCTTGGTCATGTGGTCTGTGGGGCATAGATTTCACACAGCCACCCGGGCTCGTACCCAGGACAACAGGTGTCAGCATACTCAGTGAAGCATGTTTTACGGTCACCCAGGGTGCACAATGAAAATTCACTTTCTTGAGCCCTCTCTCACACTGACTCTGTCAGAGACTCTGAAAGTAGAGGACAGGAACATGCATTTCAGAAGCTCACTGGGTGTTCTGTGCACTAAAATTAAGAACCACTGATGCTCACCTTTCCAAACTCCCCAGCCAAGTTCCTGGGCTCTAGGCCAGGCTTCCCCTCTGTGAAATGGGAAACTGTCCCTCAAACTAACTGCAAGAACTAAAACAGTGTATTGCACAGGGAAGCGCTCTGCAAACTCCAAAAGCATGGTTGCTTCTCTCGCTCTCAGTCAGGCCCTTGCAAACAGGGAAGGACAATGTCCAGCGTCTCCCAATTAACCACACCATCACAGTCGCAGTTCATGCCAGGCCCAGAGGGATAGCCAATGAAGTTGTCCTGCATTTGTTTTCTCCCATCATTTACCTCTTAGCCCTTCTGTTCTGGAGACCTGGTGTCACTCCCTTCCATCGTCCCAGGCAAGATTGAACATCGTCACAACTGGCGTTAAACACTATTCTTCGCTGTGTTCTCCCCTTGCCTGGTCTAGCAGAATCCCAGTGCCATTTGTCTGAGGGTGATGGGGAAGCCTGCCGTTCGCTTCGTGTTCCACGTTTTACATCCTGAGCTATTACAGTCTGACATTTTCTTTTCCAGGTATATGATTATGAGTTAAATCAGCACATAATCAAACCAGTGCACTTGGCTAATATCCCTCTTAATGGAGTAGTTTTTAGGGAAAGGAATATGAGCAGCATGCACAAAGAGAGAGAGAGAGAGAGAGAGAGAGAGCACGCATGAGCCCAGAGGACACAAGAGTAAGGAGTGGCATGTGAGCCAGGGGAGGAGCGGACTGAAGTCCCTCTGGGATGGCAACAGCGATGTGCCCTAATGAGAAACATGATGAATTGTTTTCTTCCTGCTCTCTCCCACGAAGCTCGCCTCTCCATGGAAACTCCTCACAAAGAGAATGGAAAAATTCTAGCTGGAAGAATGTGGGTTGTCATCTGCCTGAAGGAAAATGTTCAGGCCATCGAGTCTCTAGATATCTGCGTTTCTACAACCACACACTACAAAGTCAGTGGAGATCTGTCGTTTTCTGTTTGACGAGTTCCTGCTTTGCTCTGTTCCTGGGAGTCTTGTTGGAGCCAGTTCTGAATCCCCCCAACTCAAAGTCCACAGTGGGACTTTCTGCATCTATTGGCCTCGCCAATAAACGTTCTGCCCTAGGATCCTTTTTACACTTTGAAACTAGAGGAGAAGCAGCCTTGTATTTGGGGTCACAGAGCTGAGAAGTTGAGACTTAAGAGATCTTGTTGGCTATCATCACCATCCTGGAGAGAAAGTCTGTTTGCAGAAACAGAGACTAAAGCCTTGCCTCTGGGCCTCTGAACTGACTGGAATCCAACCAGAAAGGTGTCATGCTTCTCTCCATTCATGTCTGCTTCTCTCTGCTCCTTCCTTCTCTGTGTGTAGGCTGTCTTCCTCTGTTTCTCTCTCCATTTTGCCGAATTCTGCATCCCTACAGCTCTGAGTTCACATTACGGTTCTAGCCACATGCAGAGACCAAATGGCTGTTTCTGAATCTCAATTTGAAATTCCAAAGACAGGGGTGGAAAGAGAGAGAGAGAGAAAAAGAGAGTGAGAATGTGATTGGCCCAGGCTGTGCCAATTGTCCATCACTGTTCCAATCAGCTATTGCCTCTGAGAGAGCCAGGCAGTGCACATATGATCACTGGGGCTGATCTCAAGAAAGGGCAGTGGTCTTTCGGAGCTGGTCAGAGACTCTAAAAGGTGTCTACTGCACATTTCAGATTTTAAAAAAATTAATATGGCTCGGTTACTGACTGTTGGAATCCCACGGCGTGAGAGTGTCTGGGGAGACAGGGGAAGATTAAAAGAGTTGCTGCCTCAAGGAGCTCACAACCGAATTGGGAAGACAATTTATAGAAGAAGACTTCAGCTCATATCACTGACTGCAAAGAACTCACCAATTTTAAAAGCAGCCATGTCTATTGCCATCTTCCAGAGGTGCTGTTATAATCTCACACGTTGAACAAAATTTTACTGGTCTGCAAAGGAAGCTAAAACATATCATTTACATTCTTTTATGAGAAACAGAAGGAAGAGCACCTTCACCTCTAGGGTCACTGAGGAAGGCAAGTGGACATGTCTCAAGCTACAGCCTAAAGGTTAAGAGTTACTGGTTCTGATTTATGAAACTGCCTCTGAGGCCAAAGTAGTCTCAGTGGCCTTTTTATACCCTGGGGAGATGTCTGTGAAGCCACAGATTGTTCCTATGGCTGAGGGGGAAAGAAAAGACCAAAATGAAAAGGCGAAGTTCAGAGAGGACCCAAAATTAAAAATGAAATTCAAATCAAATAGTTTCTGGTACATCCTGAGAACCTCCCACAAACGATTCCAGACTTTGTTATGAGCAGATCAGTGACTCCAGCTGCACTTAAAATGCAATAAACAGAATTAACTACAGGATTCATAAAGATAAAATGATAAGTTACAAAACTACTGGCGGTTTCCTTTTTTCCGAATGTTTAAGCACTAGCTTCTTTAAAATTAATTTTACCTGAAAATTTCAAGAGACCAGTTGCATTCTTTGAGATTACCTATTCTGCTTTAGATGAAAGCCGAGCAGTTCAGTGAATTATATTTCATTTCTCTAGACATCAGTTACCCGAAACCCTTTTAATGAAAGCTTTGAGGACCGTCTGTCCATTATGCTGCTAAGGAGCCTGAGTCAGCAAGCTCATTCAGATTTAAAAATTTAACTGGCCCTCATCCAATCTTTAATCACAAGCTAATGCACTTTTCCAACCTAAGCCTTTTGCATTCACTGTCTGGAGAGGATGTTGGACAAAACATTCTTGGAAACAGCTGGTTCAGTGTGGAAACTGCCATCACAGTGGCTCTGCAGTCATGTGAGTGTGTGACCACGTGTGTATTTTTTTTCTTAAAAGGGATGACCTCCAGAAGGTCTTCATCTTCATGGAGCGTGAGTGCGCCTGTGTGAGGTCAGCCTCACCACAAATGCTTTTTCTCCTGCACAGAAAATGGAGGAGGATACAGGACACTTTGCTCTTGTCTGCCCAGTCTGGAAACAGAATTAGCAATTGAATGGGTTTGAGTAAAGGTCAGGGATACAGACGCTGCAAAAATCGAAGTTTCTTCCCTAGAAAGTGCAATAGGGCTGAGTATATCCAGGGGACAAGCAGTTGAGTATGCAGTTCCCTGTGCTTAAACTGATCACACGGGAGAGAAAAAGCAGCAGCGCTGGGGCCTTCGGACAGCGTTTAATGAACTGTAAAAGGTGACGACGACATAGAACCCTGGCAGAATGGCTCCCCCAAGGATGGAAGGGGTGTTCTCACAGAGGGACTTGGCCCTTCCCACTGCAAGACTAGAACACAGTCCACAGTGCTTTTATAAGCAACCCTGGGCACTATCTCAGGACCACTGCCAGGTGAGCTTTTTATGGCAAAGCCACCACTCTAAGCAGATACAGAAGGTCAAAGAGGTCATTACTGCCCACTTGAGTCTAGGTAGTTCTCATCAGAAAAAAAGAAAGATTTTTTTAATAGACTCTCAATGACTTGCTTACAGACATAGTGTCTTTTATACAGTTTCTTTTGTCTTGTTTTCATACTGGGCAAAGTCAGTCTGTTCTTTTAATTACATGGATTGTAATTTTTGTTCCTTAGCTAATGACTTCCTTGTTACAAGTGAGCACAGAAACTGACAGATTAGTCTATTGTAACCAATCCAGTGAATTCTTTACATATACCAAGAAAAAAAATCTCGGTATCATAGTTCTCAGTATCCCTTTGTATGTAAGCCAAGAGCTGTAACACATACAAAACACACTTCAGAAGCACAGCTCTCATGAATAGATATGTATTAGCAAAGCCAAGTGTTGCATGAGAGGAAAACTGTGTGAATGACTTATAGAAAAATTGTACAAATTATCAGTGGATTCAAAATAATTATGCAATGAAACGAGGGGGCCTGTGAAAAGCAGGGTTTATCTGAAGAGCTCAGCCTTCTCATGTCCCTATCATGCTCTCGGAGCGGTGCTTCCAAGGCTGTCACAGTACTTACGCCTCCAGGTAATGGTCTGAAGATCCCGGCCCGGCCTTTCTGTGGAGCGTCAGCAGAAAACAGGCCTGACCTCGGAAGGAAGGAAGGAAGGCTGGCCGCACGAAGGACGCTGCCTCCACTTCTGAGGCTGCCTGGCATGAAACCAACCCCACCGACATGTCAGACCTAGTTAGGTTCATTTCGGTGCTGTGCCCGAAGCAAACCTTTTGGAGAACGTGTTAAATGCCCAAAACACAGCTCTAGGACGTCCCACATTCAGCCCTCTCTACATTCCAGGGGCAGCTTGCTTGGCGTTGGTTTTAGTAACAGAATGCTTGAGTTCCAAAGTGTAACTACATTTTCAGACAAGTCAGAGACAGTTGCTAGAAGGGCAACAGTGAACTAGCCCTTTCCTTTTCCATGGGTGCTTGGCCTGCGCTGTGGTGAAAGGCACGGGAAGTTATGGCCCAGTCGAAGGAGGAGGAGACCGGCATTTGCCTAGCTGGTTTATTTGGTTTCCGGGGATCTGAAGACGGTCTTCCAGGATGGAGAAACAAAATGCAAAAGTAGGCCATCCATGCAAACAAGCCACCAGTCCCAAGGGTCAGGAAAAGAGGGAGATCACTGGTGTGAAGCAACAGGGACGAGAGAGAACCAACCATAGGAGGAGCCTGCTTGGGCGCAAGTCCGAAGGAGCCTTTCACAGGGCACCTGCGGTTTCGGGCACGGGCAGTGAGGCGGAGGGTCAAGGTGAGCACACGCTCGTGATACGAGCACAACGCCCCCTCGTGTAGTTCCCGGGTTCTTCCCTCCGTGTGCTTTGTTGGAAGCATTGGCAAAATTTAGGGGAGCAGCCAAGAAAACCATTTTTAACCTGGTGTAGGAGCCTTGTCTTTATTTGCTTCACCCTACCGCCACCCTAGTACACACTCCTTCCTCCAAAAAGACTCCATTATCACCTCGGGGACAGGCAGGTGACTCACACTGGAGTAATCCCATTCCCTTACCCCGGAGGCTCCATCCACCCTGACCTCTCTCTGTGGTAAGTTACAGGAACCAACACATCTCCCCTCTTGACTCAGATTGGCTTGCATTGAGTGTCTGTCACTTGCAATCAGAGAGTTCTGAATAACGCACGTGATCATCTTTTTTTTCTTTTTCTCTCACACAAAGAAAGGTGTGTTATCACAAACACACAGCAGAATACTCAGGATTGAATAAAATGATTGTCCCTATATTTGGCCCTTTACTATAGGGACTTAACCGCTATGGAGAGCCCACAGTGGGTACACAGGGTGAGTGGGAGAGGAGTGAATAGCCCCACAAACTCTGTTGTTTGCTATGGGGCCTCAGAAGGCCACAGGCCTGTTACTGGGTCAGGATTTGAATCTGCCTCTCCAGGTCCTCTTTGAGCTGCTCTGGGGATAGAACTATAGCTTCAGGTAAAATGCTAAGTGCTTTCTTTGGTAGACATGTTTGCTACGACTGGGGAGTAGCTGGGGGAAAAGAGGAACATTGAACAAACAATCAGTAAATATCTGTTGCATACTGCCTTTGTGAAAGGCACTGCTAGGTGCTGTACAACATCTACAGATGGATCGGACATAGTCCAACACCCTTGAGAAGACCACAGTCTATTTGAGGAGATAAGACATGCACACAAACCGACAATTACCCACTAACAGGAAGCAAATACTAAACATTAGTCAATGAATTAGACAGGAAATGCATCAATTCAGTAGCAGCACAGGTCACCGCAAACTGGTGTTTTATTAGTTCTTTGGTTGCAAGGAGACTCGAGCCAACTTAACCGAAAACAGGAATTTGGTGTAAGGGTTGCAGAAGGAGTTGAACAATAGACCTCTGGGAGGAAAAGAACTAGGGTAGCCCTTGAAGACCTGCTTAGTGGTCCTCATAATAGTGTAGATGACGATTAAGGGGCTGGACTAATGGGAGGTGGTGAGGTGGGAAAGGGGGCAAGGAGAGAGACATTTCACAGTGCTTGTGCTCTAAACCTGGTAGAGAAAGTACTTAGACCGTTGACCAGATGTAACTGACTCAGGCATCCAGCAAACTGGGGAAATTTTTGTGTTTGTATTAAAGGGCAAAAATATCATAGTAGCATTTCGGTCATAACCAAAGATTCTCCAGACTTGGATTACAGACCAGCTGGGGATTTTAACCACTTGAGAACCAAGACTAGTATTCTAACAGCCTGGCTGGAAAATGCTTCTACAGTGAGAAATCTGGCTCAGCCATCGGTACGCACAGGCAACGCTGGCCTCGTGGCTTTGTTGAGCACTATGGACAGGGCCAAGTGTCCGTGACACTCAGTCACAAAATTCCAATTAGCTTTTGTCCCCTAATGTCCTTCCATGGGGCTTCTGCTGCCTAAATGAAGCTGGCACACAATTGGACCTGGAGGGAACCCCACAAAGAGACAGAGAGCAAGCAGCCCAAAAGCTGTGGGAGGGTTACGTCACAGAGCAAACAGTGCAAACGTCGACAATGAATGGTATTTGATAGGACAGGAAACACATTCTATTTTTTAAATGAATAATTTGAAGGGAGACTTATGGCCACACAGTGAGGAGTTTAGGAGTGGGCATGAAATTACAAAGTTGACAAAGGTGTATCCAGCAGCCACAGATCGGGCTCCCTCAGCTCAGCCACGTGGGAGGCAGGACGAGTTGGGGGAAAGACACCTTGCGATCCCCATCCTCCTGCCACTAACAGAGACGATGATTCTTCACTGTTAAGAGGGAAACTGTATCCTGCCAAACTTCGTATTTCCACATTCCTAGAAAGATCCCCAGGAGGGTAGAGTTTGGGCGGAACTCTCACCTCCCTTTCCTCACCACCTTCCTGGCTTTGTCTAAAATGAATGATGTGACTGTCTCCTTAGGAAGGAGGACCCGACCAGTGCTGGCTCCGTACTGGTCACACTGTGCTTTTGGGCATAGCCTCAGCCGACTCTCTGCCCCACTGCAGTGCAGTGAGAGGCCACCCTGTGGTAGACACACTAAGTGTCCAGGTCTGCCAATGGTGGGCTGGTCAGTCTGTCTCATTCAGTCATGCGGTATTAGGAAGTCCATTGTGCTCACACACTGAAACCATGTCCCCAGTCCACTTTATATTTCACCCTCATCTTTTGGACTTGTGTATATTTATGAATCTCAACTGCTTCAGAACTCAAGGCAGAAAGAGAGGAGTGGTTATCCCACAGACCCAATATTCTCTGTGACCGCTTACAGGGGTCAGAGACATGTATCCACGGTGTTCACTACCCTAAGTAATCATGCTAACTCTTTGTGTCCGTACGGAACTTTCCAACGCTATCTCTATGTGCTTTGCAAAGTCCTGTGAGATGGACAGAGTAGGTATTATTATTTTAAAGATTAGAAAAGTAAGTTTCAGAACAATTGAGTGAATTTCCCGAGGTTATCTAGTTACTAACCCATGGAGTCAGGAGTCCAGCCTGGCTTTCTGACCCCACCTTCTGTGGGAACAGATGGTTGGGAAGTAGTTCGATAATGTGGAGTTAAGAGCACCTGTGGATTTGAGTTCTGGCCCCAGGACAGCTTTTGGGAAGGTTAATCAAGTTCTCTAAGCATTCCTTGCCTTACCTGTGAGATAGGGATCCTGGTAGGTCATTTTGAGGATTTCATGGACTAATGCAAGTGGATATAGTAGATGCTCAGTTAATCAGCAACTATGCCTGACAAATGTAGTATTATTTCTTCGTTTTTTTTGCCAGTTGCTTGAGAGTGGGGAGGGGTTGTGCAGCTGGGGCCTCACTTTTCCTCCATGTCCCTCCCCTGGTCCCCTATCCCTGGGACCATTTGTTCAAAAAGAATAATAAACAACAACAACAACAAAGACTAAACCTGGAGATCCCATCTAACTGGCCTGCTTTGGGTCATCTGCCTACCTCTCATGGAAGTAAAATGGGGGAGGGAGGAGGGCGAAAACACTGATCAACTGTCTCATCCAGACCACAGGCAAAGGGGGATCAGCATTTCCCCAAAATAAAGAGAACCAATGAGCAGAAAAGAAGAACAGGTGCCCACTACTGTGACAGAATGACCAAATAAATTACTATATGTAAATGGAAGAGTGTGTCAGTATCTTAGGGATAACAATTATAGAGACCCATAAAATGTTTACGTCATTTAAAACAAAAGATAGGATATCCAAATGTTTTGTGGGGCTGTACTACTGTAACCATAAAGGGAAAAAGATAGTGGAAAATGACTGGAAGTAAATTCACCAAGATCCTTGAGAATGGCTGTGCTTCTGTCCCATCTAGACCCACCCAGTAGGGGCACCTGTGTCATGAACTAAAAGCAGAGAGATGTCCAGGGCTGAAGGAACAGTCTTCTGTCTCGGTAAGAGGGCAGAGCCAGAGGACGACACCAACCAGGAGGAGGAAGGAGCATTAGGCCTCCAGCCCAATAAGCCAATGCAGGTCCCTAGAACTTGAACCAAAACAAAACCCAACATAAAGAGCTGAGAACAAGTTGGTCTGATCAGGATGGAGGTGCCCAGACTTCCCTCTGGTGGGGTACCTTAATCTGGTGAGAAAAAGGCATGAATTCAAAGGAGACAGCTGAGAAGAGGGAAAAGTGGGTGGCTTTCTACCTCCTCCTTCTTTCAAACCATTGGTGATGATTTTAAAATTTTAATGTGAATAAGGAGTTGGAATAGAAAGCACATTACAGTTTTAAAGTGTTGACTCATTCTATTTATTTTCTCCTTAAATGTCTACTGCGACAGTACCATTATTAGCCCAGTGAAGGAAGCTTTAAATTTGGAATGTGAGAAGTCTATTAAACTCAATGGCTGTCAATATTCCTGAATTGTAAAATTTTACTTGTTTGACTTCCAGGTTACCTAGCTTCATCCAAATCTCAAAATGCAATCTTTCTCATCGTCTATAACTTAATGATCCAAGAGGAAATTTTGCTTATGCTTGAATGTAATGACTTCACAATTGATTCTCTTATAGGTTCAGTAATCTGTTTGTTTTTATAACTCCCCCAAGAGTCAGGGATGGAAACATGGCCTGGAGCTTTCTTTAAAATTTCTGCAATTTTTTTTCCCTCGATAATACAAGGACAAGGAGACTGTGAATAACACATTACCTTTCCCAAAAAGAAAGGCCTCTCTGCAAAACAAAGTAAAAACTGGGGGCTTTAGAATTTTGTATACCTGGTTAGGGAAATGGAACCCCTCCATACTAAACTAAAATATATTCATCCTGGTGTCATGCAAAGAAATTTCTGTGTTTCTGGGAGAGGAGAAAAAAATAATCTGTAGAGAAAAAAATATTCATGATTAGGTGTAAGTTTTTGAGAACCTTGAAATAGTATATATGTGTATATATACGAATATATATATATATATATTTGTGTGTGTGTGTGTGTGTGTGTGTATGAGGGCTGTCCAGAAAGTATCCAGCAATGTAACATGGAAAATAGGGGCATTTATAGCTGGATTTTTTTCTGGACAGCCCTCATATACACACACAGTTTTCTAGCTACTTACATGCACATTTTGAAATACACATTCTTCAGAGCAGGAGAAGAAAACCTGTATTTTACAGAAAGACTGCCAGCCTATTGTATAATACAAAGCTATTTAACACTTCCATCAGGAAAGGGTATGTCCAAAGTCAAATGGACTTCTAAAGTCATATTATGAAACTTCCTTTGATTTAAAACTGTATCCTCTATTCTTTGACATGTCCTTCAAGCACAGAAAAAAAGTTTTTCTTTAAAAAGAAAAAGTCTTACTAACTATAAAGAGACGATCAAGAAATAAAGGCTACAGGAGAGGAAGCAAGCCCAAATATGCACACAATCCTTTGCAGGGCCAAGGCCATCTTGAGAAGAACCACACATTTTAATCTTCAATGCTGTCATCTTTTTCTGATAAAAGCTTAAAACCTTAAAATCCAGAACAAAAATTTCCAAGGAAAATTAATTTGTTGGGGGCAGGGGGGCGGGAACCACCAGTTTGTCATTTGAAATAATGACTGCCATAATTCAGTGCTTATATGGTAAATCTTAGATTTAAATATGCAAATATATCCATTGGGTTTTGAATTGGACTTTTATGCAGGCTGAGCTTTCTTCTCTAAAAAAGTATTCTTCCCTCCCACGCGCTGGGGTCCACACGCCTGCACGTGTAACCACGACCTCAGGCAATTTCCTAAGGCTCTGGCTGCCTTTAAGTCTGCTCTGGGGCCTCGCTCGGGCCCTGCCCCCAGTGAGCAGTGCGGCAGGCCCGCCTCCCCTGGACGCTCTCCGACCACAGAAAGAATTCTCTCATCACTTCGAACTTTAGTGGTCTTGGTTTAATAATGAAAATACCCAGTTCCGATGAAGTCAAAATATAAAATGCTTGAAAGTTAAATAATAGCATTACACTTTTCATTTTAAAGGGACCTCCTCTTCCTCTTTCCCAGCTCAGGCCGGTGGCAAGGGAGAATCCTGCCAATGAGGAAGGAGGGTCAGCTTCTGGTCTTTTCTCCCCACCCAGGGCGGCTCCTCCTCTCACCCCGCTCCTAGATCATTCTAGGGTCAGAGGAGAGGGAGGGAGGAGAGGTAAGGGGAGCAGGAGATTCCTTACGAGCCAGTGATCTTGATGGTGATTTAGTATCTCTGTTTTCTAAGACTAGGGAAGCGTTTAAAACTGGCTGGTGACTGGCTGTGTGTGCGCATGCGTGTGTGCATGCGTATGCGTGTACGCGTGTGTGTGCGCATGCGTGCGTGCGTGTGTGTGTGTGTGTGTGTGTGTGTGTGTGCGCGCGCGCGCGCGTGCGTGTGTTCATGCGCATGTGCGTGTGTGTGAGCGCGTGTGTGTGTATGCGTGCGTGTGCGCGTGTGCGCGCGTGCGTGTGTTCATGTGCGTGTGTGTGCGCATACGTGTGTTCATGCGCGTGTGCGCGCGCGTGTGTGCGCGTGCATGTGCGTGTGTAGTGGGGGTAATATAATAATTATTAGGGTCACCCCTTCTCCCCATCACTGGGGATCTTTCCTGTGTCCTTCTCTCCACAGGGTGCATGAATCCGGGTTCCAGTTAATTGCCTGCTGCTCCCTCAGCAGGGAGTTGCCTCAGCTTCTCCCTGCTGCAAGGTGTTGGTTCTCTCCAGGGGCATCTCTTGGACAAGACCTAAGGCAACAAACAACTCAAGTGGCCCCGCGGTGCAGGCCATCTGACTGCACCACCAAGGCAGCCAGCCATCCTGCCCCTCCCCCTTCAACTGAGTCAGAAACCAGAGTTTTATGTTCCCCAAGCAACAGTTTTCCCTTAGTAATAGGCTGACCAGGCACCCCGTTTTAAAAGGGACAGAAAACAACAGTCCTGTCCCGTTTCAAATGGTACATACGGTCAGCCTACTGACACCTTGAATTTAGCCCAGTGAGACTAGGTTGACCATACGCACCATTTGAAATGGGACAGTACCATTATTTTCTGTCCTGTTTAAAAATGGGAGGTCTGCTCAGCTTAATTATTCTGGTCCTTTCCAACCATGCTTGAAGAGGACAGGTTTCCCTTATCCTATCTCCATGGGGGGAGCAGTGGGGTTCATTCATAACAAACCAACATCTCTCTCCAAAAACTGCTCTCCTCCTGAGTTACAAAGCTGATTTTCCACTACCTCTCCTCACCCACCGTCCCACCCACCCCACACACACACGTTTTAAAATCCTGTATAGTTGTCTGATATTCATTTTGGAATCTGATATTTTTATTGTCTTCAGTCTCAGACAAAACTTCCATTTTAATATCTGATATCGGTGCTCACTCTCATTCAATTCTAAAACTTCAGAGACAGCAGATATATGTCAGGTATTGGAGGCTGCAGATTTTAATCAAAGCTACAGATCCGCTGCAACCCAAAGGTAATACAAATGCGAGTGATTATCAATTCAACGATGCACAAGGAAAGTATCAGAAAGGCGATGCCTATAAGCTACTTATGGTTCTACTATCGTCCTATTAAGCAAGTTGGAATCAAAGAAGATATGTTAAGAACATGTTCACTGCAGGGATTATATAGTTTTATCAAACAGCCACTGTTTTCATGCCTGTTCATCTTCTTAACACTTTCTGCTGCCTCCCCTGAGACAGCCTAGTCAATGACATGGTCTTCCTTTCACCCTTATATCAAGGCTAAGAGTAAACTGTTCCAAGCACAATGCAACAGCCTCTTTCTTTTGAAGCAAATAAAATAGGACCATCGTTTTCAATCTTTTTTTTTTTTTCCTGAAAAGTGACAGGATAAGAATTAGGCTAAAGAGAGAAGCATGAAGACACACTTTCTTCCAGCAGGCTGAGCAGCACTATCTGCACATACACTTCCGGAGGGCTAAGCAGTGAGTTCTTTTGTTTACTAAAATACCTCGATCAATTGTTCTTTTAATGGCTTTCCTCCTCACTACCTACAGGGTGCTGAAGGACATTTCGGTCCTGCATCTTATCTTTCCTCATGTCCTTTATTGTTCAGGACAAGCACACACCGTGGTCATGTGATATTCCTTATTAACTGTAACTGAAGCTTAACAGATATAATTAATGGATTATTCCAACCCTCTCTTTAGTTCCTCAGTTCTTTTTATTCTTAAAGACATGAATTCGAACAGTGGCATTATCAGATTGCAAATACACTAGAGACGTATTAGAAGAATGAAATGCCCCATCTGCCTTACCAGGTGGCTTACTGCAGTAAGAGAATACATGTCCATCCGATGGAGATTGTTAGATTTTTACCACTTTGCCCCTTGACCTTTCTTGGAGATTAGAAATCAGGTTTCCACTATCCTCCAAAACGCCTCACTAGTGTCTGCGATTGGCAAGTCACTTACCCTCTCAGTAATGTTATCTGCAAGGTCACCCCAGCGAGAAAAT
Source organism: Lyroderma lyra (assembly GCA_004026885.1). Lineage (NCBI taxonomy): Eukaryota > Metazoa > Chordata > Mammalia > Chiroptera > Megadermatidae > Lyroderma > Lyroderma lyra. The sequence continues at coordinate 238,421 of PVJL010000210.1, read as the reverse complement.
GTCTAGTCTCGATACTTTATTAAGTCAATTATGCTTCTTCAAACTTGAACCTTCCATGCTACACTGTATTGCTGGCATTTACCTCAGGCTTAAAAAAAAAATCAGAATGTACGGTACAATTATGGGTCGTTTTTATCGTATTCCTTTATTTATCTACTATTTTCGAAGGTTCCCATAATGAACAAGAATTATTGTTATAATAAGAAAAAAGTTATTAAGAAAGAACCAAAGAAAGAGAAAGAGCAAAAGAAGAACAAAAATGAACAGAAATACATTTTGGCATCTTGCACATCCCCAAGCCTCAACACATTACGTTTTAAAATCCAAAACAACTTGATGTGTAGCAATCACCACAATACATTGATGAAACATAATCCTACGAGTCCACATGTAGCATTGTATCAGATTGTGGAACATCTATTTGTGGAAAAAGCATATGAGCAAAAAACATATATATATATACATATATATATATATATATATATATATATATATATGTATATATATATATTTAAAACAAATCCCATGCTAACCTGGATCCCAGTGCACGAGACCACAATGAGGAGACCAGGGTCCAACTCAGTTCCATGTAACCAACATTTATCGAGTCCAAGACACTGGAGAACATGGAAGAGTGAGGAGAGAGTGATGCAGTACAAGGGACAGACGTCTCTGAACCATTTTGAAACTGGTCAGACTGACACGTGTGCTACACAGGGGCAGAAATGAGAGCCTGGAGCATCCTGGTTAATCCTGACTGGACCGGTCAGCCTTGTCTGCTGTGTATGCTCAGGGCTTTGCGTCACCGGGTGATTGGTGCTCTCGGTCCTTGAACAAGTCATTTAGCCTCCCTGGCCATGTTTTCCCAGCTGAAACTGAAGAAATCGGCTTTTTACATTTCTAATCCTGTCAGCTGTAAAATTCTGAGTCATGGTTTTATGTTATAACAATAAGGATCCTTTATCTAGTATGTCTTTTAATTTCTTTTTCTAGTCCCTAATCACTCACTACCAGTGTTGAGCCTGGAGTCCTATGTCTATTCTTGCTAAATGGAGCCTGGGGTTATACCTCTCCCTCCATTCCCCTTCCTTTCTGACTATTAAACTGTGGAAACTCCCAATTCGCAGGTAGAAAACTCAGCATTTGAGCTGGGTGTGTCCAATAAAGCAAATGTGGTTCAGAGCTTCCCCTTCATTATTTCTCTTTAAGGATTATTGATTAAATGCTATGTGGGGCAGGAGGCAAATATAAAATCCTGTTAAATAAGCTATTTTTATAATGAACTGGCTTTGGCTGTCATTCTAATTTAAAGGCAGGCCAAGAACTCATACTTTCTTTTTAGTCGGTGATTTTTCAAGTTTCTGTAAATCCTACACATTAACCTTGAAGCCACATGCTTTTCTGGCATTCTTTAAATACTTTAAATAGATCTGGGGGTTTGGATTCAGGGCTGGCTCCTAATAGCATTACACTCTCAGCACAGAATGGCCACTCTCCTTTCTTTTTTAAGGAGCATCGTTCCTGGATCCATGCGAAGGGGAAAGTGTGCAGCATTTGATGACCCACTGAAGACAAACACAAGAACAAGTTACATAGAGAGAGATGAAGCCATCTCCCTGGTATTTATGAAAACACATGCCAAAGCAACGTTTTCATCTATTTGCCTATTTAATTAAAAAACATTTATTGAGCTCCTGCTATATGAAAGTCAAAACATGAAGTAAAATGACCCATCCTTCCACGTGAGTGTACTCCTTTTTGTGACATTAAAATGATTCAGACCTTTAAAAATTTTCCAGAAACTTCTGGAGCCAAGAGACCATTGGATGAATCCTAATGCTGAAAGGACAGCAACTGATTGGAAGGTGAAGAGGAAAAGAAGCTACGAGAGAACAGGGCTTCGGGGCTTCAGCACTACTGACATTGGAGGCTGGATCCCTGCTGTGTGACGGGGGTGTTGGGGGGATGTTTAACAGCACCCTTAATTTCTACCCACTAGATGCCAGCAGCACCCCACCCACCCCCAACCCCCAGTCGTGACAACCAAAATATGTCTCCGAACGCTGCGCTGCTGCCTGGGGGCAAATTCACCCCTGATTGAGAACCACTGAGGCAGAGTGATTCTCTCTCTGGTAGGTGCCAGTCTCCCCGCACAGGACGACCCCTTTCACTTCTGAGCGATGACACAGCACAAGTCCCAGGCGCTTCAGTAAAACAAATTCCACTCCTGTGCCTTTACCTCTGGTCCTAGGAATAAAAGTAATAGGTGGTCCCGTCATGAAAATGAGTGAAAAGATGACCAGAGGCCTGAAGCCGGGATTCCAACTTTGTTTTCCTAAAGAGGGGTACGTTTGTACTACCCTCTGCCTCTGTCTCGCGCAGTCTCTATGGGGACAAGTAGTGTGAGTGCCATGGGGGACTGCGATGAGGTGTCCCCAGGAACTTAAAAACACAAGCGCCTTGGTGTTAAATTCAGAAGTTAATATTTTTATGTAATGAGTGGAGCTGTGCAAAGAAACCTTCAAGCAATCTCCTCACACTGTCGTGCACCTAGAAATTGCCTGGTAGCTTGTTGTAAAAAGAGATTCCTGGCCCCAGCAGCAGCGGTTCTGATTAGCAGGTCCGGAAAAGACCTGAGCGTCTGCATTCCTAAGATACATCCAAATGACCCAGATGCACATGGTCCATGAACTTCTTTGCAAAACAGTGCCTTGAAGATGAGTAGCTGCCAGGTTTTGAGTGTTACCCGATTAGAGGAATTGCCGTGTGTTAAGAAAGGGTGAGTCCGTCAGTAGTGTAAAAAGGAAGGGTCCACTTTTATCATGCCGAGTAAGGAGAGCTCCCTGGGCAAGACGGACAGTGCCCACCTAGTGTCCAAGGGAGAGTGTGGCCTGGCCCAAGGACTCAGTCTGTCCCTTCCTAAGACAGCTGGTGTCCCCATTGTGGAGATGGATATTCAGTCATCTTAGTCTAATGTCAAAATGTGTAACTAGGTCCTCTTACTTTCCCTTAGGGTATGGCAAATCTCCTTGCTGTAAATTAATAAATTGATATTCTGATTGATATATATCAGCCTGTGACCATGGGTAATAAGAATCCTTCCCAGGAAAAATGGCTTTACTCTCAGCACGCTGATGAAACCAGATTTCCAAGGCTGGAATCAGAACTTGAACTGTGTGGTGAATTAACAAAGGTAAGAACAGCGGTGTGTTGGGAAATTTTGAACAGACAGCAGTCCAGGGAGAGGGGAGAGCCTGGGTTTGGAGCACTGCTCGATGTCCATGGTGCAAACACCGTGCATCCACCGTGGTCACTTTCAAGCCACTGCCATAGTCGGCCACGTGTTGTTGGGGAGAGAGCACCATTATAAAGTGTTGTCACCACACTCGTATGTATAATAATCTCCAAGTATAGATAGTAAAATAGTTATAAAGGGAAGAGTGTGGAGTAATTATTATGTTTGTTTTTTATTTTATTTAATATTATTGTAAATTTATTTACATAATTAATACCAAATAATAGCTGTTTTTCAAACTGTATACAAATTTCTGAAAGTTGAACAGTTGGCCCTTGTGAGCTGGTGGTACAAGTTTGTTCCAGCACCAACTGGGGGATTAATCTTTAGGGACCAGTTTGGGTGAGCATGTCACCTTCCCCAGATGACGCCTTTATTTCAAAAGTGCATGTGCTTGAGAGTTCCAGGATGGACCCAGAACAGAGTCAATCTTACTACCCACTTGAGCTTAAAAATCATCAACCTGGGGTTCCCTGGTGGGGTAGTGGCTAGGTTTCGGCGCTCTCAACGCTGCGGCCTAGGTTCGATTCCCAGCCAGGAAACTACCCCCCCCCCCCCCCGCAAAAAAATCATCAACCTGGTCCCATTAATCCTTCAGATGTGTCTAATCCTTTTATAGTGTACAAAGAGCTATCATGCACATAATTTCAACTGATTTTGACAACTACCTCATTAAGTGGGCATAACAGATATTTCCCTTATTTTACAGAAGAAACTGAAATGCAAACAGCTAGCATGCAGCAAAGCAAAGAACCAAGGAAATTGCCATTTATTGACTGTCAGTCATAGACCAGACATTGACATCTTGTCTAATGCTCAAAGCAAGCCTGTAAAGTAGATGTTATTGGGCCTATGAGGAAGCTGAACTCAGTGAGATTATGTAACTCATTCAAGATGGCATGCCTGGTAAAGCTAAGTCAGGATCAAGTTCACAGTGCTTCCAGAACGCTAATGCACATCAGAGTCACAGGAGAGTCCGCTGCAATAGTTCCAGGGCCCACACCCAGAGATGCTGATTCAGTAGGTTTGGGATCAGACCCAAGAATGTGTATTTCTAACAAGCTCTGCGGATCCCTACGATGCTGGTCTGGGCAGCACTCTGCGTAGCCCTGAGCTGTGACATGCTGTCTGTTAATCGCTTCCTGGGAATCTAAGTGTCCTGACGCCTGCTTTTGTACTCTGACCACTGCAACACCTTGCAGGAAATTATTCTAGCTTCTAAACCATACACAAGATGTTACTATGTATATATTTGTAAATATACATATTTGCTTTTAATCGATTGACATAATGTGGTGGTTCTGAGCTTTTGAATGAATTAATATTATATAGAAAATTGAATTGTCATGAAAACCATTAGATGAAGACATTTTAGAAGCCTCTTATTGGAGTTTATTATGAAGTTCTGGATAGTCTCCAAAATTAAAATGTTATTTATTTATTTTTTTATTGTTAGACTTATTGGGGTGACATTGGTTAGCAAAAATGACACAGGTTTCAGGCATACAGTTCTACAGTGCATCATCAACTTGTTGTATAGTAAGTTCCACCTAATGTGACTTCTCTTTCCATCACCTTATATTTAGCTCTTCCTCCCTCTTCTCCCACCCCCTCCCCTTCTCCCACCCCCTCCCCACTTGTCCCCGAATAAACATTAAACTATTGATTGTGTCCATGGTTTTGTTTGTTTGTTTGTTACTTTGTTTTATATTCCACATATGAGTGAAGTCATACAGTTCTTTGTTTTCTCTGTCTGGCTTATTTCACTAAGCATGATGATCTCCAGGTCCATCCATTTTGTTGCAAATGGCAATATTTCATCTTTCCTTATAGCTGAGTAATATTCCATTGTGTATATGTACCACAGCTTCTTTATCTAGTCATCTGTTGTAGGGCATTTTGGTTGTCTCCAAAAATAAAAATTTTAAGAAAATTTTATTGTCAATAGTCTATGTAGGAAAAAAATGATTATTCACAGAGCCTCTGGAATCATATATGGCAAAATAAGCTCCAAAAACTTGCATTTTCAAATTTCATTTTTGCTTCAGGAAAAACTGACTTCTTAACTCAACTGATATTTATACTTGGAAGATCTGCATTGAAGCAATACTGAGTGATAACATCAATTATAATATTTATAAGACATCTTTCCATGAAGCTGCAGTCACGTAATATTTTCCTCAGTGTGGGCTCAAGATAGAGACGGAATCATCAGTTCCATCTTGGAGATGATGAGCCTGTGGTTCCACACACACCTGAGGTGTCTTGCTGAAGGTCATTCACAGACTTAACTGCAGAGAGAAAATCAGATCCTAGGTCTTGGGAATCCTAGCTCTGGGGAGCCCCAGTTACACAGCTGCTCTTTAATAGATGAAAAAATCTCTGTACACGAGGGTCAGGGAATCCGTGCACACTGAACAGTGACTCTCAAGCAAACCAGCATGGTTCCTTGGTAACGGCTTAGGCAAAAGGACAGCAGAGGAGGACAGGCAAAGGAATGGCTAAAATTAAACTACTGGCTTGCACTACTCATTTCTCTATTTCTCATTACCACGGAAAAATATGAGTTGGCATTTGTTCTTTATGGCTTTTCAAATCTGACCTGGGAGACCTGACCAGCGCTTCTGAAAATGGATGTTTTATTAAAATAGCTTAAGTTTAATGTGTCGTATTTGCACATGACCATTTAGGAGGCAATTCATTTTTAAATAATAAGGGCCCTGCGCGTGCTTACTCTCTTACAATTATAATTCAATTATCTTCGATTGCAGTATGTGATTGGGGGAGATCTATTTAAAGTTTTTGCTTGTCCCCAGTTCTCCCCTTTGCCATCCTTTTAAAATACCAAGTACGCCTGGTGAGTATTCGTTTTGCCCTGCTCAGGGTGGTGCATCAACTTACTGCATCTCTCCAGAATGTTCATTTCACAGATGACTGAGAAGAGCAATGCTCATTGCATGGCAGCTGCTGTTCCCCTTCCAGATGATGAGTGGCTTTATGAGTTGAGGAGCCCGGGTTTTTGTTTTGTGTTGTTTTTTTTTTTTACAGTTCAGATGCCCACTGTTGGTAGAAAGCCTGAGGAGCTGACATCCGAGGAGTTCCGAGGCCTGGGCTTTCCAGGGCTGGAAAGTCTCCTCCCTGTTGATGAGGAGCCTGGGCCAGTCCTCCAGGCCCAGGGAGAACCGGGGTGCAGCCACAGGAGCAGCAGTGCGTGTGCACGCGGCGGAGGCCGAGCTCTCGGGCCCGGGGGCAAACCTCTTCCACGCCAGCCCGTCCTGCCCTCCGGGCACGCTTCCCTGTGCGGGGCCGAGCTGCTGGGGTTGCGGGGGCCAAGCCGCTGGGGTTGCGGGTACTGCCTTCTGTGAGCGCCGCGTTCCAGACCGGCCTGGCCAGCGCTGGCTGCGTTTCCACCCGACAGCGTATGCACTGGGGGGAGCAGTGACAGGCAGGGTCTGGAGAAGACCCCGCCGTCGCCGTGTTTCCGGGCCCACAGCAGCAGGACAGCTTTGCAATAAGCCCCTCTCGTTCCTGGCTCCCGTCCGACAGCCGTGAGGCCTGGATGGCACTGCGCCGTGAGGCGCCCAGCACAGCCTTGGCACGCAGCGAGCCCCCTGGAAACGGCACCTTTCATTATGACCCCAGGGGGACAGTCGCCACGGCCCGGCCCGCAGGCCTTCCCTCCCCCCCCCCCCCCCCCCCCACCCCCGTCAGAGCCAGAGCGCCGACCCATCCACCAGGCCCGGCCTCCGGCGAAACCGCCTCCCCAGTGCCCGCAGCGGCTCCTTGTGGCCCTCCACCACGTTATCGGAGAGCGGTCCCTACAGGGCAAGGGCCTTATTTCATGGTTGGCTCCGCCAGCTGCCCTCCACGTACCTGCCTTCACCCATCTTCCCTTCCAGGGGCCGCGCCCACGGTGCCCACCTCCCACCCTCCCTGTGGCCCTCGGAGCTGTGAGTGTGGGGGCCGGGGAGGACGGTATCTCTGCCACAGGACAGCTTCCCTGGGGCCTTTCAGCTGGGCAGAGACAGAGGCATAAAGCCCTGCCTCCATGAGGGACACCAAGGCTACTCAGCACGGATGTCATCAGAACCAGGTGCCTTCCAAAGGGTGAAGAAGCAACTCTACTACTGTTGGCAGTGAGTGTGTGTGTGTGTGTGTGCGCGTGTGTGCGTGTGCGTGTGCGCGCGTGTGTGTGCGCGTGTGTGTGCATGTGTGTGCGTGTGTGCGTGCATGTGTGTGTGCGTGTGTGCGCGCGCGTGTGTGTGCGTGCGTGTGCGTGTGTGCGTGCGTGTGTGCATGTGTGTGCATGTGTCTGTGTGTGTGCGTGTGCGCACGCGCGTGTGTGCGTGCGTGTGTGCGCGTGTGCGTGTGTGTGTGCGTGTGTGCGTGTGTGTGTGTGCGCGCGTGTGTGTGCATGTGTGCGCGTGCGTGTGTGTGTGCGCGTGTGTGTGCGTGTATGTGACAGAAGCACAGACTGGCAGGTGGGAGGGGGAGGAAGGGGATAGATGAGAGTTCCCTGCATGAATACAGAAAACTTACGCATCCTTTCACGATCCAGCTCCACACGCAAACACCGTGTGATGAGAAGTCAGACTTCCAGTGCTTTTCCCCTCTGTGAGCATTTCATTTCCTCAGTCTGTTGGGCACTTATTTGAAGAACATTTTCCAAAGAGGATGATGCAGACAGTAAATGGCCCAAGGGACTGTTCAAACCTAAATCAAAAGTCACTAATGCTATCTGCTGGACATCTTTGTCAAAAGTGTTCGTAGCAATGGCCGCCCATCCCCTCGGCTCCTGACGACTCCAGCCCACTGACCAAGTCAGGACTGATCTGGCTACTGGGCAGCAGGCATTAAAGGTGGCCAGGTGACTCCTGAGACACACTGCCACCCTGGAGGGCCACAGCCTCGGAGACCACACAGTCTGAATGGGACCCACAGACTGACATGTCCAAGAAGGAGAGGGGACCAGAAGAGCTGGCTATTGACGAACATAAGACTGCCCAGTCACCGCATATATTGGGGCCCCCAAATGTCCACTTTGAGTCATTTAGACACATCAATAGGTAAGAAGAGGTAAGCAAATACTCTCGCTCTCTTTATACCATAATACAATTAAAACAAATTTATCTCAGAATGGACCAAAAATTATATACCATTCGCTGGAGGAATATGTCTGGTCAATATTAACTGAGTCTGAATTACTGGCTTAAGAAGCATACGGTGAACAAGGGAGACACGGAGAGAGACAGTGAACCAATAGCTAAGAACGATCATTTACAGTACATCTGAATTACGGCAAATGCTAGGAAGGAAATTAAGGGAGAGATCACTGGAGGCAGGGTGAGGAGAAGACAGCTGAGCTGAGTCCTGGAGGATGGGAGGGAGGCCACGAGGAGATGGGGTAGCAGGAGTAAGGACCGGGAGGCAGGAAGGCCCTTGGTTCCTTAAGGACCAGAGAAAAGGCTTCAGTGTGTCTGGCACTCAGGAATCAGGAGGAAGCGGGTCTGACCTAAACGCAAACTAAGAGGGGGCGGGGAGAAGGCAGGGCATGCCAGCCCGCCAGACCACTGCAAAGAGGAATTAAAGGTAAGCGCCCTGCGGAGAACTTTCCAACAGTTCCAGCTGTTCAAATGAACCGGGCTGCTTGGGTGGTCCGAGGAGTGCCCAGCAACTAAAGCTCATCTCCCCGGTTCTCAAAAATGCTGCTAGGTTGGGTCTAGAGTTTAGCATCACAATGATCTTATCACACATTGTCTTGTTACATTGTCCCTCCCGTCAGCCTGAGGAGCTCTTTTCAGATAAGCTCACCTCCAGTGTTCTCCTCACCCTGGAAAGTGACCAGGGCTGAGGGCGTGGCCATCCTCAGGGGCCACTAACCCTGCCCTCCAGAGTAGCGAGAGGCCGTTCTCAGGGACTTAGGGTAGCAGGTTCCGGCCTTCGATGGGAGCAGATGACGTCACTGTCTGCTGTTCTGAGAGTCTGGGAGGTGTCTGGGAATGCATCACAAAGCACGGCAGACGTTCTGGTGTTAGTGGGTATTAAGGGGAACTTGTCTTTATGAAGATTCATAAAGCAAATTTCTTTTTTTGGTAATTTTTTAAGTAGGACAACTTTTATCATAACTGATCAATATCCCTTTTTATGCCCACAAAATCCTTCTGAAAGTGTCCAGTGTGCATATGGTAGGTCTCCAGCAACTGCTTCACCATTTGGCCTGAGAGATGTGATCAAATACACAAAACCACCCTCCACTCATCATCTACAGAGAAAGCTGTGTGACAGCCATTGTGCACTGGGTCCCTTGCTAACCCAGAACCAGTGTTTATGGTTGCTACCCTTAGAATGTTCCTATTTAAGGAAGCTAGGCTAAGAAAGAAAAAATAACAACCAGCATTTTTGAAGAACCACTTAACGTCAGCATTGAAGCACAACAGGCAGAACCAATTCTGTCTGGAAAACACAGAGATCCAACAGCAGATCAGTGCGTTGGCACTGTGGCCACAGCCCACGGCCACCTCCATGCTGTGACCTCCTGGAGTCAAACGGGCAGCTTTGGCACCTTGTTCCCCTGACTGCAGATGTTTGGGAGTTTGTTTTCTTATCTGCAGAACTAAAGACATGACATTCACCCCAGACTCTCCTGAAAAGACAGCAGAGTGAGAGAAGGAGGCTGCTAAGGGTGCCCCACAGGAGCCCGGCCTGAGCAGCACACGGCCCTGCCATGGAGGACACGGCCACTATGACGCAGGGCCCGCACTGCCTGTCACTGAAGTCCAGCTGCGAGATCAGAAATCCCAGAAGAAGAGACCTTTGACAGGAGGCCTGAGACCCTCCTTCGCTTGTGTTAGGTAAGCCAGGCAAGAATCGGGATGCTTCTAGGCGACAGCTCCTCAGAGCGTCAGCCTCGGACCACGGGCGTAGAATCGGCCGCTAGCCGAACCCACTACACGGGAACCTCGGAGGGCCAAACCCAGGCATTGTCTTATTTGATAAGGGACCCACGCGACTTTTAAATACACTAAAGTTTGAGAACTACTGGTATTGCTTTTCTTTTCTTTTTTTTAATTCATTTTTATTGTTAGACTTATTGGGGTGACATCTGTTAGCAAGGATTACATAGGTCTCAGGCATACAATTCTACAGTGCATTGTCAACTTGTTGTGTAATAAGTTCACCACCCAATGTGACCTCTCTTTCCATCACCTTATATTTAGCTTCCCCCCTCCTCTCCCACCCCTCCCCTTTCTCCCTTCCCTAACCCACTCATCCCCAAATAAACATTAAACTATCGATTGTGTCCATGGGTTGTTTGTTTGTTCATTTCTTTTTTTCTTTGCTTTCAGTTTTATATTCCGCATATGAGTGAAGTCATACGGTTCTTTGTTTTTTCTGTCTGGCTTATTTCACTAAGCATGATGATCTCCAGGTCCATCCATGTTGTTGCAAATGGCAATATTTCATATTTTCTTACAGCTGAGTAATATTCCATTGTGTATATGTACCACAGCTTCTTTATCCAGTCATCTGTCGCAGGGCACTTTGGTTGTTTCCATGTTTTGGCCACTGTGAACAGCGCTGCGATGAACATCGGGGTACATAACTCTTTGCGGACAAAGGTTTTCAAGTCTTTTGGGTAGATCCCCAGAAGGGGGATTGCTGGGTCAAATGGTAACTCCATTCCCAATTATCTGAGGACCCTCCACACTGCCTTCCACAGTGGTTGTACCAGTTTGCATTCCCACCAGCACTGTACCAGAGTTCCTTTTTCTCCACATCCTCTCCAGCACGTGTTATTCCTTGTCTTGTTGATAATAGCCATTCTCACAGGTGTGAGGTGGTAGCTCATTGTGGTTTTGATTTGCATTTCCCTGATAGCTAATGAGGATGAGCATGTTTTCATATGTCTATTGTTTTTCTTGAATGGACTTTTTGGTGTATTTTTAGTCAAGAAATAAAAATAATGGCAATTTTACACAGCGCTTCCTCTGCATTAGTCATCACTCTAAATACTTCTGTTTATATGAGGGTTGTCCAGAAAATATCCAGCCACGTAATATGAAAAATAGAGGCATTTATGGCTGGGGGTCTTTCCAGACAGCCCTTGTATAATTACTAATTGGACCCTTAAACCAACTTCATGGTGCAGGTAAATTATAATCCCCACTTTGTAAAGAGCACACAAAAGCACTGAGATGTGAAGGAACTTACCCCATGTCACACAGCCAGGACTCAAACCCAGGCTGAGTCCAGTTTCAGAGTCCATGCTCTTCACCCGCGACCAGACGACTGCAGACCTTGGCTTCCTGTGGCATGACCACGCTCCCCACGGCCACTCCCCTAGCGAACACCTCTTCTTTCAAGACTGGTTGAGCATTACTGCCCCTGGAAGCCCTTTCCTTACCCCCAAGAGGTAGAACGTCTCCTCCTGCTGCGTGTGAGAAGAGACAGAGGCACAGGCAGGGGGTGAAGCTCTCTGCCACACCGCTGACTGTGACAGATGTCACTTGTTAGCATTTGGCACCAAAGCACAGGTGTTAGGTTAATAAACGTAACCACAACCATAAGATTCACTGGCATTGAATTTACCTGTCGATCGACCTGAAAATCCATGCCAGACATAAGGTGAAAGTTCCCCTCATTCACTAACCAGAGCAGCTTGGAGTGAAATGCTGACACAGGCCGACGTGCCAGTGACCCCCGAACACAGGACTCAGCCTTTCACCATGTTTCCAAATGCCCAGGACAGTGTAAGAGTTTGATGGGTGTTTGTTGAATGAATGAATGAATTTTGTGACACCACATGTCATTTTCTGTTGTTAGCAGCAACATCAGTGCCCAGAAAACAAGTTTCCTCTCAATATCACAGCTCCCCTCCCCACACAACAGTGGTCCTACTTTGCGATGGAGGGTCATACCTTTGCTCAGCAGTTGGAAATGTGCTGATTCACATGGGAAAGCCTCATATTTATTGATGTATTGCTCTTACCTGAAGCAGACCACAAATCTTTGAGTTGTCTGACCCATCCTACCATAGTGCTGGGAATTGGACATTGTGATCATCCTCATTGTTTATGCAGACCCAGTAGACTGAGGGAAGATTAAGGACTTCACACAAGGTCACCACATGAGAGCCCCCTCAACCAACCTCAGAAGCAGACTTCCTAACTCACAGGCTGGCCCTGTCCCGTGCTGGGGTCCTTCCTGCCACTTGCTTCAGTGCACATCTGCCAGCTCTGGTCACTTATGCGCTTCCTGGGGTCTGGTATCTTTCACTCCCCAGCAAGTACATTTCCAGTGTGACAATTACCGCCTCAGCCACACTCCAAGCAGAAGGATTTGAAAGGAGGGCCACTATTTTCCATGAGGACAATTATTTATACGTACAAATAATTGTGCACGTAATTGGCTAATGGAGAGTGCAATCGGCCACATGCGGGCATAATTAGTCACTTGCCCCTCATTTGGAGGGTATAATTATCAAAGCAGGCAATTTTATATCTGCAGATAATTGTACGTGCAGAAGAGAATGATGGGTAGGAAATCCAGTCCCTAATTACATTTCATGTCATTATTTCTAGAAAAGCGTTTTAAGATAAAGGTAACGTTCTGATTCCAATTGTCTGCTTGGATCAACCGTCAGATCCAGATGGGGGAGGAGGCAGAGCGCAGGGCCTGGGAAAGCAGGAGCCAGGACCTTGCGGAGCAAGTTGAAACCTGATCTTTCTCGCCAGAAGAGCCCCAGTAACCAATTACCCTGGACATTACACTGAGGCCCACCCAGTGGTCAGCCATCTGCCTACACAGACAATAAAGCTCCATTTTTATCCCTCTCCACTATTGTGTATCATTTTTGCTTTAGCAGTTCTAAGGTTTTCCTCACTCTGTGGTTTTATAATCTCAGAAACGCCAGTTGGCTTGGCACAGTAAGTGATTTTGTTCGCTGCTGGAAGTGGGTCATTTAAAATGCTTTAACAATACCTTTAACTAGTCATTCATCTGGGGATGTACATAGAATAATAAATGAAGAACACGTTTCTTTGTGGTTTTTCCAAAGCCTTACATGGCAGAGATTTTATCGTCTCTCTGTGCCCCGTGCATTCTGGTTTAAACAGCTCTGCTAAACTTTTCCCGCTCTCCCACTCAATCACACAAAAATACACTTGCTAACAGCAGATCCTAAAAATACATGTCACATGAGAGCACCAGGGAGATTATTTCTTAGCATGAATTGACTCTTTAGGAATATACAAGCTGAATAATTTTTAAAAAGGAACACCAAATCTCCTGTTATACCACCCTTCACCTCCATCACAGTATTTATTGCCTTCCGGGGGTGGGGGGTAGTATGCACAGTGGGTTGGGGACAGGCCTTTTGGCATTAGAAAAACCTGGGACCCGGGCTGCGTTCTGCCACTTGCGAGATGTGTGACCTTGGATGAGATGTTTAAACTTTCTGACTCCAGTTCCTCATCTGTAAAATGGGTTGCTCTGAAGGTGAAATCGGATGCAGGTAAAGGACTTAACACCATGCCAGGCACACTGCAAGGGTTCAAATAAATGGCGTCTGTAATTAATATTAAGAGTCTCATCTTTTAATCTACAACATACCTTATCTGTACCAGTCATAGGACACTCTGTATTTAGGCCTCGCTTCCCTACTAAATGGACAGGAATGCTGTCTTATACATATCTGTAATCCACACAGGATCATGCCCATAGGGGAGGCTCAATGACTGGTGATGAATGATGGCCCACAGCATCACATGCCATCCCACTCTGGTATCCGCTGACCTTGGGCACATTGTCTCATTTCCTTTCATGGCTTGGGACCTGGATTATAAACTCTATCCTCCGCCTCTTCCTCCACGGTCACTCTCATAGACGTAGGGGTCCCTTCTAATCTCTGTTTTCACCTCTTCAACTTCATGACGACTGCAGTCACTCTACTTCAGGCCCTCTGTAGATTGCATTATCCCTCAGACCTGAGGCACCTCAAGACCTTGAGTTGTCTTTGACCTTGTTGATTTCACCTTCCTTGCCTTCCACCTTGCTGGGGACCCACTGTGCACCTCCCAGCTCTGCTTTCGGTGACTTCACACTGATAGCTCGAGACCAGTCACGGTGGGAGTATTTACACCGTGAAAATGAACAAATGCTACAAAATCAAGGTTTCCTCCCATCCCTAGGAGGGCCAGGGGGGTCACCATTTCTCAATGTCACACTGTATATATTTCCATATACCTATTACCTATGCCGTGAGTTCTTACCCCTTCACACCTAACTATGCTACATCACCCGCTATTGATTTCCTTCCCTTTCCTATTTTGTACCCCAAGTCAGCTCTTACAATGACACATTTAATATCAGCCTGTTAGTCTCCACTTACGGGTAAAACCTGAGTCTTTTCCTTTTTCTGATCCCATTTTTCCCTGCTGTTACCCATCTCTCACTGACTCCTCATGCATTCCCGCAGCTGACATTCTTAACCTTCAGCTCCTGATGCCGTATTATAGGCAGTGTTTCAAATACAACTGGCTGCTGTCTATTTGTGCTGCTTTTTCTCATAGTCACGTTATCTCTTTAAGAGGAGAAACGGGGGTGGGGGGGGAGAAAGAGAAACCACACACAAATCTCCTCATGGTTTGCCCATAGGTCCCTTTAGAATTTTTGAAACCAGTTTTAATACTAATGTAGCCATTCCAGCAGTGACTTTCATGTGGTGTTTGATGCTTTTTCTTCACTCACTTCAAAATGAAATGCTTTATTGTGCATCACTGCACAACTCTCGTTATGCGTCTCAGCCTTGAGGTGTTTACCAAAACTGATATGAGCTCTTCCCTGGAAGAAGCCAATCATAAATATTGCCTTTTTTTAAATTAAAACTCTACAGTGAGGTGCCTACCAGAAGAGTAATGTATCTCAAGGCTGCTCGTACCGCATCTGTGATTGACACTCAGCACCTCTCTCCTGAATGTTCCCTGACTCCAGGCCTGGGGCTGGCAGGGGCGGAAGGGAGCAGAAAGGTTACGGGGAGCAGGAAGGGGCAGGTGTGGAACGAAATGAGAAAGAATTATTACGAAAGGCACTGAGCACTGCTCGCTGTGGCTGCTTGCACGTGGCTGCAAGCTCAGCTCGTCCGCTTGGCCCACACAGCCCTTTCAGGAATCTGAGAGATTTCATGCAAAAATGGAGATTTCTGGCTTTTCCTGAGACGTCTTCAGTGTTGGCCATACTCGGCCCGCCTTTCTGCATGGGACACAATTGGCTGGAAATGAGTAGCAGCTGCCCCTTTAGAACAGGCACACACTCTCCAGCTGGAAACCGTCCACACACACCCCACTCGCCCGTAATTGTTTTATATCCAGCCAAACGCACTCATTTATGTTGTCAGCTGGGCCTCTGCAGGCATTCCAGTTTGTGACTTCTAGCCTAAAGGAAGTTTGGGAGCTTACCCACATTTAAAAAATTTCCCAAAGTGATAGTTGGTAGGATATGGAGGAACCTCAGTATTTTATTCATCTCTGAACCTCCACAGTGCCTTATACAAAGTAGATGCTCAGTTAACTAGGATTAGCAGGATTAATATCTGAGCGATATAGA
Organism: Lyroderma lyra; assembly: GCA_004026885.1. Taxonomy (NCBI): domain Eukaryota; kingdom Metazoa; phylum Chordata; class Mammalia; order Chiroptera; family Megadermatidae; genus Lyroderma; species Lyroderma lyra. The sequence goes on along the minus strand of PVJL010000210.1, from coordinate 222,523 downwards.
CCCTTGATGGTCTGTGAATGCTGCTGGGGCACGAGCAGCAGAATGTCACTCACAATACTCCAGGCTTTGCTCTCTCAGCAGTGGAGGGGAAGTCACCTCCAGATTTGTATATAGGACACAGCCCTTTGAAGAGGAGTTAGATCTGTAAAGGTGATGCTGTATTTTTCAAGATTTAACAATTTCTTTTTTTCTTGTTTCTTTTTTTCCTTTCCCTCCTACCTTTGTTTTCTCCAGGCTACAAGAATACCTTATGAATGCAGTCAATTGACAAAACACTGACTTGGAAGAACCTGAGTCAGCCCCCAGCCATCCGGACACGGGCAACCGGGCTATCCACTTCCGGACTGCAATTTTCCATCAGGTGATACACGAGTCACCCCTCCAACAGGTCCGAGAAACCACCTCAGAACAAATCGGACCCCAGGAGATGTCCTCCCAGACGAGTTGTGTGACTAACTCTCCCTTTTCTTTGTTCTGCTTCTTGTGTACCTAATAAAGCTCCTTGACCTTGGCCACTCTAGGAATGGGGAAGGTGGTCTTGGTGACAACAGTCTGCCATCTTTCCAGGATGCCAGCAATTTGAATAAACCTACTTTTCTTTCTACCAGCCCTGGCCTCTTGATCATTGGCTCACGAGAGGCAAGAAGCCGAACCTGAGTTCGGTAACAAGTGGGTCAAGACTTCAGTGCTTTATTAAAATAAAAAAGCAAAACAAACAAGCAAAAAAACTCAGAGCACTAATTAGTTGTTTAATCCATACTTTATCACTGTGGGCCTCTGTTTCCTCATTAGAAAGGCCAGGATTCGGTGGTAGGAGGCACATTCCTTACAAGCGCATTTTGGCTTCCTCCAGAAGAGGGGCTGGTGAACTAGAGTTAATCCCAGCACCTTCACAGTAAATATATTTATTAAGCTTGTTGCTGATGTGAAAATATTTTTTTAAACTTCTAAATTCCAATTAAAACAATTCACTTTGTCTTTCTGATGTAGAAGGAAGTGGGAGATTGTGAAAATGCTATTTTCCCAGCATCCTGACTTGGTCTTGATAAAGCCTGGTGCAGGTTGGTTAGGGCTCTGTGACTGCTCCCCTTCCTGACCCATTACTTCCAGCCTAGACAGAGCAGAAGCAAACACCCTTCTTCACAGAATGAAGACCTATGTTATACCACCTTCAAAGCATCTGCCTGCTAATGAGAGTGGAACAAAGTGGGTGCCTTTCCTTTTTGGTACTAAATTAAAAACCAAGAAACTGTTTCTCCTCTTTTGATATAACCTAACACCACTATGCATATAAAGCATCTCCCGTATTGAAATGAAGGACAAAGAAATACCAAGGTGCTAATTGAATTCCTATCTCCTCTCCCAGAAGCCAGAAAAACAGAACTAACAAAGCAGTTCCAGTTCTTAGAATCTAAATAACCCAATGGACCCCTTCTCAAATTAAAATCCTTTTTAAACATCGAAAACTATTTGCATATCGGATTTGGTGTTTAATATTGCCATGTACAAAGTTTGTATGGAGGAAAGTCCCCCCAAAGGAAGCAAGAATATTATTTTAGTAAATCATTTGTTGATGCCATGACCAATGATGTAAAACCTGTGAGGGCTTTCTTAAAAACTGCCAGAAGCACTCACCCAAAGTCTAAATAAATGAGCAAAAATAAATTTCTTAGATGACGAGAGGTAGGACACATTTAGATCATTTCGTGGCTCTTGAATCATTGAGATTATATAGGTATTTTAAATTTTTTATTAAATAGTTGCAATACAAAACTATAACTCGTAAATAAATCTTCAATAGCAGCTACTACTTACCAAGTACTTATTTTATACCAGATGCTGTTCTCAACCCTTTTCATAAGTTTATTCCTTACTGCAAGCCATCAGCATTCCATCTTAGGCAGACAGAGGCTGAGAGAGGCAAAGTCATTTAACAAGTAAGTGTCATCATTGAATCCAGGTCTAAGTAATCCAAAGGCTATGCTTTAAATAATAAAAAGTATTTAAGATTACGAATTTGACAGTAAGTGCAGCTTTGACCACATCCTATAAATTTAAATTTTCTCTATTCTTGATATTTTCTAAATCGTCTATTACAGTTTTTATGTCTTCCTTTTCAGATACATCTCTTCAGGTCTTTTTTTAAAAATGTATGATTAGAAGTTGTTATATTATAAAATTATTAGCTTTTTTTTGTTTATCATATCTGTCTTCACTTCTGAATACTGTCTGTGAAAAATCTGCTCTCTCTAGTTAAACATTCTGCCATTTTTGTTTCATTCTGGATGGGAAAATTAACAGATGGGAGTAGATAATTATGAGATGATGGAAGGAAGTGAGGTTTAAACAGATTAATCAATAAAGAAAACAGTACTGTTTGTGTAGATAAAGAAATGTGCAAAATAAAATAAAAGGTTTTAGAGGAAGTTAGCATGGCAAGGTTTTAAGAGTTCCCAGATTTTCTAGTAGCTCTTACCAGCTATTTATAAAAATAATTATGTACTTTATTTATTTATTCATGTGTTTGTGAAAAGCAATTCATATCATGTTTCTCCAATATAATATCTAATAGGTCCCACATCAAACACTTGAAACACAACAACTGATTAAATAAAGTCAATGATATTTATCTCCATGGCCATTGATATGCACACCATTGCTTAAGTGTACTTTTCTATGTGATTTCTGGCATTTATCTGTTCACTTTTCTGTCTCTACTTCTCCAGTGAGCAACATAAGGAAAGCTATTGTGTTTACTTGCCTTAGCATCTTCTCTGCCTAGCACAATGCCGGACATAGAATTGATACTTGGTAAATTCTCATTGAATAAATATAGGCATTGCCTGGAAATCCTTATTAAACACTGGATTGGATCTGAAAATCTAGTATTGGCCCAGGTCCAGGACAAGTTTTCCAAGCCCCTTTGAACACCAAATGAAACCGAGGGTCCTTATGACTTCAATTAAATTTAGTTTTAAATCCTAGCTCAAGAATCAATCTCTCTCTCTCTCTCTCTCTCTGTCTGTCTGTCTTCCCCGCCCCCTCCCTCTCCCCTCCCCTCCTCCCCCACCTTCCTCCTCAGAGACCTAGCCTTTCCCCTGGATAATCAGCAGCCCCTGAGACAGCAGCAGACAGCAGCCCGGACCTAACTAATGGTCACACACTTCCGGTATTTGGCAGGCTAGAGATAACATTCTGACCTAAGTTATGTTTCAATTCCTGAGCCCTAAGGTAGAACGACCCCCTGGTTACTCCCCCATGAGCCCTGCCAGAGAGACTCTGGAAAAGACTCAGAGCTGTCCTCAAGCCCTGAACAAATGATTTATTACCCTTACCTCACCTCTGACCAATCAGCTCCCAACGCAATCCCAAACCCCTAACCCATGGTGTCTTGTGACTTTGCCCTATATAATCTGTAACCTACATTCCATCAGGGATTCAGGTTTTCAGAGCATAAGCTCCCTGCTTCTGAATTGGCCAATTCAAATACTAAGCTATTTTGTTTCTTTCTATGCTGCAGAATCCTGCTCGTGCATTTCTCTGGGCCAGTGTGCGTAGGCAGGCAGACTCAAAGAGTTCCAAGGAGAAACATTGGGGTTCAGGTAACGCACGTGTTAAGCTGCAGAGTGGTTCCTCCTGGAGATGGGTCAATTTCCCCAGCTGGGCCTGACCTACATCCAGCTTCCTCCTCTTCCCCATCAATGTCTTAGCAAGCCCCATGGACAAGGACGCATGAATGACGATACCAACTGTCCAACCACGCCGAAGACATCCTGGCTGTGGGGATGCCTGAACACTGGGTCGGGTGCAAAGGGAGAAGCATAAAGTCCATTAAATTAAAGAGAGAACTTGAAAAACTCCCTTAAACCTGCCCATGAAGTTGGAGGTCATGGGCAAATCTTTGCTATATAATTGAGGAGGTGAGAAAATGGAGAAAGAGGTCCACAGACTTGCTAAAAACCTTTAGAGCAAAACCGAGAGAGAGTGAGAGAAATAGGATAGTGGTTAGTGGCAAAACCAGGGTCAAAGAAGATTTTGTTTGCTTTTGGCTCTCATTTTGTTTTCAATGCTTGCTAACAATGCAGAGACAAAATCTGGAGCAAAAGGGAAGACAGAGCCCCTCGGCCTCAGAGCTCACGTCGAAAGGAGGCCCTAATGGTTTAAAAGTGATCTGAGTCAGCCATGACATAACCTTCAAAGATTACAAGAAATCAGGAGGAGGAGCAGAGGCCTTGGAGAATGTGACTGTACAACTAAATGTCATCTTGACAGTTTCTTTCTTGGAGGTACATTTAAGATGATTCGAGTTGTCATTTTTTTCTAGGAAGACTTCACTTTAATTATACAAATATTGAATATTTTTCAAGATAAAAATGGTAAAGAATTTGCTTTGAAGTCTTTAGCCTTCAAACACTATTACGTGAAATCCTCGTTGGAGAAACAGTGAGGAATATGGAAATAAGAGTGATCTGGCCGCATAAATAAGGAACTGTGAATGTTAATGGTGCAATTCCGCCGTGAACCTTTTAAAGGGCCAACGGAGAGGCTTTATTATTTCAAATATCACAGATCTGAGGGCTCCCTAAGGAAAAGAGTGATAAATAGTGATAAAATACCTATAAAGACAGCAAGGCAAAAATAAGCCTAAAGTTTGACTTGGCTGTTTAAAAGGCTGCCTAACCTTTCATTTAATTGGCTTTTTCCAGCAAAACCAGAAAGAAGATCTGAATGCAAAATGTGCCAGTCACCCCCAAACATACTCTGAAATATCTGCTCAAAGGGGATTTAAAGTACAATTGCTTGGCTCTTAGCTTGAATGCAACCAACCAGGGGAAAATTGAATTTTGGTCTGCTAAGGATTGTGGCAGTGTGTGTCTCTGTGCAGGGGTGGGGACAGAGGACAGAGGAGTCCACAGAGGTGCAGCTGTGTGATGAGAGCCTGAAACAGTAGAAAGAGCAAGACGTGTGTTTAAATGCCAGCTCTTCCATTTCGTAGCTAAGGGAGTCTGCCTAAGTTGCTAAACCTTCCTGATCCTCATGGTCCTCATCTGTTCAATGGTTATATTAATACCTAACGTAGAGAGCTGTAGTTAGGCTTAGCAGGCACAGTTCATTCATTCAACGGACACTTTTGAATACTGTATGCCAGGCTCTGTCTAGGTTCTGGGAATAGACAGACGTGAACAAAACATTAAAATGCTGACATTTCAATGCGGGAAGACAGCCGGCATAGAGAATGCATAAGGCAATTACGTGGCACGCAAGGTGAGAAGGGAGAAGTGCAGGAGGTGTGGCGGGGGAGGTGTGGCAGGCTGAACTGTGCAGGCAGGGCCGCCACAATCTGTCCCTTCCCACAGGCTCCTATTGGCAATGGGACTTTGACCTTTCTCTAATTCAGAGATGGGGGTTTTGTTTCTTCCCCTTGAAACCGGATGGAGTTTTGTGACTTTTCAACCAATAGAATATTTACTATCTCTCCGTGCCCCTACAGGGTGGAAGGGGCGAAGGAGCTCTCGGGTCCATTGCATAAGGGCGCTAATTCCATCCATGAGGCTCTGCCCTCATGACCGAGTCATGTCCCACCCCCAAACAGCTCCACGTCAGGGGTTAGGGTTCAACCCCTGAACTTTGGAGGGACACATTCAGTCGGCAGCAGTGATCTATGGGGCAGGGGACAGAGCACTGGCCTGCGATTCCAAAGCCCTGGCCTTGCTGCTTAGGACTGGGGTGACCTGAGAAATCACTCTCCCTTTCTGAGTCTTGGTTTTCCTCACCCAGGAGCCGGGAACTGGGACCTTGATCGGCGGGGGGGGGGGGGGGGGGGGGGGGGGGGGGCAGCTTATCTGTGTGACCTTGCATGGATACAGCTTTCTGAGCTTTAGTCACTTATCTGAAGTTGAGGTGGCTGGAGTGGAACGCTCTTTGATGGTTCCTACAAGCATGAAAGCTTCACGTTCTCTGAGATGGAAACTCTCCTTTGGAGCCCCTCTCTTTCTTCCTGGTCTCCCCCTTCCTTGCTCCACGCTGTGGTCCACAGCCTTCACCCCTGGCCTTTCCACCCTGCGCCCCAGTGCTGAATCCTCCCTGCCCATGTGCAATCTCCCGGGTGTCCACACCCTCTCCCTCTCTGCTTTAGCTCTTGCTCTGACCTTAGCACGGAAACCCCTTGCCCACGTCTCCTCCAGAATAGCTCTGAGTCCTGCTTTACACTGGAGTCTCAGGGCCACCTCCCTTGTGTCTGGACACCCTTGTGTCCCTTCCTATAACCCCCTTTGTCACAGCCCTTATGCCACGAGATTGTCCATTCAACTCTGAGGCCTAGGATGCTATCGGTCGTTTTTGTATCCCAGCTCCTAAAGCAGAGCCTGGCACATGCACTTGGGGACTGCTACCCAATGAAGGAAGACCCCAGCCCACCAACAAGGGTGCATGTGCCACCAAGACACGTGCTGCAGGATGAGCATTCTAAAGAGAGACCAAACATCTCTATTCCTTCATTTTAAAAGAAATACCCTTTCGATGAGGTATCTCCTTTCAAATACCTCACCAGGGCGGCATGCTCTCTTTCTCCAGTGTTGAATTCACCTTCCGTCCCACATCAGCCTCATTTACGTACCCGATTTTCAAAGAAGCATTGTCCCCCACAGGCTCAGACCTTCCCACCGTCTTTGACCTCTGCCAGTGTCCTTACCTTATTCTGTATTTCCTCTTTCCTGAACTTCCTGCTGGTTTTCTAACGGGTCCCTGATTCTCCTCTACCCTTGAAATTAATCTTCCAAAAGTTCAGCCCTGCTAGTGTCATTCTTCTCTCTTAAAAAGTCTCCTCCAGCTGTCATTCAAGCCTTTTATGATCTCATTCTAACCTCACTTTCCTGGATCAATGGTCCATCAGTGGAAGGTGAAACAATACTGTTTTCAAGCTCGGTCCTGAAGGATAGATGGAAGTGATGGGTCTGGTGGCCAGAGCTATGAAGGTGTGAAAATTCTTAATCACACTTCTGTTACTCATCATCTGAGTGACCTGCACAACCACATCAGTTCTCCGAATCTTAATGTTCTTAATTAAAACAGAGAGCAATGACAAATTTCATAGATTCTACTGGGGCAGAAAAGCAAAGGAAAGCTCCCACTTAATTTGGGATCACAAAGTCCTTGCCTTCCTGTAGCTAATTTCTTTGGTCAACCAAGGCTAATATGATATACAGTGGGGTAAAGTTTACTTGTCTATTTGTTTGACGATTTTCTCCCGAGAGAAATTCTCTGCACAGGTAGTAATAGAAAGTCTCCTTGGAAAAGACCTTCTGTGCCTTGATCATGAGTTTCCTGGGGGGTTCTGTGGCTTATGGAAAGGCAGGCGATAGGGACCTATTATCCGAGGTTAAAGTTACACAGCAGGGTATTCTGTCTCCTGGCATAAGAGTTGCTTCCAGCTATGAAGAACTTTGGAAAGGGGAGGTATCCTTATTTGTAAAAGAGTACAGGAGCTGTTATGGGTTGAATTTTGTCCTCCTAACTCCCAGTACCTCTGAATGTGACCTTTTTGGAAACAAGATCATTGCAGATGGAACTAGTTAACATAAGGTCACACTGGAACAGGGTGAGCCCTTAATCCACTATGACAGGCATCTTTATAGGAGTGGAGGAGAGGCACAGGGACACAGACGACACACAAGGGGAGAACACCATGAGATGACAAAGGCAGAGACTGAAGTGCTGCAAGCCAAGGAATTCCAAGGATTGCTGGCAAACCACCAGAAGCGAGGAAGAGACATGGAAGGATTCTTCTCTACAGACTTCAGAGGCAGCAAGGCCTGCCAACACGTTGAGTTCAGACTTCTAGCCTCCAGCACTGTGAGACAATAGATGTCAGTTGTTTTAAGCCCCCCAGCTGGTGGTACTTTGTTATGGTAGCTCGAGGAATTTAATACGGGGGGCCTTATGGAAGTCAGGGAACTCCCCCTCGGACTATTAGGTTGTAAATAATCCCCGTAGTTGATAAAAATATCCCTGAAAGGCAATACCTTGAAGAAAAAGAGTGACAAGAATGATGGCCCAGCTCTTCCACAGCTCTGGTGGTGGGCTGGTTCTGGTAGAGCACGTGGTTTAGTCCGGAAGAGCCTCTGGATTCAGCCACTCAGCTCAGTCAGGGTTCTTTGTGGGGGAAGGGCTGACCACGGGTACAGGAACTACAAACAACTGGTGCCCAGGACTACCACTCAGCCGGGACGCTCGACAACTCTGCCACTGCTAATGGCTGATTATTCAATGTCCATGTCGTACCACCATTTAAATGCTTTGGTATCATGCCTGCTGTGACTTATAAGCTAAAACTGCAGGACCCAGGCCTGGCAAGGGTACCACTAATAGAACTGGACAAGGGGCCACAGGTCTAAGTACATAGGACCAGTTTTCTAACGTGACATTACGCAGCTCACAATGGCTCCAGTTCTTTCTCTCTCTGATATTTAGAAATAAGAAGGACACCTTACAGACCAAGTAAATATCTGGATTGAGAAAAGCAAGTTTGTAAGAAGATACTGGACTTCCTGCTTATGAGGGAAAAGTGCGAATTCAAGCAATTAATTAGAAAAATAAAAGAGACCTTATTCTAATTGTCCTCCAAGTGGAAAGAGCAGGTCAGAATGGCCAACACAGACCCCACTGAGCAACAAAGCTATCCACACGCTTGCCCGTCAGGGATGATGCATTCCAGGAAAGACAGATGAGAAAGTCTATTATTGGAAGGGTCAACAGAGATTTTCTGAGACCTGTAGTTCGGTTTGTTGAACCACATCTCTGAATGGACTTCAAATAAAATCTCCTTTCTACAGAGAAGTGAAGCTATTACTCAAAATCAACCAAGAGCAAAAGAGTCACTTTACAGCAATAGAAATTGGTCAGCTGTTTCCATGCAGAACCGGTATCAGAAAAATGTTCATTTTCTCAGCAACAGCTTGTTATCAGCTGTAAGTTCTGCTTGGAAAAAGCCAAGTGATACTCACAGTCCAACATTACACGGCTGTAACATGGATGCAGTAGCTACTCCTCTCTGAGCAAAACAGACAAGTCAGCAAAAGGTGATGAGAGGAATCATCTGCATCTCCTACGGTCGCCAGTGGGCGGGCAGGGCTTCGCTGTTCACGCCACCTGCTTCTGCTGGCTTCCTGGTGGGGACTGCTGAGACCGTGGCATTGTGGGTTTTCTGTGCTAAAGTGAGAGCTGTGTGTGTATGGAATGACATACACTCAGGAAGCGCTCCAAGAACACAGACTGTGGATGTTACTGAGTGTACAAAGCAGGATTTTAAATGGGCTATTGTGGTCCTAAGGATGGTGGGAAACAACTAGGATTTTCTATTGCATAAGAAAAGGCCATAACCTTAGGGAAAGTGACAAAAGCTGAAGCGTCACGAGCTGGGAGTCCGAATCCTCTAACCTGCACCTGGTGACTTAAGCTCTATTTCTTGGCCATGTGTCCTTAAGTCACCGATGATCCGAGTTTGCCCATCTACAGCCTTACTGAGTGAATGTCTCCTACATCAATGCAAAATAGAGGTGCAAAAAGAGTTAGTGCAAAGTGAAGAAGGATTATTAGTTATCTTTCCTACTTTCTTGGCTACTCCTGAATAATAAGAAAGTATGCTTTTTGTGTGTATTATTCTTATTTGCCCCACCTTTTCAGGGCTCCTGTTTTTCTTTTCTCTTGATTTGTTTTACATGAATACACACAAAAAGGGGTATCTATCTATCTGTCTATCTATCTATCTATCTATATATGTATATATTTTATTTTATTTTATTTTATTTTCCTTTTGACAGGAACTCATACAGACCCCTTCAGGGCAAGACCATAGAAAAACAAATTTGTTCATCTATTATATTTAACAAATGTCTATCCACTGCTTTCTATAGATAAGGTACTGTTAGCTACTATGCAAGATAAAAAGTTAATGTAGAGCCTCATCTTTGCCTTCAAGGAGTGTACAACTCTTTGGGGGGCATATAAGGGCATGTAAAGCATGAATGCAAATAACAAAATGAAGCAAGTATTTTAATAAGTGCCCCCAAATTCCGTGAAACCAAGTTCATAGACTTTCAGAAAAAGCAAAGCTCTTCTTGAAATCTGAGCGAGCTTCTAAAAGTCAGGTACAGAATTATACAAGACGAGCGCGGGACGTTCCAGGAAAAGGTGATGCTCTGAGCTTGGAGGGGTGTGTTCTCGAGGCCACTGGTGACAACTAGTAGTCTAGTCTGGTTAAAAACCAGGTTGTCTATAGTTGGCTAGTAGTATATTAGGATGGAGCCATTTAGGGTTTGATTGAAGAGGGCGTTAAATATCAGGCAAAGGCTTCAACAGTAGTTTTCAAAATGATTTTTTTAGCTTTTAAAAGAAATGCTTATGAAATGGGAGCAGAGCTGTGTGTCTGCAGTGCTTCTTGTACTCACATTCGTGCCTTTACAGAGCTGCACCCAACCCTTAGGGTTCTACGGAGTTCTCTGTATTTTGCAGTAGGCAAAGGGCAGCCATTACATGCTTCTAAGCATGGAGGTGACAACATTAGAAAAGAACATTCTGAACATACAACTGGCAACACTATTGAATTAATTGCCAGGGGACAAACTAGAGACAGGAAAACAAACCAAAACAAAAGTGTGCTGGCAGAATGTTTGGCATATAGTAAGTACTCGGGACATTATTTGCTGACTGCATGAGTGATAATAGCAGGGAAGGAAACAGACAGCGCGTGCCGATTGATTCTGGGAGACAAGAGAGAGGCTGGGGAGGGAGCATTTGAGGGTTCAAGTCTGGGCTCCGGGGAGAAGTGTGGTAGCACTACCAGGAAGCAGGAGAAGCTCCAGCAGAACTGATATGGTGGGGAAGACTGTATTAGACAGCCAGCGGGTTAAATGTACGGGAGAGACACTCAACTGGAGATGTCCAGGGACATCCGGAAATGGGAGACTGGGACTAAGAGAAAGACCAGAGTTACTGACATAGACATAATAATGTAATAAAGATATGCTGCAGACAAGGTGTCTTAGAGAAGTCAAAGAGGTGAGGACAGTTCTGGGAAACGATGACAACGATAGGTTGGGGAGAGGAAGGGACGCTAGAAAAGATAATGGCAATGGTCAGAGAGTGAGAGGAAAACCACGATCATTTCATGTCATACAACCCAGTGAGAGACACCGGAAAGGGGGGAATGAGCCACACAGTCAAATGCTCTAAGAGCACAGAAGGAAGAGAACCCCGAAAAGGTCACTGTGTTTGACACCAGTCACCCTCAGGGACAGGTTTCAAGCCATGAGGAAGGAGGCCTGATTATCCTGGACTCAGGAGTGAAGACAGGAGGAAGAGACGGAAATGATGATATAGGCCAGGCCTTCAAGGACCGCAGCAGTGAATGGAACAAGGGAGTCAGCTAGTCGCCTGATTATAAGAAACCTTTTTCTTTGCTTTTTTACGAAGCCTGGTAGAATCCTGAGCATGTTTACAGGCAAATAAGCAAAGGGGAAAGAGTTGATGGAGAGGAAATGGGAGGCAAAAAAAAAATTAGAGTCATGTTAAATTTTCTGAGCGATTAAAGCCGTACTTATCCAGTTGGAGCTCTAGTTAGTGAACACAGAATGGCTAGAATATGTACGTAAGTCTTGTAACTGGACAATTACTGCAATGTAAGTGTGCAGCTTAAGAAATCCCACGAAATATGTTTTGCCCGAGGAAATGCTCATGTGTCTCCAATTAGTCACCTGGCAGGAGAGCACGCAGCCGCTCCTGCAGCTGGCACGGGAAACGCAGGTGCTCGCTACCTTGAAACTCCGTTAGGAGCCAGCATAAGGTTAGGCTGTTTGTACAAGTGCTTGCATACGTATATTGAGCTGCAATGCTTCAAGGAAACTATGCTAAAGTTCTCAGGCTCAGCAGTTAAAACCCAGTCCTAGCCAAGAGCAGGCTAAGCAGACAGGATAACCATGTGGATGTGGCATCCTGTGGTTTCCTGGAGCAGAAAAGGGACATTAAGTAAAAACTAAGAAAATCCGAATAAAGCATGGACGTTAGTTAATAATGATGTACCGGTAATCGTTCATCAGTTCTAACAAGAGTGCCATAGTAATGTAAGGTGTTCATGATCATGGAACACTGGGTTTGGGGTATATGGGAACTTTGTACTGGCTTCTCAATTTTTTTGTAACTCTAAAACTGTTCTAAAGAATCAAGTCTACTGGGAAAACAAACAAACAAACTCGGTCCTAACCTCAGGGCGTAGCAACCGCACCTTAACTCAAGGCGTTTTTCTTTCACAAGACATTGAGACCACACACACATGCGCGCTGAAGATGAGTGAGTTTTTACTCACAGAACCCCACACTGGCAGGGTATATGCATGATGACACTCTACTCCGCCCAGGGATTGTTTTTGTCAAAGTGAGGTCTGATCACACTCTGTTTCGGAAAACCCAGTCAGATGTGGGGCCCACTCTGGCCCATGGTGCATGTGCTCACTTTGGTGCAATTGAAATCCGGGGCTCCGGAGTCACCGCTCAGGTGCAAATCCTGCTTCCAGATTTCAGCTATGAAATCGGGCCGTCGCTCAGCCTCTCTGGTCCGTTTCTCGTGTGTGAAATGAGGGTGACAACAGTGCCTGCCTCGGGGGGCTGCTGTGAGGATGAAACTTGTTAAACGCGTAGAAAGCGCTTCCAGCAGGTACCCTGTACGTTTAAGAGCTCGGCGAATGTTAGCGATACATGTGGGGTGTTTTCTAGTCAGTCTTAGCCTTGGGCTTTATTAACTTCCCCGTTTTGCCTGTGCCTCAATGTCCTACTTCTCACTCTTTATTCTGTCCTTTTGGATACGTTTCATTGTGCCATTGTGTGTCTTTAACCATGTCAATATTGCCTCTGTAACTGGCCTGACAGCTGATTGTGGAACTATTGATATTTTTCTTACCCCGATGTTTTTGAGGTGAAATACACACAACCTAAAATTGGCATCGTAACCCTAAGTGTACAGTTCCGTGGCATTACATACATTCACATCGCTGGCAGTCGTTACCACTATCCATCTCCAGAACTCTTTTCATCTCATAAAACTGAAATTCTGTCCCCAGTAAATGACTCCTTATTCTCCCCTCACCCCAGTCCCATCATTCTACTTCGTCTCTATTACGGTTCTTGACTACTCTGTTTCTTAAATAAGTAGAATTACACAGTATTTGTCTTTTGTGACTGATCCATTTCACCTAGCACAATGTCCTCCAGGTTCATTCATGGGATAGCATATTATCAGAACTTCCTTACTTTGGGGGCCTGTTAAATCTAAACCTGACACCTGAAGGCCCAGGAGATTGCTAGTTCTTTGCCTGGGGGCGTGGGGTTGGGGTCAGAGTTAAAGGTGAGCTAATTCCGACATCCATTAACACCAAGAAAAATTCAGAGAGTATTCTTGCTTGAAGGCTTTTGTGATTAAATTTGTATATTGAACCAACAGATGCAGTTTACATTGGGAATTTTTAGCATATCAAAATGATTTTGGCTTAAGCCTAACAAAATAATACATTTTGTTTATCTTAACTGTGTTCTTCAGCAGTCTGATTTTAGTTGCTTTAAAAATATATATACACACAAACACATATGTCTAAAACAATTAAAATTCAGTCCTAAATGCCAGGGTACAGACCTATATTCTAACAGCAACTATTCATATAACATTTATATTTTTGTGTTTTAAAAATTACTAATAAGAACTTGGTAATGATTTCTTGGATATGACACCAAAAGCACATGCAAACAAACAAGGAAAAGACAAATTAGACTTCTTAAAGATTTTAAACTTTTGTACACCCAAAGACAATATCAATTGAATAGGAAGTCAACCCACATAATGGGAGAACTCCTAAAACTCAACAACAAAAGATCAAATAACCAAACTCAAAAGTGGGCAAAGGACTAGAATAGACATTTTTTCCAAAGAAAACACACAAATGGCCAATAAGTGTATGAAAAGATGCTTAGCATCACTCATCATTAGGGAAATGCAAATCCAAACTCCAATGAGATACCGGCTCACAGACACTATTAAAAAAGTGTTGGTGAGAGTGTGGAGACGTTGGATCCCTTATACCCTGTTCTGGGAGTGCAACGGTACAGCTGCTGTGGAAAACAGTATGGCAGCTCTTCAGAAAAATTAAAAATAGAATTACTATACGATCCAGCAACTTTACTTTTGGCTACATACTCAAAAGATTTGAAAGCTAGCATTTTGAAGAGAGGACGGCATAGCAGTTCATAGCAATTTTACTCACCATAGGTAAAATGTGGGGGCTCCTCCTGGTTAGCACTGGGTTTTAACTGCTTTATGCAGAGTCTGAGAACTTTAGCATAGTTTCCCTGAAGCATTGCAACTCAATATACGCATTCAAGCCCTTGTACAAACAGCCCAACTTTTTTCTCTGCTCTTTTACGAAACCTGGGAGAATCCTGAGCATGTTTACAGGCAAATAAGCAAAAGGGAAAGAGTTGATGGAGGGGAAATGGGTGGCGAAAAAAAATTAGAGTCATGTTAAATTTTCTGAGTGATTAAAGCCGTACTTATCCAGTTGGAGCTCTAGTTAGTGAACACAGAATGGCTAGAATATGTACGTAAGTCTTGTAACTGGACAATTACTGCAATGTAAGTGTGCAGCTTAAGAAATCCCACGAAATATGCTTCACCCGAGGAAATGCTCATGTGTCTCCAATTGGTCACCTGGCAGGAGAGCACGCAGCCGCTCCTGCAGCTGGCACGGGAAACGCAGGTGCTCGCTACCTTGAAACTCCGTTAGGAGCCAGCAGAACGCCGGGGCCAAAAGGAGTGGTCCCCTAATTTTTCCAATATGAGAGGCTCCTACCTTGAATGGGAAGATGGAGTTCATTGTTCAATAAATCAAGTTCTATATTAATGCTCCTTCAAGGCGTCAGTGAAGAATTTGTTAAAAATAAAATTATTTTAGAGTGAAAATGCTTGGAAGAACTAGGTCTGTTTTACAGCTCGGCATCTTCATTTGATTAGTGGCATGCTTCGTTCCAGCAGATAGTCTAAAAAATTTTTTTTCAATGTATTCATATGTACAGAAATCTCTTATCCATTGCCAGTGGGTTTTAGTTTAAGAAATGACATAGGGAAGGAGCTCCTTTCTTTCCCAGGGACTAGCGTATTATCTCAATATCAATTATTGCAAGATCAATTCTCGCCCATTGGTTTGCCTGGTTACCTTTATTTTATATTCAATTACTTTATGCATTTTAGTCTATTCTTGGACTTGATGTCTGAATCATTGATCTGTTGGTTTATTCCTGTGCCTGTTCAGATTCAATTACCGTCACTGCATAATACATTTTCATATTTTGGATTTTCCATTACAGAAATGAGATTGAACTGCTCTGGGCTCGGGATCCTTTGCTGTGCAAAACTGGGAAGGGTTTACGGTGATGGGAATGGACCAGGAATCCATGTGAAACCTCTTAGAGCACTAAGCTTCTCTTTGACACAATAGCTTTTTTTTTCTAAGACAGTTACAGTTTTGGAGCGTGAGCAGTAAGAAATCCTGGGTGTTCTGCCAACGAACTGCCTGCCTGCGCCTTCTCTTCATTCCGTCTTCGTTGCATCTTAATTTTAACGCTGAGCCTTAAACTTCGTTGAGCCAAACAGAGTGGGGAGGGGACAGGCGGCCATCCCGGGTAGGCTCTGCACCGGCCACGGCTTCACACTTAGAATCTCCTCTTAATTCCCACAGCTCTGCTTACTCAGAGCACCAAGCAGCTCTCTCTATACGTTTTATTCCATAGAAATGTACGCAAGTATAAACAATATCCATTTTCTCTGATGTTGTTTTTCCGAAAACAGGTCATGTAGGTTATTGTTTGGTTTCTCTCTTCCCTCTTTTTCCCCCTCCCTGACAGTTTTTAATTAAGAGTTAGGTACCTTTTCATTGCTGTTAGTATACTACCTCCCCTCTACATTCGTTTCTACTCTCACTTTTTAGCTATTTTACTGCAGTCAGTAAAAAGGAAGTGGGCTTCCATGTTTTTCCATTTCCAACAAAGAGGCAGAGGCAGACTTCACTACGTAGTCAGAGTCCAGAAGGGAGGGCGGAGGGAGGGAGGCAGGAAGGAGAGGTGTTTCCACCTTCCCCGCTCGTCTGGCTGCCTGGAGGGGCGTGGAGCCCTTCCAGGCTGTCACAGGGCCCATCTCCTGCTGGAAGGTGAACCTTGCATTATGCTCTCTCTTTCCTGCTAGGAAAGCCCCTGTGTCTCACCTTGTAAGGAGAGAGCACAGCGTGTGCTCCAAACTCCGGTTCTAACAATGAGAAAAGACCTGGCAAAAAGGTGGAAACGTCCGTGGGCCCCTGGAGACAGAAGGCCTTCTGATGAACACGGTCAGGATGGACGGAGTGGCTCACGGGTCCTTTCAGTGACCCAGTCCCTGAGCAGAAGAGGGTGACAGCCCTTCCTAGGAACCTGGTTCCATGTTAGTGTGATCGCTTTGGAAGGAAGAGGACCTGACAGACGGTGGGTCCTCCAAGGTGGTCAAACTCCAATGTCAATGAAACAGCAGTCCTATGGAGCCAGAAGAGCTGGCCTACGGTTTTCCCATCGGCTGGGAACTCAAAGGCTGCCGCTTACAGAAAGCCCTCTGTGACCCCCGGGCTGGACAGGGCAGTTCTGAGATCCTACAGCAAGCGGTTCCTCAACCCTGGTGTGGATCAAGCTTCATCCCTCTTCAGTGCTTCGTGGGCACAGACTACGTCTGTTTCACCTGAAGAACTTCTGGAGCTGAGGTCCAGTAACCCTGTTATCCATTGCTCAGGCCCATGTCAGAGGGGCCCCTTTCCTCTAATTTTTCCTATGTCCATGTTGATTGAATACACGTTAGCTTGATGCCCTATACTTGGGCATTGCTTTCAGCAAGACCGAAGTGGTCAGTGTGCTCTGTGAAATACTTATGAAGCATCAAAACATTAACAGTTTGTTACTGACATGCAGTCAAAAGAGAAGACATACTGGGAAAAGAATCTGTTGGAAGCTCTTTAATAGAATAGCCAATTAGGTCTACAAGGTTAACAAGAGACCAGTAGCCCAATGACAAGAAGTGAACAACAGTTAGTAATAGTAAAAATATGCTTTAAATCGTGGGTTAGAGAAATGAATACTTTGAAAGAAGTACAGTATCAGCTGCATTGAATAAGTTTGTTTTGTTTGTTCGTTTGTTTTGTTTTTTTCTCTCAGGAATAAGAAGAAACCAGAGAATGTCCCTAAGATACTCAATTGCTAAAAATCTTATTTAACCACATGACTTCCAAAATGAATAAACGGTAAGACAGAAATAAAGACTGGAGAAACAAAACATAAGATCTGAGAAAACACATTCAAATAAGCTCTGAAGACTTTCAGCGCTGAAGTAAGCTCTCTTTTCTCACACATGGCCTAAAATCTCCCTATGTTGGGTTTTGCAGCATTTCTATGGAATATGACTTGGGAGTTACAC
This sequence comes from Lyroderma lyra, assembly GCA_004026885.1. Classification (NCBI taxonomy): domain Eukaryota; kingdom Metazoa; phylum Chordata; class Mammalia; order Chiroptera; family Megadermatidae; genus Lyroderma; species Lyroderma lyra. The sequence continues at coordinate 205,000 of PVJL010000210.1, read as the reverse complement.
TAGATAGATTAGTGTAAGTACAATAGTTGGCAAAAAAAAATTTTTTTTTAATATTTAGCTATTACCATTTTATTATTCATGATTTTTGCTTTTTTCACCCCATCTTACAGACATCCCCCTAACATTCCTTGTAATATTGGTTTGGTGGCGATAAAGTTCTCTAGCTTTTTTTTTAATTTGGGAAGCTTTTTATCAGTCTTTCAATTGTGAATGCTAGCCTTGCAAGGTACATTAATCTTGGTTGTAGATCCTTGGTTGTCATCACTTCGAATATTTCCTGCCAATCCTTTATGGGGCTGCAAGTTTTCTGATGACAAATCAGCTGAGAGTTATATGGGTGCTCCCTTATAAGTTACTATGTGCCTTTCTCTTGCTGCTTGTAAAATTTTCTCTTTGTCTTTAACTTTTGTCTTTTTAATTATGATGTGTCTCAGTGTGGACCTGTTTGGGTTCATCTTGTTTGGGATTCTCTGTACTTCCCGGACTTGTATGACTATTTCCTTCACCAGGTTAGGAAACTTTTCAGTCCTTATTTCTTTAAATAAGTTCTTGATCCCTTCATGTTTCTCTTCCCCTTCTGGTATTCCTATGATGCAGATGTTGTTACACATGATGTTTTCCCAAATGAATTGTAAACTAGCCTCATTGTTTTTTGGATTTTTTTCTTGTTCTGATTGGATGTTTTCTTCTACCTTTTCTACCAAATTACTAATTTGCACCTCTGCTTCATCTAGTCTGGAGATTCCTTCTATTCCATTTTTTCATTTCCTTTATTATAATCTTTCTTTTTGTCTGGTTTTCAAAAATGGTCTTTATGTCTTTCTGCTTGCTATCTCTCTGTTGAAATTTTCACTAAGTTCCTTGATCATTCTTTTTTTTAAATTCATTTTTATTGTTAGACTTATTGGGGTGACATCTGTTAGCAAGAATTACATAGGTTTCAGGCATGCAATTTAATTTAATTTTATTGATTATTGATGAGGTGCTTGAAAATTTTTCCATAAGATGTTTTTCCTTTTCCTTTTCTCCCCCTAGTTGCTTGCTATTTGTAATTCTTGTGCAATTCTCACCTTCCTCCTCTGTAAAAATGGAAATGCCAGCAGGATTACTGTGCAGGATTGTTGTAAGGATTAATTAATCAGAGCAGTGTTGACTAGTGGTTATAGTCTTAGCTTGAATGTCATCAGACTGTCTGGCTTTGAATGCTGGCTCTGACATTCAGAAGCTGGTGGGAGGAGGCAAGTTCGCATTGCCAAGAGCAGAGGGGATTGGCGATATAGTAGCCATCTTTGAAAAATGTATTTGTCTCATTATTTTATTTGCTTTAAATAAGCCTCTAATTATGCAAATAATGCACCCCATTAAAACATGAAAGATAAAGCTAAAATCCCTTTTTGATCAACACCTCAACCCCAATTTCCTCTCCAAAGATGACTACCATGTTCTGTGTGGTGGACATCTAATGGAATGCTTTGTATGTGCAGACATACATGCACATGCACACATACCTACACACATCCATAGAAAATCCATTCTGTTTCTATTTTTACATATATATGGTATCACACTATATGTATTTTATTTCAATATGGTTTTTTCACTCAGTATGTCCAGAGATTGTATACATTGAGATCTTTTATCCTTTTGCACGTGTGAAAAATTTTTTTAAAAAAGAAAATAGATTTGTTCTACCAGATTCATGTAGGAATAAAACAGAAAGGCCAACGCTTCAGCTGTATCCATACAGAGATTCACATTCTGCACAGGGAAGCTATCAAGTTCTGCATATTTAGGATCCATAGTGACAGCTTCCAGCCTCTTGCACAGGTTTGGTCAGGCAACATTGAGTGACATATCCCAGCATCTCGTCATCGTACCTGAGAAGAGGTGGGAACTGAGATCGCTGGTGACCGTCCCTTTACCCAACTGGTCAGGACACTGAAGCTGTGGATCAGCGCTCTCCAGCCCAGGGTTCCTCTGACTTCCTGATGGAACCACAAAGCTGGGACCTGGGCTGAGCACACGATGTTCAAGGGCCCGAAGGCCACCCTTGGCTTCCATAACACTGCTCTTCCAAGAGAATGGATGCCAACACCTTGTTGTGGCTCCTCTTTGGGTGCTAGGTGATTCTAAAGAATCTGCTGTTTCATCCAAAGGAATATCCCTACCAGAGGGAAGAAAGTGAGCGGAGCTGAAATCAGCAGTATTTAAAGACCTCCAAGAAATGCAGCAGGAAACAGCCGCCAGAGCAGCAGCCCCGAACATGCTGAGCAGACCCTACTGGCTATTGGCACGTCCGTATATCACTCTATCGAATCCCCTATCGGAGCTCTGACCCGTCCCACTCAGTTTGGGATTACTGCCAGAATCACAGCACCCTTCTGCCAGGGGGTTGGTAAGATCAAATGGGATAAGGCACCTGAAGCGCTGAATACTAACCCTGGCCTAAAGGGAGTGCCCAATCAAGAGGCAGGAATCCTGGACTATTCTGTGGCAATAAATCTTGAAAATTAGGATACATCTTCAAAACCTAGTTGAGTGGAAAAAGAAATATATAGAAAATACTCCATTACATAGAATGAGAATACAGGCTCGCCTCAGCTGTAAGAACGTGTGCCAATAAATAAATACACAAGCAACGTATCAGAAGAGTTACCTGTGGGGGAGGGGCAAGGGGCGTGGTCAGCGAGAGAACAGGAAAGGGGAATGAATGCATGAAACCAGAGCAGGGACCGCAGACACCACAGTGCAACTGTGCCCTGAACCGAGGAGTATAATTACCTCCGTGCATCTGAGGTTAAAAATAAAAGAGATAATAACAGTTATTAATACTCCTAAACCTGCGACATCCTTTCCACTGAAAATGCTGGAATATTCCTCGGATGGCACTCTCTTGCACTTGCTCGGGCAGGGGAGCCTTTCCCTGGGGCTTCCTGGGTGATTTCACACATCAGAGAATGAGTATATAAAAAGGCACAGCACTCTCCTGTGCAGCCATTCTGGACTTCAGAGCTAAACTGCAAAGTTGGCTCTACACAAGTGATTTCATCTAGGAAATTAGGGCAAGGCTGGGAACTGACACAGAAAAGAAGTGATTTATTATATTGTTACTATCCCTCACAAGCATAGGGTCAGCTACCTCTTTGTGTCCATTAGTTTAGGGCAAAATCAGCTTCACAGGGCTGGGATCGTCTCCCTGCAGAGGCGCCGTCTGGCGCAGGGGCTGCAGGAGCTGTGCGCGTCCCCCCCCTGCACGTACAGCACGTAACCCCGGCGTCTGGATGTTACACTCTCGCCTTTAGCCTGATCAGTGCTGGCGCAGCAGAAAAGAACCGATCGAAAAATGTTTGGATTTCAAAGGGAACAGAAAGAAGTAGGAAAACAACGACCGGCCAAGCCTGAGAGGTGGAGGCTGGTGCAGAATTATATTTTTCCGCTGACGGTTGAAAATGAGAGCCCTGCATTGCTGGGGCTGTTTTCCTTCCTTCCTCAAGGTTACCACAATGCTAATGACCAGTTCTCTCGGGAAAGCAAGAAAATGGATCTTAGGGTTTAGGCTCGTTGTTCTATTATCCATTACCGGACGGAAAATACATGGCCCCACCGAGTTTTCTGCTGGTAATGACAATACTCACTTCCAGAAACTACTGTATAAGCACTAGCATTGTTACTAAGGCCAACACTGTCTTAGCAGTCCCTGAAGGAACCCTGTCCCATGGAGTCCAACACTGTTGGCCACTGTCATATTGGAGGAGATGGGTCAACATCCTGGGCTTCACTGCGAAGTCCAGTCATTCTATTTCTGACTGACATTCTCTTTAATAGTTTCCTCTGTTCAACTTTCTCCTCCCACCCGGCAAGTCAGGGACACTCGTGTGTGTGTGTGTGTGTGTGTGTGTGGTCAGTCTGTGTACAGACACAGAGCAGACTCTGGGAGTGAGCAAAGGTCTGACAATCACGCGGCACTTGGTCCCACTGCTTTGACTTGAGTCACAGTACGTAATAGGACTTAGATTGCAAGTGCCATTCAGGGACATGAAGTTCTTGTGCTCATCAAAAAGGATGTGAGTTTTTCACGAAGGCTAAGAAACTTAGTTCTATCTGCAGATATTATTAAGGGTTTAATTCCCAGCTGATGATCAGCTCGCCACCTCTCTGCTATTGGTGGGTTGTTCTCTTTTACACACTTACTTTCTTTCGCCCCATTCGTCTCACCCACCATTACAGCTTTAATTTTTACTCCTAATTCTATAATACAGAGGCTGTGTGTGTCTGTGCATGTGTGTCTGTGCATGTGTGTGTGTGTGAGAGAGAGAGTCAGTCTTCTGTGAGCAAATGTCTAGTAATTAAGAACATGGGCTCTGGGTCAGGCTGCCGTGGGTTCAAATCCTAGCTCTGCATTAATCAATGGGTGCAACCATAGGCAAACTACTTAATTTATCTGTGTTTTAGTGTCATTGTCTGTAGAATGGGATAATGATACTTACCTTAGAGGGCTGCTGTGAGACAAATGGGGGTAACAGAATGCCAGGCTTGCAGTTACTGCTCAATAAATACATATCGTCTTTGACCTGGAATAATGCACACACCCAATAAATCTTACAAATAATTTCAAGTGGGTTGTGAACCTGCTCTTTTGAAGATCACCAATAAGCTCAAGTTCTCCAGGTCCAATGATCGCCTCTGTTCTGATCTGACGAGTTCTCTCAGCAGCACTAACCAGTCTGACCTGAAAATACTTTATCCCTCAATTCCCCAAACTCCATTCTCCCCGGCTCTCCCCCGCCACATCGGCCTGATTGGGAATGACGACTCCGGAGCCAACAGGTGTCTCCCTCCATGCTCTCCCGAGAATGACGACCTGATTCCAGCCCATGGTTTTAAACTCCAGTCCTACACTGAAGAATTTCAGCTCATCGGCCGCCACCTCTCTTTGAGAGTCACACAACTACCAAATCCTGGGCAGCTAACACGTCTGCAACCAGCATATGTCCGGCAGAATCTTACTAGAATCCCAAGCCGGCCTCTCTCCCAGTCTCAGCCCTGCCAACTGTGTGGAGAACAGAATCATGCAGGGAGAGAAAGGAACCCACCATGCGAGTCCAGTCAAGAGAGATGGGTGGCTTGGATTGGAGCCGTTGCAGGAGAAATGAGGCAGCAGAGGGCATATACCGGATTCTCTCGGCAAGGGATGGGGCGAGGAGGAAGGGCGCCCTGGGGCCAGGGGCCAGAACTCAACAGGTGAGACAGGTGAGGTTGGGAGAGAAAGACCCAGTAAACCTCACATCAAAGACTGTTAAGGGCAAACAACAGGAAACATTCCGAGGACCCAAAAGAATGTGTTTTACTGCCTACCTTTGAATAGTCGTGAGAGAAACATTAGACCTTTCATGTGAGTTTTTAGGGAAGCCAAGTTAGCGTTAAAGAGAATGGAATGGTGCAGAACAGGGTAGACAAAATCAGCACGAATCCTTACAACCAGATGTGATTTCCCAATTCTGTAAATTCTCATGGTCCTATATAGATATAGATTCCTTTTTAATTCTTTAAAAGCATAAGGTATTTCAAACACGCAGAAAATTACAGACTAACGTCATAAATGCCCTTACATCTCCCACTCGGTTTTATTGTGTGCGCCTTTACTTTCTCGTATTATGGGAAAGCGCCTGCAGGCAAGGGCTCACGGGCCTCTCTGGACCCTGGAGGTCCTTACCCTGTGCCTTACACGCTGAACTGCATTCCTGAAAGACCTCAAAGAGCCCTTCAGGAAAAAGGCAAGCGTGACAAGCAGCGAGTACTATTCTTACAGATTGAGAAGTTGCAGCTATTTTTAAGGTATATTAATTCAGAAGGAATTACTGTAAGTGAAAATAGGGCAGCAGCTGCATGTGCAGCACATGACAGTCAAAACTTATTACCTTTGCTGACATCCTAGGCTAATGTGTCTGATTGCGGATTCCCAGCCACCGGCAGCCCCAAACCCCAGCTTTCCCTATAGGCCGGCGATTCCTGTGCCCTCCTACCTAATCAATGCAGTCGGTTATTAGCCAGGAAGACAATGTTACCATCGTCTACAGCAGCTCCATTATGACACTATTTACATCCTCTGTCAAGTCCCCGTCGCTCTGTCTTGTGCCCGAACACGTCTGACCTGCTACAAATTCAGGGGAGGGTCGTGCTGCCTGATACATTAGAATTGTTACCGCGTAACTCCTTGACACAGAGCTACCAACGACTTACAGAACGCCAGCGTTTCTGGACGAATGTGCTAGAATTTGCTAGACAGCCCGGTACATGAGTCTTTTGATAGCAGGCTCTCACCATGCTTCTCTCCCCTCAGGCTCCTGTGGGGACGCGGCGGTGCACTGCTCCGCGAGGGGGCCTCAGAGGAGGCCTGCTCCGCGCGTCGGCCACGCAGCACCGCGATGCGGAAGCGACCGGGCAGCGGCCGCTCCGCCACGTGAACCTAGGCCTCTGCGCGAGCGGGTCCGAGGCGCCCTTCAAGGCCCAGGCCGGCCTCCGTCAGCCCCGCCGGGCCGACCTCGCGGACCGATCCGGGACGTGAGCTGCGTGGCCCGCTGGTGGCGGCTGGGGGCCCCGAGGCACAGCTGCAGCGGCGACGACGACGACGGCGAGTTCCTCCCCCTGCGGTCGCCCCGCCACCCCTACCCCCACCGCCACCCCCACCCCGCGCTCCGCCCGGAGGCCCGAGTACCAGCCGGTCGTGCTCGCCCACCCGCAGGTGGACCAGGCGCAGCGGGCGCAGGTCTTGCAGAAGGACAAGCTCGCCCAGAGCTCTGAGCCAGACCGATGCGCTGGAGCAGTCCGAGGGCCCGAGAAGAAACCCAGTGAGGCCCGGGTCCCAGGACCGGGTTCTGGGACCTGGCAGAGCGGCTGTCCGGGATTGCCAGTACGAGTGAGCAGAGCGCCCGAGATAAATTACGCGCCGAGTTCGCTCACTAGGCTTTCGGTTTAGGGGCCTTGCTCCTGCTCGCCTCGTTCCTTGTCCAAGCTAGCACACAGCCCGCTCGGTCTAGGCTCGTGTTTACCACTGTGAGTTTAATGAGCCTCCTACACGTGTGAGCCTCTCTCATTGGGCCTAGCAGTCCCCCCCACACACACACTGGGGAATCACACTTGTCAGGTGACTCCCAGGTATTCCTAAAACAATTCAGATTTTCCTTCGAAATGTTGAGCTGCGATGCTTAATTCTCTAATTTGCATGAGTAACCTTTTTGTTTTAATTTAACTTTTTATTTTGAAATAATTACAGTCTCAGAGGAAACTAGAAACATAATCGAGGTCCCGTGCCCCTCCCCCCAGCTTCCCCCAAATGGTAACGTTCTGCAAAAACAAAACCAAACTAGATTGACTTTGGTATGACTATTTGGATTTTACAGGGAAACTTTTTGCAAAAAGACAACTTACTTTTACCATATAAGCATTGACAGCGATATTGACTTAGAGGAATAAAGCATGTTCTGATCTGGGAATCCCTATGGAAAGGAATATGCTAGTAGTACGCATGGCCGGTACTTAGCTAGGCTATAGTAATCACACTTTTAAAACTAAAATATTAGAGGAACAATACTAGCTCTGTCACCTCACCTAGGTGGTCTGTCGCTGGTTAATATACCCAACAGATAAAACAACAGCAACAACAACAAAAATAGTAGTGGCAAGCTTTCTGTTAAGGTGCCAATGGCAACCTGGTTTGTCCTGGATGGTCCCAGTTTATACCTGTTGTTGATCAATCAGTGTCTCTTAATCATTTCAGCTTTCCTTTCTCACCCTCAGAAGCATCTGGGGCTAATGATAAATTACACAGACACCTATTCACCCCCACCTCAACTTGTGGTATCACACCACTGCCTTATGTGGGTGGGACTTCCTTTTTTAAATTGTGCAGTACCCAGACAAATGAATTGAATAACACTCTGTGCTTTGTTACAGGAAGTCACACTAGACATCACAAACAAGTTTACATTTTTGGCAAGCATTCTGAGCATAACAAACTAAAATAAATCCATTCTCCCAGATGTTACCATCACAGATTGTGCCAATAGGATGCAACTGTCGTTCTATGGCAAGAGTAAACAATAAAAAAAAAAAGGAATTAAAATTTAAATTACACAGTAAAAATGTTCAACCGTTAAAGTCCAGGACTGTGCTTATTGAATTTAAGTCAAAACCAGCTTTAATTTCAACAGAAGACGACAACAAAAATCTAGAATGGCTTTTTATTATACACAGGATCTCTCTCTTTCTTATTTTATCTGCATCAGCTCCAAAAAAGAAAAAAAATTTAATACGTTAGAATAATAAGTAGTTATAACTGTATTTTCAGCACAGCAATTTCAGCCCAATTTTCAGCAGTAATGTTTCATTAGAATCAAACATTTTCTAGATGGTTTAAAAACACAATGAAAATCTGGCACTTTGGGAGCTCATGTGAATACAGCCTTAACTTATTATTTTCAAAGAAAAATGAGATTTAACATTAAAAAAAAACTAAAGCATTGTCCCCAAAGGTTCTTAAAAAGAAATAAAAGGCAACTCAACCTGCTGTACACATTAAATAATTCAAATCAATGACTCTTTTAAGCCCTTAGCAATGCATGAACCAATGGGGGAAAGCAATCTAATACTTCATGCATTGAGGGGATTGCATTAGAAAGACTTTTAGTCTGCTTCTGCTTTTATAAATGCAAATGTATGCGGAGCAGACAGACTGAGATCTGTACCATTTAGCAATGATCAAAACTTGTCATTTTTGAAAATGGGACAGATGTCCAGACTAGTTGTATTAAGATGCTTCTTATTGAAGAATTAAACAAACAATCCAATTCCACCTCCTCCTTAAAAAGAAAACAAATAAACAACAACGCTACCACAAATTAGAATAAGTTATATCTCATCTCGTTTCTTTCATAGATTCTTAAAGTTGAGAGGCAGTTTAGGATAGTGGAATAAATATTTCTAGCATGCATCACGGCATGACTCATCTTCCTGCCCCTAAAACTCGAGAAACAGGGGGAAATGTTTCCCATTCAAGGACCGGTGATAGGCTAAAGGTAAACTTGGAGATCAGATCTATCTACGGTTCTGTGTACTATGCTCTCCTTGAACTACAGACAAGAAAGCAGGCCAGACAGTCTGCTTTATACCGTCAATAAATATGTGCTGAAGGCATGTCATCTTCACTCGCTCACTTAAACTTGTTGAGTGCCTACTATCTTCCCATACTTGGATCATCATGACTCCGAAAGAGATATTGAATGCCTACAATGTGCCAGGCACTCAGGAAATAAAGATGAAAACATAGCATTTGCTCTCAAGTAAAGGGGGGAAGATGAGCAAATGTATGATTACAGTGGGGTGTTAAATATTGTAATGAATGCTCCTATGAGGTGCATGGCAACTGAGATGAGGATGAATTCTGACCAGGCCATCAAAAAAGTCTTCATTACTATAATATAAACATTGAGTCATGAAATATTGCTGGGTGGACAACGGGGAAAAGCCACCTCCTGGGCCGAGGTTAAGTACAAACACACAGAGAGACAACTGGGCGAGTGGGAGGCACTGAGATTTCATGCATTCGATCAAATCTTCATTGAAGAATATCTACATACTAGGCAAGGTGTGAAGCACCAGGGATATGGCCAAAAATAAGAGAGTTAAGAGAGTCCCTGTCATACTTTACCCTGAGATGCTAAGGGTTTCAACAGAGGAATGTCATCATCAGCTGTGTCAGAACAGCCACCCTGGGGTCAAGGCGGAGGAGGGTGACATAGGGAAGCCTCGTTATGGCGACTGCAATAGTCCAGGTAAGAGATGGGAAGGACCTGAGCTAGGACAATGACCCTGGGCTGGAGAATGGATGTCTGGTCACGAGATCGACAGCCAGACTTGTGCACCATTCCGCCTCCGCTTCGTTTTCAGACCGCCCCAATGGTTACAGCTTTCACCCCTAGACTGAGCTGGAATGGGCCTCACTCGCACTGCCATTTGCTAGCTTAGTTTTGGATCCTGAAGAAATGCAGACATGACAGGCCCTCAAGTACTGGGCCTGCGCGTTTATGCTCAACCGCCATCAGTGAGATTCAGATAAAATATTTATATTCCTCTAACGAACAACAAAGCAGAGTTAGGGCATATATTCCAAATGCTCCCTAAATCTCCTGCCCTAAACATTCACCTACAAGAATAGCAGTTGAGCAAAGGGGTGTGTGTGTGTGTGTGTGTGTGTGTGTGTTTCTGTGTATGTGTGTATCAACTTCAGCTTCATAGGTGTTTGAAATATTTCACTTTACTTCATAAATCACCCTTCTTCTTGCTTTTTAAACTCTAAGGGGGAAATTATGTCTTCAGTCAACAGAATAGGCCTTGGCCATTCTGAAGGCACTTGACCAAATTCATGGTAATTCTCTCACATCATCTAATACCTAGTTCCCAGGGAAATTTTAGAAGGCCTAAGGCTTGAGATTTCTACGGCTTCTCTAGGGAAAGGCTATGCCACAGACCCCCTTAAAGGAGTATCAGGAAAATTGTCTCTGTACTCAGCTTAAGCCTCCATCCTATTACCACATATTACACCCCCACGTATCATGCCAAATACTTAACCTTCCTTTCTGATGTACACATTTCAGTTATTCGTATCCATGTAGCTTGTTTTTCCTTTGCTTAGCTGAGCTACACATATTTAGTTCTTTTTGTCTCTCCTTATTAATCAATTCCATCAGCCCCTTAATCATTTTGGAACTTTTCTTTGAATGCTGTCCAGCTGGTTTCCATGAGCTCAGTAATGAGTAGCCAGAACCAGATGCAGAGTTCCAAGAGTAGTGTCACCCAAAATGAACCGCTCCCCACTTCTTCTCTGACGGCTCCATCCCAAACCGCAAGAGCCTTATTTTCTGTCATTATTATAACAGAAACAAATGTCTTGTTTTCTGCTTTTATTTCCAGTTATTTTTTGGCATTATCGCACGTGTTTCATTTCTCCCACTAAACATCTGTGCCTCAGATCGCCTTTCTCCAAATGTGATATAAACGGCATTTTGGAATCAGGGATCCGACTCTGCCACTCGGGCTATGTGACTCTTGGCACGTCACCTCGTACTCAGCGCCATTCAAGCTCTTCGGCAAAATATAATAACAGAAACAGACTGATTTGACTTCATAGGATTGTTGGCAGGTCAAGTGAGATGATGTCAATGAAGGGGCTCACTGACCTTAATGATGTGTGTATGTACTTAGTCCACTTTAATGCACTTAATATACAAAAGGGGGACATCGACGTTCTCTAAAGGTTTTTTTTCTATTTGCAGTGTCCTATTGTACCGTGTGATAATCTAGGCTGTCAGGAAATTCTTTGTTTCATTCAATTCTTGCTACCCAAACAATTTCTAGTAAAGCAGTTTTGAAACATATACTTTGAATTCATAAACCATGAGAATTTCAGATGTATTACTTACTCTCTTACATATAAGTCAGGCACATGGCCTTTGCTTCTGCTTACTGTTTGCTAAAATTCTAAGAATCATGCTAAACACTTTACCTGAATGACCCGATTCAGACCTCCTAATTTTATGGAGACACTATTAATATCCCCACTCTACAAATAAGGACACTGGGGCTCAGCAAAGTTAATGAACTTGCCTAAGGTTAATAGATGATGATAAGCAGAACTTGGAAAACCTACAACTCCATAGCCCATGCTATCAACCATAGGCATGATTTAATATTTCAAATCATAATTAGAAACCTGTAACTATAAATTAAATTCAACAAACCTACTACCTGCCAGACACTTTGGAAGAAGGTAAAAAGTCATGGAATAAAATTACCTAGTCATCACCGTTAGGTCATACAGCCAATGTGTGAACCAAAAGATTATTAATGACATAAGATAATCTGACCTCTAAGGCCTATCCTTACTAATGCACTAATTTGCAGTTGGGAAAAGTTACTTTTCTGTGCCCTACTTTTCTCACCTGGAAGAATTAGAAGTCAAATAATATCAAAGCACCCTGCATACATGAATAGTAATTTATTAAATTCTTGGCCATTAGTCAATGGATCGACAGATTATTTTCTAAGAATATAAAATTAGCTACAATGTTATGGTGTTGCAAGTCAATTAAGTTTACCTAACTACTCTTTGGATATAGAGATTTCCATTTCTAGCAAAAACAGTGGACAAATTAACCTCAAAACCCTCACAACTCTTAAATGATGGGAAAACAATATTAAAGCATTATTTAAGATGATGCTTCCACTTAGAATGCAGAAAGCTTTAAGAGATCAGCAGTCACATCCTAACAGTGAGAAAAGCTAGGTAACTTCTTGAACCCATCAGAGAGCTGAGGTTGCAGGGTAAAATAAACTCAGAGCAAACATGAATTGTTTTACCTCTGGCCTAGTACCAGAGGAAGAGGCAGTCATCATAAAAGCAGGTAAGATGAAAACAACTGATATTGTAATGAATTCTTGAAGGTCAAGAATGACAGTTTACGTACTCTGGGGGCCCCAGACACACAGGAAGTCACTTCCTAGTTTCTAGGCCTAGAAGGTACATAAGGTACAAATATTTCTTTAACAATCTGATTAAAATGAAAATCAAAAGGGACGGTACTTAATTATCGAACTCTTGGGAGAAAATTTATTTGTTTTTGGATGAGTTTGGATATTTTAAGAGCATCTTGATCAGTTCCAGCTGCTATGAGAGTAATATTTTAAAGTTAAAAAAAGTTTTAACTATTCAGACTCATAAATCCGACTAGTATAAAAGTTGACTAATTATAAAATTTGCCAATTTAGTTAGCAAAAATGAAACTATTAAAAAAAGGCCATGAAAATACTTCTACCAAGTATTTACTGCATAAATAATTCATACAAATGTATAAAGAAACCATTAAGACATTTACTTATATAACTAACCAAAGTATATAGAAAAGTCACACAAAAGCAAATCAGAACAATTTTGAACTTCGTTATACTTACTAAATTATGCAAAAACAACTATAAAACCCCCATTCAAAGCTGTAAACTTTTAGTGAACTAAATGGTGATACTGTAAAACGTTACAACTGTTTGGGAAAGCAATATAAGGAAAACAGATGAAAAACTATAAAATTGTCCATATTATTCCGCATACTAATCCCACTCCCAGAATTTATCCTAATAGAATTAAAATAATTTAAGTGTTCAGCAACAGAGGAATGGTTTAAGTAAACTGAATGTGAAGTAATATGATTAAAGTAATAATTATCAAAACTTAGCTACATCTGATAATATGAAATGACAGTCAATTAAAAAGTATCAGTGTCTTAAAACTGTGGTTATGTGAACAAAAGAAGGAACCATGATAATACAAAATTCAAGTTCTGGATCACTAGATCAGGATCCTGAGGACTACGGGTAATTTTTCCATTTGGCAAAATTTTCTTCAGTGTTTTCAATGTGAAAGACAAGAGTTGGTTACCATTTTAAAAAGTCACTTGCCTCTTCAAATAATCTCCACTTTTCTCTGTTAGTAAATCGTATGTGTCGGTTTTCAAATTGAGAAATAGAACAGACATGCCCCAGTTGTCCTCTAAAACCTAAATATTCCTCTATTTGGACCTGAGCTGGCAATGCATGAAGACCTGTGCCATTCGAATAGACAGAAGCAGCCACTGCCACTTTCGGTTGACACAAACTGCAGGGCACTAGATATAAATGAGTAAAACTGTAAACTTCGAGTTTACAACTCTGTGTGCTTGGTATTTTATGTTAATACTTCAAGATATCAAACTCTTCTCCGTATAATTTTCTGTGTCCTGCTAAGAATTAGTTTTAATATTTTCATTTAAAATATATTGCCAATGTGATGAAAATGCTCTACTGAAGCATGTAAATTTTTATATTGAGTTTATAATAGGTTAACCACGAATAAATCATGTTAATTTACATATTTAAATTTTTCAAGTTAGAGCCTGTAAGGAGGCAACCACCTTTAAAAGAAGGGCAATCCATAAAAATCTAAAAACTCCTATGTTATGAAATTTTTAACAAGTCTTTCTTGTGAAACTATATTTATTGAATAAATGAAGCAGGACTTGAACATTTCTAAAGACTGGCTGCATAATATATTGCTTTCTCAGAACAAAAATACGAAGCACTCACTACATATGACATTTATTATTTTGTAATGTGACTGACTATGCTTTCAAAGTTATGAAGGGATAGGAAACATACTTTCAGTAGGCTATTTGAATGAAAATGTTTGAGAGTAACTGTTTTTAAATATTTAGAGCAGACGAAATTAGCTGGAAATGCCCAGCAGCTATCATAACATCTATAAATATCATTTGAAAGAGCACACTATAAAAACAATGTCATAGGGATTAATGTGCTATAAAAAGGTATAAATAAATACTGAAGAATAGAGAAAAGAAATTTTTAATAGAAGATACATTCGTTAGCTTTTGAAAAATCATGTTATTTAGTAACTTGGCACAACATGGTTGACTGTGTTGAAAATATCAGGAAAAGACCTCGTAACTGCCAAAATATAAGCCATTGGACTGTCCTTCACGTTAATGGTAGAGTAGAGGTAAATTTAAACATCTGGTCTTCTATTTACATCCCTTTAATGGTAGCAGCAATAATGTGGTTCAGTTACAAATGTTTATTACAAAAGTTTATTAGTATCCAAGATCTAAACAAACACAGCTATTACCAAATAAATGCAGCTTTATCAAAGAATGTTCTTAATGACCGTAAACATAAGAAAGAGTTAAATAATGGCCTTCTGAAACAGAATTTCAATACAGTAGAGCCACCAGGAAGCCATAAAGTCAAAGTAATACTAATTTACATTCATTTTTGTGACACCAAAGAAACATGTAGCTCATATTTCTTTTTTCTTTGATTAGAAAATGTGTTCAACTTTTTCACAGGAAAAGGCTCTGAAGCAAGATCAAAATCAGAAAGTTATTTTTCTGATCCAACCTAACAACATAATAACATCCTAAAAGAACATTCTGTAGTACGGCAAAGAACTGAATGAACACAGCAAGGCTATTTATAATGTATAGCAGGTAAATTGTACACTATAGAAACTATAATTGATGGGACATTTTCCTTCATGCCAACAACAGAAAAAGGAATAGTTATTTGTCCTTTGCACATAGCTTGCCATTCTGCACACAGGATTCAAATATCAACTGAAAAATAATGACCCAAGCCAATCTTAACATGTCTTAATTACATCAATTTCTCCCTTAGTCTCATTTAGAGTTATATATTCACAACTCACAACTTGTTCATTAGACTCCTCAGGTTTTGACTTTTTAAGTGCCAGCTCTGCTGGGAGAAGAGATGAGCAATGCTCAAGAGACTGTGCGATGTCATCAATTGTCCACTTGTCTTCGGGAAGGGCATGCTCTTCTAGTGTAAATGGTCCCTGTCTGGTTCGGGTCAGCTCTAAGACATTGGCACAGGAGGAGAGTTCTACAGCAACAAGAGGTAAAAAGAAATCCACAAGATAAATGATTTCAGTATTTCATCGTCTAATGTTTCAAATGACACAAGAACTAGATTCAGACCTCTCAGAATCACTCAAATGTCAAACTGTAATATCCAATTTAAGAACCAAGAGCCTTGAGATTAAGAAATGATTAAATAGAAAAATAATATTAAATAACTCACCCGATGAACTGCTTTCAAGTCTACGAGGGACCTGCACACACTTTTCTTATTTAACCCATGAGGTAATAGGACCTGTCCAGTGTACAACTGCCAGCAGATGGCAGAGACAGAGCTGCAACTTTCTGGCTGTTAGCAAGACGATGGCTTCCAGTTTTTAAAAAAAAGTTTGACTTGCATCAGTGAAAATAACTTTTAGACGGATAAATCTTTTTTTCTTATCCCTACCCTGAGTTAAAATATTTTGTGCTTGAAAAAATGTTGGTCTTTACATTTATTATTCCCATCTTCATTTTCTGTGCCTTTCTTTCTCTTCTCTCCCACTTCAAACGTTTTGCTGCAGCTGCTGATGCTGCTAATTACGTGCCATAAACCCACAATGCTTCTGAAGCTGAAGGCGGCGAGAGTGCAGTTCCCAGGGCCACTACCCAGAGACAGGACAAATGGGAAATTCCCTCTTCCCATCAAAAAGGAATATTGCTCCTAAATGATAATTCATAATTCATCCTTATGCTTACCTTTGCCAATGTCACTGACCAAGCTTCTGATATAAAAACCTCCTCCACATTCAACATCTGGAATGTTAACAGTGACATGGTAAATTGCTAACCTCCTATGAAATCCACTTTACATAGAAATGATGCCTCTAAACAAATGTAAAATGCTCTATGCAAACAACTGAGTGATAAAATATTTATGTGCTAAAACATAAATTATTCATCCAGCAGCATATGTGTTTGTGAGATTGAAAAGTCAGAGTGTGGAGAAAGCAAACAGCAGAAACTCATGAACACATTTTAAATTAACTGGCAAGCCACACCACTTTAATACTTCAGCCTTGTTCATTTAATGGGTTTTAATAGTTAGAAATCTCACCTTTGCTATCATGAGCTATACATTTAAAAAAATATTTCCATATTTCTATGCCTTCTTCATTTAATAGGTTTTAAACAGTGAGACGTACCAGCTTTGCTATCATGAGCTAGATTTTAAAAATGTTTTTGGATTTGTACACTCAATAAATACAACAAACAAACACAAAACCCCTTTTAAAGGGACAGGAATTATGTTTGGGATAATATACTGTTAATACAGAGAGAGCTCAGAATACTTAATGTTCTCTTGGAAATACTCATAAAGAAATAATAAAATAACTAGAATTACACAATGTCCCCAAACTGAATGCATATCTAAACACCTCCCTAACACAGTATAACATAAGTTTATTGGTTAAGAGCAGGGCTCTGGGTTATGTTTCTATTCATCCATAAGACATCTGGAATTTCCACACAAAAAAAAACTACATTCCAGCTGTTTCTAGTCTTAGCATACAAACAAAGCCATTTGAGGGAATTAATCAAAACTGACTATGTGGGGATTTTAATTCTTTTTTTTTTCCCCATTAGCTCAAGGTGGGGGACCACCACTGAGATAAAAAAAAATGAGCATTAAGAATGAAATGTAGGTGTGCTACATTCTTGCACTATACTTCACTTAAGGGAAAAGACGACTTTTCTGGTCTATCACAACCTCCAGCGGACAAAATAAAGTACCATATTTTTCAGTGTATAAGATGATTCCTACTTTCTAATCCAACATTAAGAAACCAGTATCAACCAGTTACTCCCATGTATAAGACAACCCCCAATTTTTGGTCTAACAAATTTGGACAAAAGTATTATCTTATATACAGAAAAATAAGGTATATACAGCTTAAATGCAATCAGAAAAATACAAGTTTTTCTTACTTTCATAGATAATATGTACTGTGCCAACTAGCTGCTGCATTTTCGTGGAATGGAACAAAATTATCTTTTAGTATGTTTTTCTCACTATTTGTCAAACATTTTAGAATCAGAAAAATAAAAATAAACATAAAAAAATGAGTGGCTTTTTTTTCAATTGTACAAAACCACATTCTACAGGAACTTAATACACATTAGATAATATGCCAAAGCAAAACAGTTTAGGACAAAAGGTTTTGAGAAATTATTTCTACAAGGAAGCCTATTTAGTATGCACTGTGAAATTAAGAGTAGGATCAATTTAAGGGAGCCTAAGAATTCAGAAGAAATATAGCTTTTCTATGCTCAGGATTTCAGCTACCACTTTTTGCAACTAGGAGACTGTAAAATTCCCAAACATTCAAAACAAACGTTTTGGTGTTTAAATTTAGTTCAAATATGGATTATAGACAAATTCAAATTGATAAACTGAATTATCATTTACCATATCCAAGAATATATTTCTGCCTCATGCATTATTTCCATATTTTCATGATCTTTAGCAGTAGCTTGCAGGTAACACAGAAGGGAGGAAAAAAATCGCTCCATTCTTAAATCTCTTACCTAAAAGCTAAAAATGCCTTGTTTTAAAAGAACAAATCAATATGAATTTTAAAACTGAATGTAAACTACCAGATACTTGCCTAAATGGGGGAACAAGTATCCAGAAGATAACAATATAAAAATGTAATTCTGAAAATATAAACTCCTTAGCTACTCTTTCTCTGTACAGATCTAAGGTATGTTACTTACAAGTTTATTGTAGGATAATATAACACAATGCATGAAACAGCCTTTTCAGAAAGGTATTCCTAAACCTACAGCTAGAGGTATTAAGTGTGTTATCAAAACAGTATTAACAAATCTTAACCCTCCTTAAATTCAAATTTTTAAAACTCTCCAATATCCTGAGGATCCACTAAAATTGCACAAAAGTAGCCAAATACAAAGTAAAGGTACATGCGAATACAGTAATGTTGAATTTCTCCATCTTACCTAATGTGAAAAATGGCGGCTGGAATTTCTGAAGGGAGAGACTGTACACCGTAACGGGCCTGGCAGGCTTGGCCTCTACTACTTCACCTCTTTTCATCAAAGTTGATAGTCTCTGTCCATCTTTCTTTAGTGCAGAATAGCTGATCAGATAAGAGAGGAAAAGAGGAACGAAGAAAAGAGAATAATTCCAGATTATAGCATAAGAAGTATAACTAGCAGACTCTTAAACTGCAAATCCTTCTAAAAAAAATGAACCAGTTTTTTTCTTTTCATCTACTTCACAACTATGCCAAGAATGGAGTTCCTAAATATCTACGAGACTAATATAATATAACATAGCTCAATCTGGCACCCCATGAGCAATCTTGTCAATTTTGTTATTTAGCCATCTTCCTGGAAATGCCTATTCATGACTTCACTAGTCCTTCTGGGTTAAGGGCACAAGGCCTCTGGTCACATGATCTCAGCTACATTTGCTTAAGACAATTTCCATTCCAATAGTATTCCTTTCCATATGGAAGTTACCAAAATGTTTCCAAAAAGCAAATAAACAAATAATGTACTTAATAGATCTTAGCTTATGTGATAAAATTTTATTAGAGCACAAAATGATTAGAACAATCACAGAGAAGAAAATTTTAAAACAGCTTTTATAAGTAAATATGAGTATGTTTATTTCAATAATAGTGATCCAAGATAATGTTTATTCATATCCTGCCAAAATTTTTACATCTTTACATTTGAGGCAAAATGATGAAGAAACATTTCCCCATGGCTATTTCACATTGTTGAATAAAACATACTCTTTAATACAAAAGAAATTCTAAAAGATTATCAGTAACTTAGACCCTGACACATCTTATAGCCATTCAGCCATTAAAATAAATAAATAAATAAAGCAATTACTTGAAATAGTAATGTACGGTTATGTGGTAAATCAATATTCTTATACTTTTAATAAATCATAACTCTGATCTGTTACAGAGAACTGTGAAACATGAGAATCTAGGCTCAAAAGAAAAAGTCCCAGCACTTGAAAGGAAGTTATCAACTGGACTCTGAATTACAATTCTGATACCCGTACTAGACTGGACTGGTCCCTTCACAGCAATTCTGGCAAAAGTGACACCTCCGCCCTCCAGAACTGCCCTGTAGCTGGAACCAAAACAACTGACAAATATTGGAAGAGCACAGATGTCAGGCCGTGGCAATGTCCAGGGACAGAGGAGACCACATCCCACCAGCTCTTAGAGAATGTGGGAAGCTCTGCATCCAGTCCAAACCAGGCTCATTGTTACTTGATCATCTGCTACATCAGATTTAAAACTTGCCTCACCACACAAAAAAGTCTATTATTTTTTTCATTCAGTGATGTTAATCATTGGAAAATGAAATGAAATATTTATTCGAATTCAATAACTGAACTTACAGGGGAGGTACCTGCATTATGTTCCCAGTAAATTTCTGTAGAATGCCTTCAATATCTTCTTGTGTTATTTTATCTGCCAAAAATGGAAAAAAGTGACACTAAAACAACCAGAGAAGTACACGTTCTATTTTCACAGCACTGAAAATTCTCAAAATTCATTAAAATTTTTTTCCAACAGAGCATACACTATAGTGTATATTTTGTAGGCCAAATTCTAGCCTGTTGAGATGAATAAAATGTACATTAATGAGAAAAAAGGAGGAGAAAGTTTTGTATTGTCTAATATTAAGACTAAATTTCCTTTGCTTCAATTTTTTTCTCCAACAATGATTCAGTCATCTTACATCAATTTAGTTGACTCCTACTATGGCCTATAGAAGGCCATGCTGCAATAGCTATAGAAACACCCCTGCAGTGATCAAAAAAGAGGTGATCAGAAAATAAATAGAAAAAACCCCCACAAGTTCTTTTCTGAGTTTCTCCAGGCATCAAATGCTATAAATAATGTAGTACTGAAGGTCACCAAATATTAAGCACATTTAAATTTCTACCTGATAGATTTCAAAACTGTTCTACAGTGTGGTATAAATTTTACACACTCATATTCAATACTGTTCCCAGGTAGAGTTGTATTGATCTGTTTCCTTCCCTCCCTTCACTGCTTGTGAAATTTCTCTCTTTTAAATGAACACTTTCAGTCAGGAGCCTAACCTTTGCCTCAAAAACAAGCCAGTGCAAAAAGAAAATATACACAGCAAGGATTTTAGCATGATTACTAAGTATTTTTTAATGTTTTTTAAAAATTTGAATGAAAACGTAAATAAAGCTTTCAATATCTGTTACTTGGTCATGTTTTGTTTTTATTTGACACTCTTTCAAACAAAATGAGGCAATATTAATGTACAGGTCTATAACTTTAAAAACAGAAAATTATAACTCACTGAAATTAAATATGTGGGATTTTTATACTTACAGATTACTATACATATTTCATAGCCAATAAATTATATTATAGAAATATTCTATAATTTAATTAGGTCACAGTTAATGGAAAGAAATTATAGTGTTTCCTTTTCACTTTGTAGGAAATTGATTTAAACTTTTTATTCGAGTATATACCTATTACATTTGATTTTATTTGAACAATATTAACCAAAACTAATTAATGTGCTTTGAATTGCCCTTCTATCATCAGAACAGAAGTTAGAAGACAGCATGGAACACTGTGTCCAGATTTCAATACCAACACAGCAAGGCAGTCTTAACCTCACTGTGGCTTTGATCCTTACAAGCTAAACATGAACAAAAGACCAGAATCCACCAGACTCAAACAGAAGAGCTACAGAACTGAAAAGAATTTCTCCAACACCAGGCAGCTCCCAGAGGGCTATTCTGTTCATATTGTTTTTCAAAGAGATGTAGCTCATGATACGGATGAGGATTTTTCCATGAAAAATTTTACTCTACTGTCATATTAAAACATAATTACTAGTGGCACCTTAGTTATGCAAAACTTGTAAATGTGGACCGCCAATTCTACCACCATGCTGGGAAGTGCTGAAAGAAATGCCATTGTTGATCAAATTGCAATAGTTCATATCTGAGCAATGCATTTTGAAAATAAAACCAAACAGCTTTCTACTGCTAGGCTGGTCTCTTTACTGACATTCCTTCCAGTGTTTGTGCTCCTTTGTCCCACTTTGATGGCTCTCTTTTACTGATGTTCCCCCACACAAGATGACAAGATGTGCTCGTTCTCATTCCTTGTCTGCCACGGTGTCGCTTTGCTCTGACTTAGCATCTCAGGCCACTATGGTTTGTGCTGCTCATTCTGTAATTAATCATATGAAATTTTTAACTGTTACCTACTATATACGAGGTCAGACAATTAATTTTGCGAACTCATCCTAGAAAAAGTGCTACAATACCTCATTGCTGCATATCACTATGGTCACCATCAAAGTACTGCCCTTAGGAAGCTATGAACCGACACCAGCACCTAATCCACCGTTTAAAGCAATTTTGGAACTCCTTTTCTGGAATGGCCATCAGAGCTGTCATAACTTTGGCCTGGTTAGGATACCTTACTGAGTTGTTCGTACAGTGCTGCCAACCTAGGCACACAGTAGCAAGTTCTCGAACTTAATTGTCAGATTCTGGGTATGACAACTCTGAGGGCCATTCCAGAAAGAGTTCCCAAATTGCTTTCAAGGAGGACTAGGCGCTGGGGTTGGTGCACAGCTTCCCAAGGGGCATACTTGGAAAGTGACTGTAGTACTATTCAGCAATGAGGTATGTAGCACTTTTTCTAGAATGAGTTCATGAAATTAGTTGTTTAACCTCATATATTTAGGTATTATCTCACCAATGAAATTCCGAAAAGGCAAAGACAGCCTTTCTTCTTATATAATGTACACAAGTATGATGGCACTCAAAACATTCTTGCTGAATTTAATTTGCTGAGGAGTAATAGAGCTCAAGGTCTAAAGGACATTAACAGTGACAGAGGCCAATCATTTACCTGATGTTTGAATCACCAGACAAAAAGCCTATGCAGCAAGTTCTTTTTACAATAAAAGTGAACATAATATTTTGAAATACAAATGAATATAATAAATTTGTAAATAAATATTATATTCACTACATGAGCATGTAGTGATGCATTCTGGCTTTATCTAAAATATGGTATTAGTCCAAGCCAAATAATAATTGTCTCTACAATGTAAGAATAAAGACTCTTACTTCCAAAGTAAGTATATACAATAGCTAGCCAAAAGAATTACATTTGGTAAGAAGATGGGTATGATGCTAGTGCCATAAGATCTGGGTAATTATTCTCTATTTATCAAATTAATAAATCATCCATGTGACAGCATTCATTTGAAATTAATTTTGAAGTCATTCTCATAAAATTCACATATAAAACATCATGTTACACGTTATTATTTGCTTCAAATTTATTGACTCTTCTGGTGATCTGACAACATGATAGGTGGTACTTAACTAAACTATGAACTATACAATAGAGTTAAAATCAGTATTTGACCACAATAGAGAAACTGTTACTAGACACCATTAGCAGCTGTTCAATTGGGAAAAAAAATGAGTAAACAACTCTTCCCAAGCATTAGACAACAGGCAGCAAGCACTGTAATCCCTGACATAAAGGAAAGAGACAAGGTAAGACCCACAACCCCTTGCTTTTGCTTGGAGGTGCTTTCTGAACTGTGGTGCAGGGCAGGGGATCCCAAACAAAGCACTGTGCTCTCACTGAAAAGAAATCAGACTTGGGGAAGCAGCAGTAGCTGGACTCTGAGAGAACTACATAGAGAGGGGCTACAGGGGTCCACCCGAGACTATGGTTAACTTCCACGCTGCACGAACAGAGTTGCCGCAAAATTAACCAAAGAACTGCTACTAGAGTTCTTACAAGGCTGAGAGATGTTTGAATTCCAAACACCCAGAATGAAGAAACTCAACGGAATACAGGAGGCATTCGGGGCATTTGAAAGAGACTCCAGAAAAGCCAGGTCTTAGGAGTAGGGCTAATCTAGACCTGGAAAACAGTCTACTGGAGACCCACCCTAACAAGAACTCTACACAAAAGTGACTAGAATTAATAAGTTTAGCAAGATTGCAAGACATAGATCAATATACGAAAAATCAAATCCGTTTCTATAAACTAGCAATGAACTACCGGAAACTGAAAAAATTTTAAATCCAATCCATAATAGCATCAAGCTGATGCTATTATAAGCATCAAAAGAAGTGAAAGATCTGATTGCTGTGAAAAGAAGTAAAAGATTTGTATACTCAAATCTACAAAACGTTAAAAAAAAGCCTATACAATTTTACTAACAAATATCACACCAATAAATTTAATTAAAAAATTAATTAAATAAAAATAAAAAAGAATTAAAACTACAAAAATATGGCTGTATTTGTTACAACTGTTCTCTAAGTTTGGTATTATTTCAAAATAGATCATAATATAATATAATGAACTTATAAGTTAAAAAATTTAGATGAAGTGAACAAATTTATAGGGGAAAATTATTTATAATGACACAAGAAATAAAAAAATTAAGTTCTATACTAAAGAAATCCAACCCATGATTACAAACCTTCCTAATAGAGAAAACTCCAAATCTCCACCAGTAAATTCTACCAAGCATTAGAGAAAGAAATAATGCCATTCAGATACAAATTCTTCCAGAGAACAGAAAAAAACAGAGAATTAAGAGAAGTAAAAGATATCCCAGAGAAGACACCCACAACACGTATCACCAAAAGACACATACCCGAAGTACATAAAGATCTTACACACATATACAAACTAAACATTTTTTTAAAAAGGCAATTCAATGGCACGGAAAAAAACAAAGAACCAAACAATGAGCAAGAGACTTAGACAACACACCAAAGAAGATGACTAAGGAGCCAAAACCACCATGTCAGTGCTGA
Organism: Lyroderma lyra; assembly: GCA_004026885.1. Classification (NCBI taxonomy): domain Eukaryota; kingdom Metazoa; phylum Chordata; class Mammalia; order Chiroptera; family Megadermatidae; genus Lyroderma; species Lyroderma lyra. Next base: position 180,634 of record PVJL010000210.1, on the reverse strand, counting down.
ATCTCATTAGCAAGCAATTTAAGAACACAATGAAATGCCACTACACATTCACCAGAATGGCCAAATACCAGGTATCGCCAAGGATGCAAAGGAAATGGAACACTTACTTATTGCTGGTGGAAATGCAAAGTTATGCAAACACTGAAATCTGATCATTCCTGGTACAGGAAAATATACACTTACCCTCTGACCCTACAATTCCACTTGGGTATACTCACATATCCAAGAGAAATGAGTTCATGTATCTACCAAAAGACGTGCACACAATACACTCAGCAGCTTTGTTCATAAAGCACAAACTGGGGTCAACCCAGAACTCTATTTGTGCTGTGTGTGTGTGTGTGCGTGCATGAACACACACACACTATATATACACACATACACGATATAGTTTTTCCACACAGTGTGGCACATTTGCACAGTGGCATAATCCAGAGCAATCAAAAAAAGTCCAAAAATACTGGTACATATAATAAAATATATGAATCTCAAAATACAACAACAAGAAGAATCCAGACACAAATACATATTGTTTAACTCCATTTATATCAGGTTCAAAGACAGGCAAAACAATTCTATTGTTTTAGAACTATCATGATAGTGTTGGAAGTCAGTAACTTTGGAGTAGTGACTGCAGTGGAGCATGGGAGGGGTTTCTGGGAAGTTTTTATTTCATGACATGGATGTGGGCTTGGTGATAGTTCATTGAGCTGTAAATTTATGTTTTCTTCACTTTTATTTGTGTCATACTTCATAATAAAAGGTTTAAATACAAAGAAAAGGCACCCAATGATACCCAACACGCTAGCCCTACCACAGCATGCCCTATTTGTTGAAATCACAATTTCAGACCCAAGCAAATAAACACTTGGGCTTCCTCCAGAAGTATGGGCAGCCAAACCATAGTCCAAGAGGAGCCATTCTCACTGACACTAGCACCATCATTTAGAAGACCCTGGTCACACCCTGCCTTGGGACTAAGGGGTGGGGCTGTAGTTAGAACAGAGGATTAGCATAAGATACCACTTTCCTTTTACATTTCTTGCCTCCCCCTAAAAAGCCATGAGAGAGATAGGAAAATTTATTCCCATCTCAGGAGTTTGTCCCACATCTAAGACAGCCTGGGAAGCCATGGCCCTAGGGTCCTGAGCTCAGCAAGGACAGATGAGCACAGTGAAGGCAGGCAGCCGTGATTGTACCTGACACCTAGATGTGGACGAGACAGCAGCAGCAGAAGGGAAAAAGGCACTTTGCTTTTCCTGGCACTTAACTGGCAGTCAGCTTTGTGGATACCTCTGTTGCCTGTCTTACGTATTCATGCACTAAATGTTTTATTTCACATGCCACACACTGTTCTAGACACCAAGAATACAGTGAGGTTTTATACTTATAATCCCCTTGGTACCTGCTATAGCAGCTTGAACAAATAATTTACTGAAATTATACAGAAAAATCATTTCAGTCAGCAACATTCTCTGAGCTCTCATTTGCTGGGACCACAACTACTATTCAATAAACTATAGAAAGCTCTCCTTTTTAGGGCATAGAGTTAGTTCCTCCATGACTTATTTTAATATGTTAATGAGGTGATTTTTTAAAACAAATTAAGCTTTCTTTAAGATAAATAATGTTACAAATTACACAAGACTAAGTAGTTTTTAAAATTCCAAAATGCTTAAGGGTAGGCAGGAAGGGTATGTTCAAGTATTTTCATCACCCTGGTCCTCTTCTAGCACCCACTACTCAATGAATCGTACCATCATGTAACCAGTTTTCAAAACCAGACACCTACGTCAAGGTTGAAAACTTCCTTTCTCCCTAGCTCACCCAATCAACAAATCTCACCAATTTTACTTCCTTACCATTCTTCTAATTATATATGTACTCACATATATTTTGGTTTACTCTGGAAATCTCTGATCTCATCCTATTGCCCAAGTGCTTCTTTAACCTTAAAAACCTCCTGGTTGAAGATTATGCCTGGGTGTCCACTCAGTGAGGGTCTGCTATTACTTCCTAATAATAATAATTTCAAAGATAGTTCAATATCTATTTTTAAAAAGACTCAAAATAAATCAGTGATTTTTTGTATTATGTTGTATTAATCTGTATATTATGTTGTTTAGTATCAAGAAACATACTAAGCTGCATACAAATAAATATTAACAGATCAAGTGAAAGTATTATGAACAAGGAAAAGATTGGTCGCAATACTGAGGGAATATGAAATATAGAGTGAGGACACAACACAAAAACCAGGGACGAGGCCAGATGCTGGAATGCCTACAGCTAAATAAGGAAGAGATAACATCAAACACAGGCAAAACACCCCAGAGAGCCTATAGATAATTCACAACTGATGACATCATAATGTAGGTGAACTGACCGTACAAAAATGCAACTGCTGCATTATAAATAGCATGAGCACTGTGAGAACTGCTAGGAAGCCACTTCACTTACCTATCTTTTCTTAAAGTAGTGAAAAAATAAATAGTAGAAAAAGTAAGGTGAGTACCAGTGAGTTCTGCCTTACTTCCAGAGAAATAACTTTCCCTTTGTCGTATCTTTTTACATACTCCAAAAGCAAAGAAAAACAATTAGTTTTAAAGCACTAAACCTGACACATTTATTTCAACAGCACAGAAGTAATTGTATAATAAAATAAACAAACAATAGCAAGACACAGGTAAAATCTAAGAAGAGTTTCTCATTTTGTTTCTCATTTACTAGGAAAAACGCCCCAAATCCTACCTACAAATGTTTTTTGGAAATGGAATTATTTGGAAGAATTCTAAACATTAAAAAAAAAATTGACTATAGGAAAAGAGGCAATTACAATAAATCTTTTTAACAAACTCATACCAAATAAACAATGTGATAAATCATTTCTAATCTTCTTAATGTAAAAAAAAATGTGTTGAAAACTAAAATCACTGGTCATACCAAGTAAGAGATTTACTTTAAAATTCTGAATTCACAGAAACTTTCTGTAAATGTTAAAAAAGAGGAGTATATTAGGTGAACTTCATACCATAAGGCTTTTCTTCTGTTACTTTCCCTGTAGAATCCAGTGTGTCAGTAGCCTTCCCCAGCTCTCCAATGGCAATATACCTCTAGAGGAAGAGAAACAGGGGAGAAGCACAGGCCATAAGGTAAGGGAAACTGTTCTGCATGCCTTGAAGTTCATACACAATGTTACTACTACTCCCAACCTGATACAAAACAAAGGCAAAAACAATAGACTGCAAGTGTTTTGTTAGTTTTTGTTATGTGGGAAGCACGTGTGTGAACTGAAGAACAGTCATAAACTTCATGCCTGACTTTATCGGTAGTTACGGCTTATGAGCATATTGTCATTGCAAACAAATTTCTAAAACCAGTTTGATTCTGAAGGGAAATTTTTAAATACTTAGGAGCAGACAGAATGGTACAATAAACCCCTACATGGCCATCACAAGATTCAACAACTGTACCACACATACAATTAAAATAAATTTTAAAATAAATCCATTTAGTATTCTTATATGAAACACTAATCTTTGTAGTTTGATTTATGCATTTAAACAAAAGCTAAATATGTAGCTCCTGAAAGGAAGAACATCACTGCTGAGGACTGGTCACTATGCACAAGGGAAGAATTGGAGCATTCCCAGCCAACAGGACTGCTTTACTTCTCATCTCAGGGCATGCTGTATTACATGTTCTTTGTATTCCTCTCATTTGGTCACATTTGAATTTTATGTGGAGTGTCCCATGAAATAGTGAGAAAAATGCAAGACTATAATTCCACTAAAAATAATCTGTAGCAATGTGAGCGATTTTTAAAAGAGGAAATATTAAAAGTTCAAATCATCATAAGCAAACAGACATTTTATATCAGCCTCAGTGCCCTTTGATGAAATCGATCACTTATTACATAGCTCTGATTTTTTTTTTTTTTACAAATATAACACAGAAGGGAATGTTCCAATGCATTTGAATTAACTTTATAAATTTTTCATTAAATTGGCAAAAATCAGTTTCTTGTAACTAAACACCCAATCTCATCACCTGCTGTGCCCCACATTTTGAACAATGGACCTTGAGGAAGCCCAGCAGGGGAGTGGGAAGAACACAGCCCCAAAGGTGTGACTCCCCTTGCGGGAGCCTCACTTCCTTGATCTTAAAGTGGAGACACCAGGGCCTCCTGAAAAGCAGCAGAGTTTACAGCAATCGAACCTGGTTCTGTAAGCAATGGAAAACAATACCATTATCATTACTGTTGTTTAAAAACAGTAGATAAAGAGAGATTCATAGTAACAGTGGTTAGAGTGACTCATCTGGTTATAGTGAGTTCCCATACGGTACAGTAGAGCCACAAAACTGCAATTGGTTTCTGTCTTAATAATCTGTGTCGTTGCATAAGAAAAATACTATGTGATCCTGCAGTATTCTGTGCCTTGAATGTAGTGGTGCTGTTCTGCTCCGTGACAAGTTTTCACCAGGAACCTTAAAGTGCTTTCCAAGTACGAATGCTCATTCTAGTCTCGGGACTCTGCGTGCCCTATGCCTTGACATGGCACTTCCCTGGCCTTGTGCCCGTGCTCTTCTCTAAGGCTCAAACCTGTTCATCTTTCGAAGCTGCCCTGTTAATTCATCCCAACTCCCACTCACCGATCCCCACAGCACAGCTAAGAGTAGGTGCTCAATACAAGTTTCTTACACAAAAAAGAATGAAGGCCTATAACAAACCTTCATTGTGTATTCATTCATTCACTAGTATGTTCATTCATTCAAGCATGTTTCTTAAGGACTGTGAATATACAAAGTGTTCTCCTATGTGCTTATGGGAGATACAAAGATAAATACTAAAGAGTCCCCTGCCTCTAGAAGGTTACAGTGTAACAGGATTAAGACATCAATAAAGGCAACGTGCAGAGGGGAAGGGTATGAGGATGATAATAGATACTAATGTCTGTTCCCAGTGCTTTACCTTACTGAGTGCTCATGCCATATTGTTTGGCACGTGATTGCCTACCGATGTTCACTGTTTTCCGAGTCCATTCTGTACACTGATCCTTATCTTCCCAAATTATAAACTCTGTTACCTTGGAATGTGCCTGTTGTTCTCTTGTTTCTTCCTAGATGGAAGAGTTCCATCTACACGTTGGAGAAGTGCCCTGTGCAATTCTTCACATTTCACCATAGTTTTGGACATCCAGATTGTACCTGCCAAGTTTCAACACACTCTAGGTTCAGCAGTTACGCTGAATCGGGTTACATGCTGGATTCTTTTTAGGTGAGATAATACCTAAACCAGCAGCAGTTCTCAACCTCCATGGTTTCAGAACCCTTATACATACATGAAAGTTGTTGAGAAATCCTGGCACTATGTCTTTCCATATGGGTTCTATCTGTCAATAGTTACTGTATTAGGAATTAAAACTGAAAAGTGTTCAGGACACTAACCCACATGCACACATTCCTTTAGCTATAAGAACCATAACACTGTTCATCAGGTAACCTCTGAAAAGCTCCACAGTGTACTTGTAAGACTGTAAGTAAAAAAAGGCAAAGCTATGAAAATAGTTTTGACTTTAACAGATCCCCTAAGCCTCAGGAGTCTCTGGACCACTTTGTGAACTATTGATCTGCATCATGGCTGATCTCTAGTTTTCCCTTGTCCTGGCATCTCGCAATAATTACCTTTCTTTTTTTTTTATTATTGTTAAATTTATTGGGGTGACATTGGTTAGCAAAAATTACACAGGTTCCAGGTGTACAATTCTATAGTGCATCGTCTGTGTGCTGCATTATGTGTTCACCACCCAGAGTCAGTTCTCTTTCCGTCAACATATACTTACTAATTACCTTTCAATTCTATTTAATGATCCACAAACTACTTAGGCAAATTCACTCAGACAGTTAAGCCTCCAGCTGAAACAAAGCCTTGCCAGCAAGAAGTTAGGGATCCGGATCGGAAAAAAAAGACAGAGGAATGTGCATACATAATACTACCTTTTAATCTTGTGAGGCTTAAAGTATTTTTCACCAGCCTAAATTCTATTACAGAGACAGGGTTTTAGAGTTGTTTATTCTCCATGATGTATATCTGGGAATTGTGAATTCTATTAATGTACTCATATTCATTGCAACATAATTGCACTACAACAACAAAACAAATGGAAGTCCTCTAGAATTTTTAAAGACGTTTCCACCAAACAGTGCACTTTTTGGGATTCGTGGTTTCTCACTGACACACACTGATATTACTCTACTCTCGACTTCATTCATCTTGAAGCTTCCTGAATGCCACAGCAGAATGGCCTAGACAACTTTAAAAGCAAAGTGGTTCCGTACCCTTCAGAAGAAAGGAAGACGTGAGTCTTACAGAAAGTATACATGACCACTTCCATCTCTACTAGGCACCTGCTTTTTTTCTGAAGTTTGACTTTGAAAGTTTATGATTCCGTTTGATACCCCAACAGAGTTGTATTATTAAAATGAGGAAGAATGTTAAAAAGAGCTACCAAACCAAAAGTGTGTGGCTTTGAATGTCTTCATTAACAAGGAGGAGCTTTGTACAGTTCCTAAGTACAAGCCCTTCAAAATTTTCTATATAGTATTTATAAAATGTGTGAGTTTTCACAGTATAAATAAAAGGTACAAGCGAGCTAATCCCTGGAGAAAGTTGGTTAGAAATGTTCGAATCTGAGAGAGTTGGCTAAGTGTCACAGGAGCATCCTTCAAGTCACACTTCAGAGTTGACATTGACTGGTTACCCTAAAAATGCTACTGCATTCTCAGGGTACATTACTGTTCTTCTAACATATCCAGGGTGGAGAAGTTTGTATACCCCAAAGATAACATCTGTTCAACTGCTGGAGGGCATACAAAGCTGCTTTCTGAGGAGATGCTGGCTGTTCCTCCACACAGATGTGGGAGTAGCCTGATATCTGGAAAATGCTAGTTAGAATCTTTCCACAGCATCAGTGATCTCATAATAGAACATCAACCCTACGTCTGCTCATCGGGTTTCTAAAGATACATCAGTAACCAACTTTAATCAGCAATAGAGAAAGCTAATAAAGATATAATCCAAAACCTCACCAAAGTCTGCTGTTTCAAAACAATCTGCTCTCCAGCTTCCGCCCAATGATTGGCTGAAAGGGTGTGTAACTCAGGGAAGAGGGGAAAGAGGCTGACACAGCACACTTAGGTCACGTTAGGTCAAGGGACCCAGTAGCATAACTTCTCTCAGAATCATTTTACCTGAGTTATTTCTTATGCAGATCTATTTCTACATGTGTTCTAAAACTATTTCTGAGGACCACCATCTATCTGGCATTCAATATTTCTGACGGTAAGAACTTTCTTTCTGACTTTAACACCTGGAGAAACTGTCGCTCCCTTAAAGTGCCATGTTTCCTCCTTCTGATGAGTGCTGTGTTTTGCTCAGGCCACCAGAAATCACAGACAGGAATGAAATGAGCTGTATTTAAGATTTCCAATGAACTTGCTTGGATAAATAAATGTCAGGTGTCCGGGAAACATGCAGTTAGAGAGAGCCAACAGGCCTGGAACTCAGGAGAGATTGGGGGGTAGATGAAATATTTCAGAATAGTAATAACAGCATGTATTGAACAACTTCTGTATACAAAGCCCAGTGCAGAAAACCTAGATGCTTTTTATACACATTATACATGTAATCCCAAAAGAAAATGCAGTGGGAAAAAAATGACAAGAGAAACATGATCACTGGCAGAGCAAAGCTTTCTGTAAGACAGGAGAGGAAGCAAATGAAAAAGACAAGGCAAGGCTCTATATTCTTACATCTCACTCTGATCTGAATGCGAAGGAATGTGAAAAAGGTGCTGGGTGGTCTGACTAGTCTGGTCTTCAAAACAGAAGCAAGACAACCTAATGGTCTAAAGATTTTATTGAAAGGGTCAGCACTCCACCTGCTAACTGACAGTGGTTGTGTGAAGTGGCATTATGACGAACAGGATTCTAAGGATGTTTCTTGGTTCATCAGGAAAGAGTGTTAGGCCATATTCAATTAGCAACGTCTCCAATTAGGACTGAAGGATGAGGGCAGAGTGGATTGTGATAGGGCTGCAACAGGAACGGCGAGTATCTGCCATCCTAGAACTAAATATTTCTATTCTTGACGTAACTCCACCCTACACATACCACAAGTCTAATTGTGACGCAAATAAAAATTCATCAGTGACAGTAGGAAGTGGAAAAAGAGTAAACATTAGGTCCAACAGCAGATCCAGTTAGGAGGCTGCAGGCACCAAGTTTGTTTTTTAATGAAATAGAAGGAAAAATATCAACACATTGTACATAAAGTTGTTTGGTAAGATTTTTGTTTTTACACATGAATGTGTATATAGGGTCATGATGTAAAATGAAACTCTTACTATGGGTCTTGGTCAAAGAAGTTTTGAAAGCCACTGGATAAGAGGATCTCTAAGATTCCTTCCAATGCTAAAAATAAAATCTATTTTTAAAAATGCATTAATAGTTTTTAACTACTTCTGATAAAAATATAATCTTCAATACAGTTAAAGGTAAAATTTAAATGATTTAATTTTTCAACAAATACATAATCTAAAATTAAAAGCATAAACAATACAAATAGCTAATGAGGTAATAATCTTATTTTTGAAATGTGAAGCACCCAAGAACTAGATTTCTGTAATAAGAGATTTTCTATTTAAGTTACTAAGGATTACTGATTTCACTGTATGACATTTTCAGCTTTCCTAGTTGAATACCGAAATGGTTTGTGATGAAGCCTAAGCCAGAGCCAATGGTGTATTTACATTTCCAGTCATCATATTTCTAGAAATACACCTAGAATTTACAGTAAAACGTTTCAATAATGTACAGAGTGTTTTGTGTATTTGTGGTTGGGGGTCGAAGGGTAGATAATAAACATTCCAAAGAACTCAACATATTTTATCTTGGGAAAACCTAAATTCTTTCATGTAAATATATTTTTTTTATTATTGTGACAGTCAATTGGTCACTGTATAGATTTTAGAAAATACCAAATAATGTTAAAAAAGAAAATAAAAATTATCCGTAATCCCATATCAAAATTACCATTGCTTATATTTTGGACTTAAGAAACAAATATTAAGCAAGTGGCAAAAAACATGTATCAGAAACAGATTTTAAACTCTGTGTCAGTATTTAAGCACAGTGTACAAATTCACTGTAAAACAGTCAAACTCAGTCATCCTAATACAATTTTTATATTCTGTGATTTTTCAAACCAACATTCCAAGGATTATAGAGCAAGCAACACTGAAATTTCTCCATTTATCTAAGGCATTAAAATCCTTCCCAAGTGAAAGACACAGGTTTAATGCCAGTTAACTAAAATGTGATGTCAAAGGCAATATGGTCTCTGGGGCTTATCTGAACAAAAGCTTACTTAGCCCAGTGCCACTCAGAGTGCGGTCGAAAGGGTTAGTATCCAGAACAAGGTAAGCTCAGCAAACGAGGGTGGTTAGAAACCTATTCAACAATTTGACACTGCTGTAACACCTAAATTATATTTTACAAAAGTCATCCATCAGCCTGCAATGAACTGAAAACATTTTTAAATGGTGTTAGACCACATTTTTTTTTTAAAGTAAACAATTAAGACAAAATCACTTTGGCAAGTATTTATTTATATCCCATTTAGAGCAAGCATTTTGAAATAAGAAGTTTAGCCTAGGAACTTGCTGAAATTCTTCTCTATCTTCCTCCCATAGGCATTTCACTGGCCTCTGGCCCCAACTCTTACAACCTAGTTACTAACTAGAATACAGACGTTATTATCTCCTTCAGAGCTGGAAGAGACCCTAGAGAGATCGAGTCATTTTTCCAAAGGAAACACTGAGAAGTCCGGAAAGGCTGACCACTTAGGCATCTGGCTTCAGTGTCCCTCCCAGCCTGCCACTCCCTCGTGGGGGTTACGAATGCCTGAAGCAATCCACTGGTTTATGACCACCCCTGCTTCTGCATAACCCCTGCTTCCCTTGCCTTTCAAGCACCTCAAAAGTGCTTTTGAATTGAGTCAAGGCTACTCTAAAGATGATATAACTTACCATTGAAAGAAGCCCAGTTCTTTTCTTCAGCAAACATTTATAACCATGCAACAAAGCAAATCTTTTGTTGAAAAGTGCACACCTTACAAAACAAAGGCTTGTTTCTATAAGAATTCTGAGGTTTAAAAAAATCTGCAAATAGACTTTATGATCTATAAATTCCCTTTCATCTAAGAAATACAATTATATTAAAAAGCTAAATATAATTTTTTAAAATGATGGACACTGCAGACATTTGCTTCTATAAGTTAAATTTGTCTTCCAATTAAAAATCTCCAATTTATAGCCTCAATATTTTGATTCTCAGATACCATGATTACAGATATTGTGATTCATAGTCAGGATTGACACTCATTCATGCAATTTATTTTTTTTTTAATTGATAAAACCCAACACCTGCTCAGTAAGAAAAACATTCAAGAAAAAAAAAAAACAGAACTATTCTAGACAGACCAATCTTACCTTGGACCCTGACAACATACTGGTCAACAGTTTTGTTCCCCTTCCAATTCCAACCACTACAAATCAAAGAAAAAAATATTATGGCACTCTATTCTGAAAAGTAGGTTTTTAAAATATCTATATATTTTGGTCATAATTTCCTGGCATATGTAATGTAAAGTTGGAAAGAGCATATATTTAACATAATTTGAGGGTTCCCATTATATTACTCCGATCAGTTGAACCTGTAATGCAACTAAGAAATTCTATAGAGGGGATGGGAGAGACTCTTTTTCCCTTCTCAAAGTGTAAAACATGGTAGAAACCTCAACCTAGTCAATTAGATAATAAAAAGTTTTAGAAAAATCGCAAAGGATTCACTGAAATTTTATATGGTCATGAGTGAAAAACATATAGTACAATTAACCATGGTATGATAAAGTCTTTTGACAGAGTTCATTATTAAACTAAGCAAAGCCATCGTCATAGCTAATGAACTATTTAAAGATGATTAGTGCCCAGCAATATACAATCAAGAAAACAGAAACATAACAAATCAACCCAACACAAAGAAGAATACAGGACAAATGAGAGCCTGGAGAACGTATTAGTATGTTCACATAGACCATGTATAAGGTACAATGGCCCACCTGGCTCTTCAATGTCAAACATTACCTATCTTCATGACAACACATTTTAGGTGAGGAAGAGTATGGAATCACTTCTTCACTAAACAGCAAGCACATTTTTGTAAGAACTGAAGTATTTCTCATCAGTGGATACAATTTGTAAAAGGACACATATAACCACAATTCAGAATGATAAGAAACAAGGAGAAATGACCATCAAGCTATCATAAATATTTACAGCAAACATCACTCACTGAGTGTACCATGTATCAAGTTCTACTCTAAATGCTTTCCATGCACTGGTTCATGTAATTGTTCTAACAGCCCTAAAAGAAAGGTAATACAATTATCCCTGTCTTACAGATGAGGACACTGAAGCACAGAGAGACTGAGAACTTTGCCCAGCGCCTCACAACTACTCTAAGGTGGAGTGAAAATTCAGACTGTCAGAGCAGATCCCTTCCTTTCCATCCTCCCGCCATCTTACTCACCCAGGCTTTCTTCCCACTGCCACCAGCCTAAGTCGGCCTAAACCACTGCAAACCTGATTTACCCCTTCCTTTCCCAATTCATACCATTTCGTAACCACTTCTAGAAACCTGTATTGCACACTACAAAGCCCCCCAACAATCCTCAATTAGGGTTCCAATGCACAGTTACCAACTCCCTTGTAAAGTATTCAAAGCCCACCCTTTGTAACTCAGCTCAAATCCCAACTTCTTCACGAAGTCCATCCCAACCCCTCTAGCTTTCATGACAGACTCATACTGGCTTAAGGACGAAGATAAAAAAACAGCTCTCAGTATCCTCTGTTCAGATGGTATTCTTCAAATGGTAGCTGCTGCTGCTGAGGCAAAAATTTTATTTAACAACAACAAACATTCAATGAATTTTATTCCACTCAAGAATCCCCAATCAATATTTCTCAAGTAGCTACTAAGCACACAATCCCAAAAATATTCGTAATGAAAAAGCACATTTCCTGACCTTGAAAACACTTATAATCTCCTAAGGAAAATAAAGGCAAGGGAAACCACAAGTGCTCAAGAAAATGTTGCCTGAATCAATGAATGAGTAGCACTAAATAACAGTATCAGAGTATATGATTAAGTATCAAAAAGAATACAGAGAGAATAACTGCTGTAGGAGGTAAAGGAGGGAGCACTTAATATGGCTAAGGAAGGTAGAGAACACTTTATTCAAGCATTTCAAACAGACTTTTGTGTTAGGCCTTAAAGGACATATAGTATTTGAACACAGAGAAGAAACATGTTTGAAAGATGGCACCAACTGCACAGATTCTCAGCTACAAGGGTGAGCACAGTGAGTTTCATCAATGAGAGCATAGGGTGTCTTTAAGAGCAGGCTGACATGCTTGACTTTGTCACAGCTGAAATGCTGGACTAACGATTTCTCTGCTAGTTCTGTGATTCAGAGCAATAGAACCTAAAACAAGAAGCCATCTTAGAGTTACACAGCTTAACCCTCTCATTTTGTATCCAACAAAGCCAACGCCCACGGAATCTGGTGATCAGTGAGAGCAGAATTTTATTAGGAAGACTAATACAGAAATGGTATGCAGAAAAATTATCTGGAGTTGAAGCCCAGCCAACTAGCAGCTTTCATTAAAAGGAGTTTACTGGGCAAGTTTTACTTAATTTTTTCCCATTCACTCATTTAAAATCTTATTCAGTACTTTTTGTATAGGTATGGAAATAAAGAAGACCTAGTTTCAGCCCTGTGAGTCAATGAAAACAAAGAACAGAATGAAGTTTTACATTAGCAACATAAAGAGCAAGTGGGCAGGCTTCACACGTAGGAGCTAGCATTTCGGTGGAATCTGGAAAAGTCAGTAGGATTTCTACAACTAAAGAAGATGAGAAATTTCTGTGAAAAAGAAAAAAGTCTGAACAAAAACACAGTTTGAAAAGTGTTAAGAATTAGGAGAATGAATGAATGACGGTTTTCTAAGCACTGTCTCACAGTTACTACTTTCTCTGTCTCCCAAATTTTCTGATCTCAAATGTTTCTTTATTTAAAAAAGTAACGCACCCTCTCCAAACCTACCTGAATGGCCTAGTAGTCTATTCTCCAATCATAAGGATAGACTTTATTTGTGATGGGAGCACCTTAAAGACAGGCAAGGGTATGTATGACACATGTGATTCCAAAGCCTTTTGCACTTGGAAGTTTCTCCTACCATTTATCTAATTGGAAGCCATCCTTGCAATCATCTTAAAAGACTTGTATTATCTATGAACTTATCTTAATCACCCAAAACAAAGGAAAAGTTTTATTCATAAAGGTATTCCTTACAAAATCCGTTCGACTAGCAAAAATCTTGATAACGTTAATGATTTCAAATATAGAAGTGGTTCAAAAAATTGTACTTTACCCATCTGACAGCACATTATATTGCTATTAAAAGTAATGTTTACTTCCCTCTCAGATCTGCCTTTGCTGCACCCCCTAAGAGCTGGTATATTGTGCTTCCGTTTTCATTTGTCTCAAGATATTTTTGCTTTCCCTCTGATTTCTTCCTGACTCACTGGTTGTTCAGAAGTGTGCTATTTAATTTGCACACATTTGTGAAATTTTCAGCTTTCTGCCCATTACTGACTTCTAGTTTCATGTCATTGTGGTCAGAGAATACTTGGTATGATTTCAACAGCTTAAACATATAGAATTATATTGTTAATTATTCCTCAATAAAGTAAAAATGTTTACAAAAAGTATTTTATTTTACATAATAAAATGCTTATTACATAAGTGACAGAAAACAGGATACAAATGTACACACAGTAAAACAGCTCAACTTTTAAAATTTGCATAGACAAAAAGCTAGGAAGAAATATGGCAAAAATGTTAATAATAATTGCTAGAAGAGGGTAAATGAGTAACTTTTATCTTCAACTTTGTTTTTTATTTCCTAATTGTTCCACTGTGATTTTATACCTTCTAAAAATAAAAAAGGTAAGTTTTAAAGTTGCCTATAAAAACTTGGTTTCCAGTTTCAGTGATTTATAATAAATCTATGTATTAGTTTGCCTATTTAGTGCTAAAGCAACACAAACTTACTCTCCTCCAGTTGTGGAGGTGGGTTTTACTATGCTAAAAGTCAAGGTACCAGCACAGCTGTGTTCTTTTCTGGAGGCCCGGGGGAGCCCTTTCTCTAGGGCCTTCCCCGGGGAGCTCCCTTGCCTTTTCCAGCCTCAAGAAGGTGCTCGCATTCCTTGACCTGCGATCCCTTCCTTACCCCACGCAGCAACCCAAGCGCTCCAGCCTCTGCTCCCACTGCCACATCTTCTCTCTCCTGCCTTCACTTGCACTTTTAAATACCACTGCTCATGGGCATCCCAGGCCCAGTCGGCCTTCCAGGATAATCTCTGTAAGTCAGCTGACTGGCCGCATTAATTCCATCTGCAACCTGAACTGCCCCTGTGATGTAACCTAACATACTGGTAGTTCTAGAGACTACGATGCAGAGATCTTTAGGGAGCCATTGTTTTGCTTACCACAGGATTTTGGAGAATTTTGCAAACCCTCTTTATAGAATTATATAGGTTGCCAATATTATATAAAATAGATTAACAGAATTGTAACTGAATTTCAGGTATCTTAAACTGCCAGCTAAATTCTTAAATTTGTACCATTAATATTACAAAGCAAAAAACAGCAAAAAATAACCTAAAATATTGGAAGTAAAAATATTTTTTTCACACAAGTCCATTTAAGAAACAAAAAAGAAAACCTTTATGAAGAACTTAACAGATTACAGTATACATCTTTATATTATAGATATTTCATAAGGTATGTCAATAAAATTTCTGAGAGTTATGGTAGATATAAGCCTTTTTAAGAAATAAAGAAACTGAGATTCATAGAGGTTATGAGATTTGCCCAGAGGTGTGTGCAGTTAGTAGATAAAGCAGCCGAACACAAACTCAGGTATGATTAGAGCTCAGTGTTTATGTCACCATACAACAAAAACCAACTTCTCTTAAGAGTCTCTAGAACTGCTTATTCTGTGACTAAATATCTCCTTTTTTTTGTTTCCACTTTATTCCTTATTGGATACTTTTTCTTCTTCAGTTTTAGAAGAAAAATTCATAAATCTGACAGATGAACATATATCATCATAAAAGTCCCTGTTCAAATATAAATTAAGCCTCCAAATGAAAAATCATTTCCAATACAGTCTCTTCCATTTATAGGAGGGTTGTCCAGAAAGTATCCAGCCATGTAATAAGAAAAACAGAGGCATTTATGGCTGGATATTTTCCAGACAGCCTGCAGTACAAATCTCAGCCAAATGCCACCACCCCTTTGAAAGGCTGAAATGGAAGTTTTAATAAGATCCCTTAGGTTCAGGGTAAAAATTAAACTTATTTCATTAACTGCCTTCAATAATACTATTTTTTAACATACCAATTAACCACCAGAAATGAACAGAATTGGTCTATTCATAAATAAGTAGGAACCTCGGCCTCTCTCTTCTTACACTAATGGTGCTGGGCCTTGGAGAACAGGAGAAGAGAGCACTTATGGCAAACAGGCTCCAACTCAGAGTTCTGACCTGGTAGGAATTGCAAAGCCACATCTAGGACCTGTGGCAAAGCATGCTGTGACTAACTGGCAATGCCTGTGGTGGGGGTGGGGCGGAGCGAATAAAGGCAGGAGTGCCAGGTATCTGCCATCCCAGATTAGGGCAGAGGCTTTGGAACTCAGCAGCTCTGGGTTCAAATCCTGGCTCTGCTAGTCACTAACTATGAGAATGCACATGGTACTTTATCCCCAGGGTCTTCAATTCTTTTGTAAAATGGAGATAATAATACCTACCTTATAGATAACAAACTATATAATTTATGAACGTCTTAAATACACAGTAAGTGCTTTACAAATCGATACCATTAATTATGGTAAGAAACAGTAACATTAAAATGTCAGAATGTGCCATTCAAGTTCTCTAATTCAGGAAAAGAGATTTCCTTGGTTTCTTTTTCTTTTTTTTCTATTTTAACCTTAACTAAAGATATTATTGCCAACACGAATTAAATAAAATCTATTAATTTTAGAAAATGCAAAATCATACCCTGTTTCTAATTTTCTTGAAAAAACATAATTTTCCTCACACATTTTATTTTTTTAAATAAGTACTCATTTCCTTTGGATCACTTAGATCAGGTTTGGTGCGGTTTGTTTATATCTACTTTAGCTCTAACCAAATGGACTGGATACTGTAGCACAGTTAGAAACCATGAGTCACAACCCACTAGTGCATAATGAAATCAATTTGGTAGATTACGATTAGTATTTAAAAAAAATAAAATAGAATAAAATATGAAACATCAGAGCATGTAAAAAGGTCAGTAATGTTCCATAAAGTTTGCTTCCAGTATATGTGGGAGAGGGGAAGGAGGGGAACCCAAATAGATGTATTTCTATGACAATGTAGTTACAAAAAAGCTTGTAAAACATCCCTAGCCTGTTGATACACAATTCTGCAGTCCATAATTATAGACAGATTTCAGAACCTCAACCAGATGCCAAAATAAAAAAGATGGAGTAAAAAAGGATAAATGATTTTTCTCCCTGCAATCAATTCTACTAATTTTCCTCCATAAGCAATAAAATGCTCAACTAATATGTCTCCAAGAGAAAATGACTTCTCAGAAACCAGTAGGTTCACCCTCTCAAGAAAGCTGAAGTCAAAGATTAGATTTAACCCAGGCAAAAGGAAAAAAGAAGCCTTATATCCTGTTGGGAGTCCCCGGGCCCGCTCCAAGGAGCTTCATCCGCGGTTAAGATGGACTGCAGTGGCGTGGTGAAGTCACACAGTCATCGGGGAAAAGGGTGCGTATTCTCTCTCCCTCCTGGGGGGCGCGGGGCACCTGAGTACGCTCCTTTCTCCAACAATGACAACGGCAGTAACATGCGTAATCTTCCTGCTCAAAGAGGCTCGTTAGAAACTCAGCACCCAAAGCGTTCATTGTGGGAGACGAGAGGGATGGTCACTCTGACACCCCTGCCTGTGGGCAGGACAGAGTTCCAGACTCCAAAAAGGAAAGCAGGTGTGCAGCATAACTCACTGTTCACACAGTCGAGGTAGAGCAAACCACCCGTATCAGATAGGGAAAGCTGTGACCTCCCCAAAGTCCAAGCCTTGGGAGCAGGGCTTCTAAAGACAGAGATTGGGGCCTGCTACGTTAATCTTTTCCGCACAGACACAAGGCCTTTCTCAAAGTCCTATCCACACAAAAGCAGCTAGTTCTCACAGCCTTGTATACCTCCTACTACTTAAGGGCTTCTTTAGAAGATGGCATTATAAATCCAATAGACCTGAAATACTCCAAAGTTGACTGAAAATGGCATGGCTTTATCGTTATCTTTTCTCAATCAATATTTCTTTCTGATATTATGTGACAGTTATAATACATTAAACTTCCATTTGTATGTCTTACCCAGAACTCCTCGGGCTGCACTGTCTAGAGTCCCTCCATGCCCAATTTTCAAGGTCTGCTTTTTCCTCTTGGTCCATTCTGGAGAAGGCATTCCAGCTTCTTTAAAATTAATTGGGATGGAAAGAAGGTAATTACCAAGATGAAGTAGGATTTCCATAAATATGGGGGCAGGACAGATGGAATACTCAAAACACATAAGAAGTATTATACAAACTTAACACATTAAGATTATGACACTACAAGCAAAGAACAGATTTAAAAGTGTATAGATACTCCCTAAATTACAAAAATATAGTATTCCAAAACTTAATGATCTAGAAACTAGCATTTTCTCAGGGGAAAAAAAACATTTTAAAAAACTGGATAAATATCCAGGCTAACCCACAAAAATCTAGTAAACTGCTATTAGTAATGGGCAGTTAGAGAATAAGGAAAAAGTTAGTTTTCATATCGGCAGCTTGTTTCAAAAGTCCTCAATTTCATTTCTAAATGTATTTTGTTACTCGGTATTCTTTTCTGGTAACCCCAGCTACCTAATGTTAAGAGTACATCTCCTACAGGGCTAGTTCTAAGAACGTTAAGTTCCCAAGCTATCTGTATTCATTGTCCTCTTCTCCTCATCAAAACTATCCCTTCTTTAAAGAAGCTAATCTCAACAAAAGCTGATGTGGGAAGCAGGTAACAGTTAAGTTGCCTCTTAGCCTCCAAAGCATTTAGATTTAAAGAACGGATCCCAACCTGGCCTATCTCATATTCCTATTGTAACGGTAAACTGAAATGTTATCTGAAAGTGCTTTGGAACTGACAAAACACTGCAATAGTAAGTAGCAGTTTGTTGTTATTATTATGGCATGTAACAATATATTGCAAGAGCACTGCCTATGGGACTTGACATATACCACCCAAGTCCATCAAACCTTCCTTATTACCACTAACACAGAGAAGATAGAAAATGGAGCAAAAGAAAAGGAAGAGACGACAGAGAAAGGAAAAGGTAGAAAGCAAAGCCATAGTGGAAAAGCTAGATTAAACGGAAAAAAAAACAAAAACAAAAACAAAAACAAACAAAAAAAAAAACCCCACAAAAACCAGAAGTGATGGGTTGCTCAGCCTCACCACACAAATGCCTCCCTACTAAGACAGAGCCATGGTGTCTGCAACACAGGCCTAGTGCTATCTCCGAGTACGACATCCCCACACTTGGAAGGGCATGGCTGTCTGCTTTAAAATAAACCTGTGAGGCCACGCCCAGGCTTCAATCCCTTCTCCTTCCACTTGCAACCCATTATGGATCTCTCATCCATGAATTTATAGCAAACTTTTGAGGAATTCTTTGCATTTTGAACTTGATATTCCTTATCGTCCCTTTGTGTCCAAATTTACCTTTCAAGTTTGAAGACATACCACCTCTCCTATATTGGAGCTTGGTTCAACTCACTGGTACCACTGATGGATGAATGATTCAGGTCTTTTCTAGCTATAAAATTCTGATGTGTTTCAGGCCTTAACGGGTTCAAACAGACAAAGAAGAGCAGGGATTTTCGTGTGACATGAATCAAGGTAAGGAAAGGCAAGAAATGTTAATACACAGAGGCCATGGACTGTGGGTGTCAAACCTGTCTGGCATCAGAATATGATGCTCTGGAACCTGTATCTTAAAGAACCTCCTCAGGTATTTATGACAGCCAGTCAGAAAGGCATTTGGGAAGCCCTGGTCCAGCTAATATAAATATAGAATAGGCCAATTACAAACAACAGAAATGGAGAGTAGTAATGAGAATGTCTATATCTGAGTGAGTGGCTTCTAGAAAATGGCTCAGCAATAGCCCTGAAACAATCAATTTTAACCAAGTTTCAATAAGAAACTTCAGTTTTTGGAGGCAGATTAACCAAAAGGCCAGGATATGGCTCTGATCCTATCAGAAACCTGTTCGAAAGAAAGAATAGGAATCATTACCTTGAGGATCAAAAAAGCCAGTTTAGCTAACAAATCAGACCAAATGAAAGCAGCAGTTCTGTGAAGGAAACAACTCCATGAAGACACCAAAAAGCATCCCTGGATGCCATTCCTCCTTTGAACATCCCCTGTGTCACCCATCCCTACAGGTAACGAAAGTGTAAGGTAAGTTGAACAAAAAGAATGAGGAGATACAACATTGGGAATAAACATCTGCAAGAGTGTCCCTATTGCCAGTAGACATTTTAATCTGTATTTGTGTCCATTTTAACTAACACATTTTTTTTTGTTTTTGCATAAAGAAAGTGTCAAGTTGACCAGGTGATACTAAACAATGTAAGAAGACAGTTCCTGGCTGGCCTTGAGAATCTCACAAACTACTTTTATCACCAAAGGCTGCAGAAATTACCAGGCTACCATCTTCCTTAAGGGAAGAGATGGTATCTGTCATCTTCACATCCCCACAGGCTAGCAAAGACCTGGCTTATTGTAGGTGTCCAATATATCTAAGGTCTGTGATGCCACTGTCTGGAATGATCTACTGGGCTGAACTGAGAGATCCTTCAGGCTTTTCTAACCGTCTTCCAGGGTTTATGAAGAAACAAGCAAACACAAAGAATGCTCTTAGAGTGTTACGTATGGTGTTCCTCAAAATCTGCTCCAGACTAATTACACCAGCATTACTTGGAGCAACAGTTTAAAAGTGCAATTTCCTAAAAATACCCCAGACCCTCAGCATCACAATCTTGGGAGGGCAGGGAGTAGGAATCTGCATTTGTAAAAGGAACTAGGTAATTCCTAGGCTCACCCTGTGAAAACGACTGTGTCGAGCCTTGGTTAACAAAGTAGTATCTGCATTTCCAACATATTTTTAAGAAGGCAATTTGGGGGTAAAGTCTGTGCTTCCAAAGGCTCCTGAGGGGTGAGATTACAGGAAATTCAGGTAACTGGCCTGCACGCCCAAGAGCAGAGGGTGTGTGTGTGTGCGCGCGCGATTTGTTTTGTCTTGTTCCGTTGAGAGAGACAACTGCCAATTAGGCTACAGGAGTTCACGTCGGGGCAAATCAGGCTCGAAATGCCCCGGATTTCTGTCCAGACCGAATTCAGTGGTCATTCTCCCTTCCCTTTCCTTTTATTTCTTGAGCCATGAGCGCGCAAAACACCCAGCACGCTCTCTGTGGCTTCGCTCTCGAGGCGACCGCCTCAGCCTGGTCCCCACCCTGGCTGCAGTACCTGCCAGCAGCTTTTCCTTCAGCCGGTTCAGCAGCTCGGCTGAAGTAGGCCCTTTGGGCTTGTGCACCGCGAACACGCCGCTCAGGGACAGCAGTTTAGTAGCCAAAGCGGCCTTGGAGACCCTGATTTCGGATCCAGTCCTGGCCGCGGCCCCTACCGCCGCGGCTGCAACCATCGCTGGCGAGGTGGTGGCCGTTGCTGCTGTTCTTCCTGCAGTTTCAGGGTCTGGGGTTGTATCTGTTTCCAAAGATGACGGCGACACTACGACCGCCTCAACAGCTGCCATACTTTTGTAGTCCAGACCTGTTTTTGTATTCCAGAGTCGCACGCTAATGACGCAATCAAAGGCATGTGCCCGACTTCATTTTTCCCAGACTTCGAAGTAGGCCGAAGAGTTCGCAAGGGCTTGTGGGAATTGTAGTCCGTAGCCTTTCAGCTCTGGCTGTGCCTTCTGAGGGCTCTTATGAAGGAGGTAGTTTTTCTCCTATAATCCGATCTGCTTCTAAGTGATGTTAGTTCAGTGCTGCGGGCGTAACTTAGGGATGTACAACCCGAACACCAAGTCTGTGTATATTTTTGGTGGGACGTCTTGTCCCATCCCACCTGCCCACCGCCGTTCCAGAGCTAGGAAGACCCAGCATCCAAGAATAGAACACTTAAAATTCTGACTTCCGCTGCGGCTTGTGAAGAACCATGGTTCACTGCTTCCTTCAATACACTGTGCTCTTGCATTCACGGTTCAGACTGAAAATACGCCTGAAAGTAAGCTCTATTAAAGCAAGTATTGATCTTGCTCAATGATGTATCGTCCTTCAGTACCTCACACATAGTTGATGCTTAAATAACTATTTAAGAATGAATAAATGGATACAACTTCTTCAAATTCCCCAAAGAAACTTCTAAGGTAACCAATACTAAGTCACGAGTGCTTGTCTGGATGCTCCTCATGCACCCCCCACCCCCTCACCCCCACCCCCACCCCCACCTCTTAGAAGTTATTCACTCTCCAGCAGAATTCAGGACACATTGTTCTGATCCTAGTACGAAGCAGAGTGGAGAAAAATTCTTCATTTTACTTCTGCTCCAGATACATTAAATGGTATTAAGAGTATTGTGAGACAGATAAAGTTTGTCTTAAATTGTTTCCCCAAGTTTCCTTACAGCCGCCCTTTCTCCTCTTGGATGTTAATACTATCTGGTATCCTAATGATGCTTCTTAGCTGCCCCAAATCACCAATTATGGGACCCCGTTTGAAATTGCCCCCATTCATTCAACAAATACATGAAAGAACAATGTTTTAAAGACTGTTTATTTCTTCCTATATTTTCTCCCCCATTTCAATCAGATCACCAGAACTTTGAGGTGCACAATAATGCAAATGTACTTAATACCAAAGAACTGTACACTTAAAAATGGTAAAAATGGGAAGTTTTATGTTATGCATATTATGCCAAAAAAAAAAAATCTTTGTGGAGTTTTTAAATAGTGGAAAGCTGAAATTCCTGGAAGAAAATCACTTACTCATATGGTCTATTATTTTTAAAAAGGCTAAGTTAACTGAAAAACATTACCCATGGGGGTGCCATGTGTAATTTGAAAATAAGAAAAAGAGTTGAAATGATTGACAGGTCCCATGATTAGTGGATACCTGAGCCTGCTTCAAGATTTTCCCTTTTCCAAGAAAGTGGTTTGACTTCAGATGGAATGGCTATATCCTAGGGAGCAAAGCACCTTTAGCCTCAGCAAAGATTTCTGTGTTCTCCTCTTGGCACAGAAGCAGAGAGCCAGGGACTTGAAAAGAAAGTTTAAAGCAGACTTGAACACTGATAACTTGAAGATTAGAGAGCTTTCCCAGTTGTCTAGACATCAGTAAGCTTCCTTAATTCTGTTGTGACTCTGGGGAGAGGGGTTTGGAAGGAGGGTAGAACAAGGGGTGAAAAATAATGCTTCTCTTTTAATTTTCCACAATACCAGTACAGAATTAGAGTTAATTTGATGAAAAGTAAACAAAGAAATGGATATTTCTTGCACATTTTATTTCTGTAATGCTAGAGAACAGCAAAATCAATTCTCCTTTGCGATCATGTCTGTATTCTTGGCATCAAAAACACGAAGCTTACATTTTCTAAGGTAGCCAACATCTCCTACATTAGGCAAGCCTTGCATTTACAGGCTATCGTATTTAATATATGTGTGTATTAGGGTTCTTTGGTTGGCAGTGCAGAAACTGATTCTTGCCAGCTTAAGATTTATCAGAATAATTTTTTAAATGATTTATCAGAAGTATACTGGAATATTATACAGAACCTGGGACATTCTCTCTCTCTCTCTCTTTCTCTCTCTCTCTCTCTCTCTCTCTCTCTCTCTCCCTTTATGCCATTCTCTTATGTATTCTCTATTCTTCTCTTTTAATTTGAACAGTTTTTTTCCTACTCCTCATTCCACATTCCTTGTTTAAACCATCCTGTTTTGATCCAATTGCAAAAATATTGTGGGGGAAGTCAGTCCTGGTCACCTACATATGGGACACTGGGCTTCCTTCATTTTACCCCTTAACCACAGTACTTTCCTCACTCCATTTCCTGCTTAACTTTTCTTCATAGCACATTTCATCTGGCATACCAAACATTTACTTATTTTGTTTAATGTCATATTTCCTCCATCAGAATGTAAGCCATGCAGAATCTTTATGTGTTTTATCCATTGCGTATATCTCCAGGGCCAGGAATAGTGTCAAATACAGCACTCAACAAATAGTTGTTGAATGAGTGAATGAATAAACTTGACAGCTCTAGCAGCAACCATGTAGCTAGAGGGGAGTTAGTGCTAGTTCCCAGAAAAGTAGAGTACTGTGAACACATAAAATAATAGATGTATATTCCAAGTGTAGCTTACCTCATGTGACCTAAAGTGCTTTTATCTCCATTTTATATGTATGGAATTTAGGCAAAGAGAGACTAAGATTACCTAATGCTGTATGATAAGACTTTGTCTTTCTAGACCAACGTCCATGTGTCCCTCAACTACGCATGTGCTTCCAAGGGTTGTTATTTTAAAAATTTAAGGTGCTATTCCAAATTTGCCACTGGCTCCTCCGTGGTTGTATTCCTGGGGCACTCACCAGGTCCTTCCATGGTCATTCTGCATGGGAAAGCGACTTCTTACAAATTCTCCAATTGTTGTGCAACTTCACTGAGAAGGTAGACTCATAGAAAATAGTGTTTGATGAGATCTTGTAGACTATAGACCATATAGTCAAAATTCCTCATTTAAAAACTGAAGCACACACAAAAAAGGGTGTTTCTGATAACCAAGAAGAGAAAATTAGGGATCCTCAAATCTATATCATGGACTTAAGAAAAGCACATTTTTTAAAAATTCAGAGAAAAGATGGACATGTTTCATTGCATAAAATTTAAGAGAGTTGAAAAACTCTCCAAAAAATCTTTCTGTCTATGCCATTGTGAATTATCTTAATAAGGAAGGTAATTAAAGTAATGAGTAGTTGGTTGCATATGGAGTTCTGCTGTAAACTAATGTGTCTAAAGGAAATAGATTATGGTTTCTATAGAGGTAGACTTCTAAGGAAGTTCACTTTCTAAGGTATAAATAATTTTAATGTTTCAATTTTGACCATACATATATTTTATAATTAGAAAGAATAATAGCAATAAAATAAAATTTTAAGATAAGCAGAAAAATTTTTAAGGAAGGGTAGATAATAAAAGACTAATACTAGAAACATGTAGGAATAAGACTGGAAAAGCTAAAGTCCAGAAGATAGGAGAATAGGAAAAACAATCCCAGAGACATTTAAAGAAAATAAAAAAGGAAATTTTAAAGAAGATCAAGAAAGAGACCGATTTACAGCCTAAGGCCAACAAAATGACAAAGCCCAAGTAAAGCTCCTACTTTGCCTGACTTCTCTATCGAGGAGAATGATTTTTGGATGAAGATGGGAACAGTAAACTATTGATAAGACGAGAATGATGTCTTTGTGGGATGGACAGATTGGAAGAGGACATCTCTGCACTAATTGAAGTTAGACCTCCCAGTCTAAAAATCCTATCTTGGGGTAAGGGAGAAGGGAGATAGGAGAACTTGCAAAAGAAATTGCTTAAGGGAAACCTTTTGTTGAATATACAAGTATCTAGCCGTGTAATATGAAAACTGGAGGCAGTTGTGGCTGGATTTTCTCCGGACAGCATATCCGGGGGGAAAATCCAGCCATAATTGCCTCTCTTTTTCATTACATGGCTGGATACTTTCTGGACAGCCTTTGTATATGCTGTGTGCTGACACTACATTTTCCTAGAATTTCTATAGTAACTCTCAAGTCATAGCTGTGCAGAAAATAAAGTGTAGGCTGGGTGCCAGAACTTCACTACATGGTAGCCATTAGTAGTAGTAGCAGTAGTAGTAGTAGTAGTAGTAGTAGTAGTAGTAGTAATCACCCTCATTTACAGTGTAGTATCATCATCCTTATTTATGGATAAGGAGGTCATTTGACCAGGAGTATATAGGTAGCATAGAGTAAGTGGGCGTGTTGGAGTTCCCAAGACCAACCTCAGACTGGATTCGCTAGAAGGACTCAGAGAATTCAGAAAAGCCATAATACTCGTGGTTACAGTTTATTATAGCAGAAGGGTATGGATTAAAATCAGCCAAAGGAAAATATACATGAAATGAAGGTGCCAGAATAAACCAGGCACAAGCTTCCAGTTACCCTCTTAGTGGAGTCACAAGGACAGTACTTAATTTTTTCAGGAATGAAATGTGATAACACGTGAAGTGTTGCCCATCAAGGAAGCTCACCTGACCCTTGGCGTTTAGGGTTTTTATTGGAGATCAGTCATGTAGGGATACAGCTCCTGCATGATTGACCATAGCTACTCAATCTCCAGCCCCCAGATGTCAAACTGACAGCCATGTGGCCAGGGCATCAGCCATACAAAAACATGTTCACCATAGTCATCTTGTCGGTATAAACTATCTTGTCTAACTGCTACAGTGTAACCCAAGGCTTCAAACATACCAAGATATCCCCCCATGTAATTCACTTAACAACGCTGAGAAGTATTATTGCTCTGTAAAGAGGAGGAAATTGAAGCTTAAAAAGAATAAGCAACTTACTGAACTCCAACAACTAATAAGTGGAAGTTAGATTTATTAATAGTAGAATCCAGATTTGCCTGACTCTGAAGTGTAACCACTGACCAGTACAGACAGGCTAGAGAGCTAAGCTGAATTTACAAGAACTTTTACAAAGGTGAACATTAAGGGCCTGCCTATAGGTGCTAAAAAACAGTTTTCAAGGGCAAGTCATGGAAACCATGGTTTAGAATGAACCTAAATGAAAAAGTCTGAGGGATTCAGTTTTTCCTTGAGCCTTACATGAGCACAATATAAAACGGCCACAAGAACAGCTAATGTAATCACATGGCAGCAGTAAGGGAACTGTCACGCCTAGAATGAGGGAGGTGTTACCAGGTCCTGATCATGTGGCTGACCCTGGGTAACACTTCCTACTCCACATCGGTTCCTGTCCCAAAGACGTCTGGTCCTCTCCTCAGTCAATAACAAGGCAATCTGGTGAACTATCCCTGAGAAGATACGACAATCAATCAAATAAAACTACCATTTGTGGGGGTCGAAACGTCTGACGATTGGCAATTTCAACCTAATACTAACACCTGACAATAGTTTAAGGCATCACTTTTCTAGGTGTACTTGCATTTTAGCAGAGGAATCCAAGAAACAGCAGTGCAGATTAGGAAAGGCAGAGACACTTGTGGGCATGGACATTATGATGCTTGCCAAGTCACACTGTACCCGACCTGCTTTTTTGACACTTGGTCCATTATGCTATACCAATACCTCTTTGTGGCGTTGTCAGCTCATATCCATTCAAATAAATTAATGTTCCCATCTCAGCTGACTCACTTGGCAATAAAAGCTAGTTCACCTGCCAATGCATTAGCTGGCTCTCATGATGTTTCTATCAAAAAGCACAATTTCATATTAATGAGCAAAAAGAAACAGTATAGCTTCCCTTTTCCACAGTAGATGCTCAGGTTAAACAAATGTGAAAAATTTTAAAGGCAAAGAAGTGGAAAAGAGAGGACATGATGCAGAAGGCTACATGAGATGATAGAGATATTTTACAACATATGAAATGAACACTTGACATTGTTTTACTTTTTGGATCCATAAGAGATTCCTGTAATTACTCCTAAGCTCTCATAACATTCATTCAAAGGACATATTGATTCCCTACAATGTACACGATACTATCAAGGTATATTAAGGACATTTAATAAATTCTCAGGTTAAACCAGTACATACGATGATAAACATTGGATTTTTATTAAGTGGCATTAACAATATAAATATTTATAGTTTAATGTAAACTGCATTTATATGATCGAATATGTGAGGTAAATTGCAAGTACAATAGAACAGAACACTCTGGGATTGGTCAAACGTTGCCTTTAATGCTACCAAAGGAAAAGTAGATTTCATTGTTTTTATGTTACTTAACATTCATTTGTTCATTCATTGGCACAACAAATGTTTATTATGCACTTGCTCTGGGATAAGCTCACGAAATAACTTTCATATTGACCACTACTGCAAATAAGGTCATTTATAAACAGCATGAGACAGAGTTACCGATATCAGTCCTTAAGTAGTCTCCAAGGATTTGCAATATTTAACACCATTCTACGTTCACATTCCAAAGATAATGTACAAATTGTTTTCATTGATTAGTCTGTGTTATCATAAACCAGGGAAAGATTATTCTGTGACTTCAGGTGTTTTTTGTTTTTTTGTTTTTTTTAACATTTACTAATGTTCTCCACTGGCGGAAGGATTTGAGGCTGGACTCAGAGACAGAGGTGATGGATGTGTCCCATTACCAGTTGAATGAAAAGCCTCTTTTTTAGCGTGGACTATGCCTCGGGGCTAGCAGAGAAAGAGGCTCTACTTGCTTGTCATTTGTTATCGCCAAAGCCCTGAAGGCCTCAAACTTTCCTATTACTACTTAAATGAATTTGGAAAATCTTAATCTTCCTCTTCAATATTTTACAGGTTTTTAAATACAAGATTGATTTTTTTTTATTTTTGAGAAGGTTTGGATACAGTCCTTTTAATCTGTGGTTTGGTATCTAGTCCACAACTTTAAGAAACACCTGAGTGTTTTGACCAACTTAAAGAACAAAAATATGTTCTCATTTTTTGGAGCCAAAACATATTTGCATAAGCTTCTTGATTATGCAGATAAGCCTGGCCTCCAAATTTCTTGAAACTTGTGGTTAGCCTTAAATATGGCAAAACAGTTCAGAAAAAGCAAAGCTTGAGTATGAAATCCTAAAATTACTTTTTACTATTTAACATTGAATAACGTACACTATACATTTATTACTCTGTAGACTTTATAATAGGCACCTCAAGAATAAGCTCTGACCTGTACCCACATCTTATATCCATTATATTTTTTTCTTTATTTCTTTTTTTTTTTCCTAGTCACCTCTACTACTTTGAACAAGCACTCATTAACCATGAATGCCCTGGTCATTCTCCCAGAAATAAAATTTACTTCTACTTCACGGAGTTTCTGAAAGGAAAGAAAACAATTCTCTCTCAGTTCAGTGAAGATTATACTCAAAGTCAGTGTTGCTGGGCCTGGATCTGTTTCTTCAACTGTAAGATAGGAACTTAAGGTTCCCATCTGGTTTGTGAAGTGACCATGAGACCGCAGTCAATGGCTGAACTGACTTAGGCCACACTGCTAAAGGTTATATCCCACCCGTAGGAGAGTAAAAAAAATTGGACGCTCTTACGGTCCCTGGCTGGGTCTGAAAATGAAACTAATGAAGACAGATTACCTTACAAATATTATGGAATTTTTACATGTACATAGGAGCCTTCACAAGAGAATGAAGACCCAAAGAAGTGATCAGAGCTTTTATACCTTTTAGGTATAAAAACAACAACAATAAATTTGTGAAGATCTGACAAGACAAAGTGATTTGACTTGTCTAGAGGTACTAAATGGTGAAAAAGTAGCTAGGGAGGTAAAGGTTAGTTTAATAAGATTTGTTTGTATGGATTTCTCAGCCCCAAATTCCCATCTCTGGCCATGAGAATGTCTCTCTTCCTCCTGGTTGGAGGAGGGTACACTTCACATGGGCTATTTATTTCCCACTTGCAGGGAGAAGGACTGGGAGTGTGGGGAGGTCTGAGTGACTTTCCTGCTTTTGAGGTTCTCTCAAGTTCCTTCAGCTTAAGACATTCAATATGCCAATGGGCCAGATTTGGGGGTAGCATGTCCTGAACCCTATCACACGCAACAAATTTATCTTTGATAATAAATAACTATTCCAGGGGGAACATCTCTTTGTCTATCTCTCTCTACTGTATATAGTTTTCAGAATATTGAGATTCTGCTATCTATATTACAAAATAAATATTCTAAATTTTATCAGAAAGCTAGGGTACTTATGGTATTCATAAAGCTGCCAGTCTGTGTAATCCATCAAGTAGACAAGCAAACCCATATATGAAATTTTAGCCTTGATTTATTTCAGGGTTTAAAACAAGCCAGCTTGTTCTATTAAATATACATATCTAATATTTACACAGTCCACATGCATGATTCTATTTTCTGATTAATGTGAAGGCACATTTACTTAACACTCCAGCATGTAACAGATAGGGATGCCAGGCAAGAATTCTTAGACGTGGTGTCATTTTATTGGGAGATATTTTCTTTTCTGATAAATGGCTTTGGAAGCAGCTATAGGGCCTCGCCCTTTCCTCGTCTCCCCCACCTCACAGCGTTTGTCGGTGCACCTCTCTAACCTGCCTGAAGAGAATTATCATCGGCCGTGTGACTTGGCCAGCCATTAATCTCCCTCCCATTTTAGAAGACTGAAAGATATCCCTGGAGTATGTTTTCCCTTGGCCTCTGAGTCATCCTGTTAGCTTCTTTAGTCACAGATAAAGGAGCAGTCCTGTGCGCTCAATGCTGGTCCCCTGCAGGAGCAGGGCCAGCCATGCAACACGATTCGTCAGATTTTCCCATGAAGGAGTCATGCTTGTCACCACCCAGCAGAAAATCAACCCTATCAACTTCAGCTAAGGTGTCACTATAAGCAGAGGCTGTTTTCATGGCCAGAACACAGCTCGGAAAACACGGCAATGACACATGCAATTGAAATCTTAAGTATATCATCGTTCAGGGTGTGGGCAACGATTTCTTCTAAAAGCTTTCATAAAATAACATTTTCTGCCAGCAGCAGCATTTTATCACCAGTTACAAAAACCAACTCCTTAAATGTGTGACTTCCCTTAGAAGTCGTGAGTAAGCCATTACTGATACCTGGGTACATAAATTGTCCAGGATGGCTCCTGCAGGTACCAAATTGTATGTCTCTATTGTGCCCACACAGGAGCCCCCGAGATCATCTCGCCGCCTTGTATTAGTCCCTGAAGTACTTGTCCAGGTAGGGGAAAGAACACAACTCTCATCAGCGTAGTGTGTAAAATGGAACCACCTGAAAGCACCTCCAACGTTTGTCACTAAGTCCCACGATCAGAATTACTGGAAGGTTCACAGTTGTGTCCACACTTAACTCTTTTTTCACCAAGAAATATGAATAAATACTCAGCAGAGAGTTTCACCTCACCGGTCACCGGTCACTAATAGTTCAACCCAACATTCCTCAAGCCCGTCCTGCAAACTTCCTTTGTTCTAGGCTGGGTGCCGGAGGAGCTTGGGGCCAACGTGCTCCCTCAAGTGGCCCTCGCTCCTCAACCCCACAGTGACAGGTCCAGTAATCAGGGAGCAGTTTATCAGTGCAGGCAAGAGAAAAGATCTATTTTGGGTATCCTAGTGGTGTGCCTGGAAAAATCATGTTGCTATCCTACTAACATAACTTAGATTTTACTGATTTATACTCACAATAACCTAAGCCAGTGCTTCTCCAACTATGTGTGGTGAAGGACCTGTATTTTTAAATGCCTGCTTCATGTGGACTGATTCTTCTGTAGAATATAATAAAAATGAACCACTGGGAAAATTTAAATTTTTAAAAATTCCAAAATATAATGCCACATTGTTATTATTATATTATTATTTTGTTGTATATTATATAACTATTATTATTACTCTGTCAAGTTGCTCTAAAAGTTTTTAAATGCTTACTCTCAATTTCTGTGTTTACTTCATCACAAACTTTTAGTACATAGTTTACCTGCACACTAGAACTGGTCTGTAGATTACGTTTTAAGCCGCACTGACCTGAACCATATCTTTGTGTGCCTTATTGATCCTTAAGTGTTTTAAGGGTTGCCTTCATGGATTGCAATTGAAGTGAGATGTACATTTTCAGGGAAACCTTCCCTCAGAACAGGTGCAGTGGTAAGTATTCCCCAACCCAGGGCTCATCTTTTCCTTTCTAGGAGTAGAATATTACTGTGAAATAAACACTGGCTTTGGATCCAAACAAGCCTGGGTTTGAATCTTATATCTGTCGTTTGTTAGCTGTGTGATCTTTGTCAAGTTAATTAACCTTTTTCTTGTCTGTAAAATAAGATGGTCAAATAACTTTCATTCAAGATGGTCAAAAAGGTTAAATACAGCAATGTGTAAAATGCTTCTGGAATGAAATAAATGCGCAATACATGGAGATGTTATTATTATAAAAGGTAGCTGACCACACAGGGCGCTCCTTTGAGGCAGGTTGGGAAAAAGCACATCTCTTCCTTTGTATATGCCCTGGCCCTCGCTCAACACCAAAAAAAAAAAAAAAAAAAAAAAAAAAAAAAAAAAAAAAAAGGAAAGAAAGCTTGCAGGAGTAAATAGAAAGAAAAGGGAAAGGGAGGCAGGTAGAAAAGAAGAAAGGAAGGGAAGAAAAAAAGAAAGCAAAGGAGGCAGTCAACGCAGCAGTGTTAAATCAAGGTGTTTCTCCTTTTAATGAGCTTCAAATACTGCTTCATTATAACTTGCAAAAATTGGAGTGGATGAGACGTAAATTCCTTGGTGGGCTGCCAATGAAGGTTCAAAGTGGGGTCGCTGTCTTTCCTTTGGCATTGGACACTGACTCTGGCTAATGTACACTGCAGTGGTTGAGCAATCTATTAGTCAGGGGTCCTTACTGAGCAATGTACCCAGCATTATTAGCATCCAAAGCAGAAGGTGTCATGACTTTGGGACACACCTATTTAATCGAGGGTGGGAAAAGATGACATACCTTGATATTGTCTTGAAAACTAGAAATGATGCACAGCTTTGAAAAGAGACATACATGTACTTAGCTGCTCTTAACCAACCAATTTTTAAAAAGTGTGTCAGTGGTTTCTAATGTGTAACTGAAGTTGGGTATCATTACTCAGGAGATCAGTCTAGAAGAGCAGAGCTGGCCTTACAGACAGAAGTGGCAGTGCAGGCTAAGGGAGGCTATTTATAACCTGCCACTATTCAGGATTGCTGATGGAGACTGCAGACTATTTCGCTTTGCAGATGATGTCAATTATTTTTGGTGTGTGTTTTCAGAAC
Source organism: Lyroderma lyra (assembly GCA_004026885.1). Classification (NCBI taxonomy): domain Eukaryota; kingdom Metazoa; phylum Chordata; class Mammalia; order Chiroptera; family Megadermatidae; genus Lyroderma; species Lyroderma lyra. Next base: position 148,261 of record PVJL010000210.1, on the reverse strand, counting down.
GTCGTCTCTTGTTAACCAGCCACAGTGGTGATAGGACATGAAATTAGTCCTTGGCCTTTTGCAATTACAGCAATAAAATCTGTAACTGGGTATGTGTTCAATAATTCACTTTAAGGCTATGCGCAGCTTTTCCTTCACTCCTCTTTTGTAGGGAAGAATTGCCATTGAAAGAACTACATTTTGTTCTTCCAAAGGAAGAATCTCCATTTTCAGTATTCCTTAGAAGTATATAATATAACATTCTTTTTCTGCACTTACAAAAGAAAGCTTTTCTGTGATTGTTTAAAGTACTTAACTTGGTATTATACTTCAAATAAGAGAAAGACTTCATGAAGTTTTACTGAGGCTAACATAACATATTCACCTATCAGTGGCAATTCACCTATGCTATTATAATGCTGTATCCTGTGAGAATACTTAGTATGGTAATTACTTCTCTGGCTAGAATTGATAATGGCTGATTTTCTCTGAATTAATTCTCTTTTATTTCTAGGAATGAGTAAGAGAAAATATGTAGGCTAACCAGGGCACTAAGGAATCAGTCTCCATTCCTCCAAGAAATTCTTATCTTCCTCATGTTGAGTTTAGGAAGTTCTTTGGTTTGATTTTTGAAAAATTAATTCTTCATTCAATTGGATAAATCTTTCTAAAATAAATCCAAGAGGATAAGTCCTAGAAGTTGATAAATGAAAAGGTAGTTAATAAAGGCCTTTTCCCCTCTGATACATTACCCGTTTGTAAGCATCAGAATTCTGTGTGTATAATTAGTAATTTACAATGTAATGTCTCATCTTGAATATCTGCACATTTCAGCCCATTATAAGATAGCAGACAGTGCCTGACATTAGAAGAGTCACATCGCTCAGGTGAAAATGAATGAAGTACGTTTTATAGTCCTTTGATTTCCTCCTAACTCAGTGGGGCTTTGATTCCTGGTTTAAATATATAAGATTTATCACTCCACTTGTAGTAAAAATATGTTCATTTTCCAAGCAGTGATACTCTAATTAAGAATTGAGGAAGGAATTGCTGTAACACAGTGGAATGTAGAGCTTTTAGAGCTTTCAAAAAATTACCAATATAAGCAATTGGTTATTTAGGACCAATGATGAATTGTTTTTTTATTCTGGCAAAATATGAGAGAAAAATCACTCCTGTATTTATCTTCCTTTGTCAGCAATAAACAAAGATGGAGATTAGGACCTATCTTGGCATGTACACACACCATTCAGAGTGAGTCATTTATGAAAACCTTACAGCAGAACTTGGCTCTGTATTAAAACTGTGATGAGCCCCAGCTGAGTCTGTTAATTCACCTAAGGAAGCAGTATCCTATGTTCAACACCACCTCCCAATTTTTTAAATGATATCTGAAGACACCCAGACCACACCTTCTGGATATGTCTCTAAGGATTCTCTCCTGACCTTTAGTCCTGATTTAAGCCTTTAAAAATGTGACACACTCAAGATGATTTCACATTGTTCATCAGAAGGTCTAAACTATTTCTCTTTCTCTTCATTGCATTCAGCTTCTCTGAAACACAGACTTAGCTGAACTACCATAAAGGATATATTTTCATACTCTTATCCTTTTATAATCCCTGCATGTGCAGAAGGCCCTGGGAGAATGGTGAAGTTCAGGCTTTTGTGCCCGCGCCCAATGCTGACTGACCCACCTCCCTTCAGGTATAGGTGCTACTGTCCTTTTATGTCCCTTCACTCCTATCAAACTTTCTTTGGATCTTCATTGATACTAAGGCTCACATAACTGATAAAGACCTAAAGCAGTGGTTCTCAACCTAGGGTGTATGGGTTGTAAGACTCCCCAAAGGATGGCTTGGTTCTGTTTCAGACTTAGCAAATCAGAGTCATTAAGAATAGGAACTAGGAACTTTATTATTTTTTTTAAAGCTCATAAGCATTCCTGATTAAGAATTATTGACCTTCCATGGACCTGCATTTTAATAGGTTCAAAATCTGCAACTAAAGCCACTCTGATCAACTAAAGAATTTCAAGCAGCTGTGGAAGAGAAGTGCAGAAAGCCAAGAATCCCCAGGACGCGGTGGGTGGAGGGGCTTTGGCTCCAAGTTCCATGCCTGTAACGATGTCTTTTCAACAATAAAAAAAAAAAAATCTTATGAAGTTTTTTACTGACTAAAAACTGCATGTTATTTATAGAAAACATGAAAAAAATATAAAGAAGAAAATTAAAACTATGTTTATAAAACAGAACTGTTAACATTTTGGCTAATTTCCTTCCATGCCTTAGGCAATTTTTCAAATTTTTGTTCTTTTACAAAATTGGCTTCATCTTTTTTATATTCTTTTCTGCCAGTAAACATTCATTTTATTCTATATTGGGTCTATATCTGACTCACTCTCTCTCTCTCTCTCTCCCTGTCTCTCTCTCTTTGACACACACACACACACACACACACACACACACAGCCTCTGATGCTTTATGTACTGAACAAACATGTTCAGACTGAGTGAATTTGGTGATGCAATTTCGGGGTCCTTTGTGGGCATTCACAGAAACACAGTACCAAGTACTATAATGATTTCTATTTATTGCTTTTTAAGTCAGCTTCAAAAGATTGTATTTTTAGGATAGTTGTGTAAGAGTCCCACTCCCAAACACTGGTGCTTGGCAGCAAAATATGGAGTGAAAGAAGCATCAGGAAAGATGGCAGTGACCACAAGATCGGGGCCTTCCCCATTTTCCTAGAATCAAGGAAGTTCTGGAGTTCTTAGGAGCCAATGGAGACAGGGAGGGAGTGCCTGAGTGAGAAGCACTGGGAATGTTTATCCGATACGAATTCCTCCTTACGAGCCACGCTGCTGTTATGACAGGCCGCTGTACCTGCCTTACACGCTTCATCACGTAGGCTTTCTCACGTGCGTGAACAATAAGAACAAAAAGGAGTCGAGAAGCACTTCTGAAAAAGTTCCTTTGCTTTTTGGACTTCCCTTTCTTCCTGCTGGGAATGAAGAAATCCAATCTGGAGATCCTTTAACCTGGAGGATGGAAACCACTTATTAAAGATGGCAGAGCAGAAACAGAGACAGTGCCTTGATTTCTGGTGACTTCCAGAGCATCCCTATTAGCGCAGGGCTGCCTCCATCAGAATTCTCCATGAGAAATTAATCCTTGTCTATCTTAGCATTTTAATTAGGTCTCTTCTAACCGCATCGTTAGCACAACAACCTTGGAAGCGTTATGACTGATTCCGTTTTCTTACGCGATGAGGGACTGATAAATCATGGAGTCAGAACACACACACAGTTCTGTCTAGCTCTAAAGCACATGGTCTTAATGATCTGGCTCTCTGTAAACCAAGCTGGGACAGACAAGGTTAGAGGAGGAGTAGGGATGAGAAAGGGGCAGTGCAGAGACCAAAGCAAGAACCAGGTAACCAGAAGCCAGTGGGAAGAACCCTTGGACGGGTGTGTGTGCTCATGCACAGTAACAAGGCCCTAGAAATATAATCGCACTGCCCAGGGCTGCTCCATCTGCCTTACAGCTCTGATCATTGCACTTGAGGTATTTCGGAGCTGGCAACCTGAAGCTAAAATTAGAAATATGTCTGGTAGTTATTCTCCTAATTGAGTTAATAATGTGGATGCCAATCCTAAGAAATCAAATCCTGAAGAAGAAATTTCTATCTGAATTAACTAGTTTAATTGTCTGCGAAATCCAAATTGACCAAATAATTGCAAGTTAATCCTTTCATTTAATGCTGTGTGGAGCCTCCCACCCTGATTGGAAATGTGCTATTTGTATCCTTGGAGTTTTTGTCTCTGTATAACAGATATGCCTCCTGTCACCAGCGTGGAGTGTGAATGTCAGGGATCATTTGGAAATGTCTGGGGACATTTTTGGTTGTCACAATTGGGCGACGTTACAAGCATCTAGGGGGGAGAGGCCAGAGATGCTGCTAATTACCCTGCAATGCGCAGAACAGCACCCACAACAAAGAATTACCCAGGCCAAAATGTCAACAGTATTGCTGTTGAGAAACCACACTGCAGTTAAACTACTTAGTGAACCTGTTAATAACAGTCCAATCACTTATTTCAAGCTCCATAGTAATAGTTAAACCTGGCCTCTTGATTAATCAAATTAAGCAGGTAATTGATTATAATCTATCTCACCTTTTCCATTGTAGATGCAGCCAAAAAGTTAGCTGACAGGTCTCTTAAAATCATTCATTCTTTCCGTTTCAAGTCTTTGTGTTTACCGGAAGGTCATTAAGTTGCTTAGCTTTTGAAGTCCATTTATTACGTCTAAATCTAGTGCAGTCTATTTAGTCTTCCATAATGCCGTCTAGTGAAACATTAATGAGAAGCTCACGCATAGTCATAGAATTTGTCTGATTACCTTATTAATTTTTAATGAGTTTGCTGCTTACACTTCAGGACAACATAACAGAAATCGGATAATGTAATTCTTTCTGGGTGGAGTGCCTTAAATTTGGCTCTAAATTATTAATCATGGAAGCTGAGGACATTAAATAGTCTTTGCCCATAAATTTTACCTAAATCTTTGACTGCATAATTTCATCAATGTATTCTCTTCCCAGAAATTTCTTTAAATCAATTATTGTGGCTGAAAACATTCAATTTTCTTCAGAGTGAAGTCTTCAGAATTCAAAATCTGAGAATTGAGTTTCATCATAAGATTCAAACTTAACATTAAGAAGCATTATAATTGTATCAGTTCCTTAAGGAAAAAAGTGAACCGTTATTTTAAATATCAATTTGTGGCTTCTAGAATCCAAGAAATACCTATAATCCAATCTATTTCTGTACCTAGATTATCTAAGTTTATTATAGTTGTTTTAAAATTCTCATCTTATGGATTTGGGGCACAATATTTTATTAATATTCTATTAGTTTTGCAGCTATTGAATAATCTAAGTCCCAAGGTAGCAATGATTATAAGATTACTCAGCCAGTAAAAGTTTATTTTACAATTGGAAACATCTCAGTACAATAAAGATTAAATTAGTTGTTCTAGTCAATAAATCTAGAACTTCCGCATTCCAGTCCTTTTGCAAGAGTGGTGGCAGTGATTTCTTTCCAATACAGCAAGAATAATAATGAACTTCATACTGTAAAGACAATGAAGACTTCTATATAATGCTGACTCTACCAGTCCTAACTACCCAATGCCAACAAACAAACAAACTGACTAATTTCTGTTGATATATGGGAGCTATACATCAATTCAGGCTGTGTTCATGTATTTAGCCTACAATCATTATAAAATATTGCAAAAGAATTGTTCTACTGAATTAACCAACCTCAGCTGGACAACACAGGGGTACAGCGAGGGTGACCAGTACTCCCCAGCCTCTGCCAGTCCAGCCATCCTTTCTCTCAGCCCAAACCCATTGGTCTGATTGAAAGCTGGAGTAACAAAGTTTCAGGGAGCGCACACTTCGCAGTGTGGCTCTAGTGGGAATGCAACCAATAAGGCAGTCAAGCTGGTCTTTTGGGTCATGTAGATCAAATCGTTGGGGCGACACAGTCATACCCTTTTGTTGAATCGGTTGAGTGATAGACCCAGAAGTCAAATGGAGATTAAAGTATGAAATGTATTGCTAGTAAAGCTGGATTAGAAAAAGCTGCTTGAACCTATGACAAAGCGAGACTTCCCGTTCTTTTCTGAGGTGCACACGGGGTGGTGGGTACTTCTGCAGGACAGGGCTTGCCCTTGTGTGTGTCACCTGAAGTGCAGAACGTGTGTGTCCTGTGGACAGGCTAGTTGAGAAAAGATGGAGGCCAGTAGCTCAATACTCTTCTAGCAATACCACCACAGGAAGAAGCCAGCAATAGGAGGAGGGCACATGCTCCCATCCAACACTTCCAAAAGCCCGGAAGCTCCAACTGCATGAGTCAAGGCTGGGAAGCCGGGAGTTGGAGGAAAATCCTCACCTGTCCAAAAACCTCGCTGCTTCACAAAACAAGGGATTGAACATTTCAGTTTTTGGTAGTCAGTCTTTGGTTATAAAACTAAAAATAGTTTTTATCCTTAAAACAGACTTTACTTTTAAGATCATCTGAAACACACCATTGAATTCATGGATAAGACAACATTGGATAAAATACTCAACTTCATCAAACTGCGCTTTTTTGTGGAGATGACCCAATTATGTTAACCTGAATTACTGAGTAAACCTCCAGTGTCTCCTGCCTTTGACGACAAGGTTAAGATTAGACACTTAAATAACAGCGTGGTGAAGGAGGCTCGGAAATCATTTTGAACAGTGGTTCTCAGCTCTGACTGCACATTTGAATCACCTGAGGAGCCTAAAAAATTATGAATAGCAGTTCGCATTCCCAGAGGTTTTGATCTAATTGGGGCCCCCAGATTTGTAAAAGGGTCTCTCTCCTGATAAATGCAGCCTCCAGCCAGGACCTGTGCTCAAGTGGTGCTCTGCCTCCAGCTTCTTTGATCAGTCCAAATTGCACAAGTATCCACAGGGGCCCTGCACCTGAGGCCCTTCTCCATGGGTGTGGAAAGTCAAGCCCTGAGATGCTGAGTATGTCTGAAAACAGAAGAGGAACCAAATTGAGTAGAGTCATACATGTACTGAATTAGAAGTGGCAAACTGGGGGGGCCAGTCTGAGGTCTGTAACGTAAAAAGTGGCAACCCCGAGACTCTGCTCTCTGGTTCTCTGTGCCTTCCTTGTTAAGAAGCATAATGGGAGTGTGGTGAGTCTCTGTTTCTGCTCTGGGAAACTCGGGAGCTGGTTCTGTTCAATCTCACCCAAGTGCTAATGTGGGGAGGGTATTAGATTAAGAACTAGTTTTCTAGTTCCAGGGGAAGGGCCAAAAGTGGTCTTCCCCCAGACACGCAGATTCACAGAGCAAAGATAAAGGAAAACAAGCTTTCTTACTGACCCTCGTCTTCCCAGGATCCGGTGAGGAAGGAAGGAGAGGGTCCCTGACCAAAGAAGGAGTTTAAGGGATACAGCATCTCCCCACTCCTGGCAGGGTTTGGGGCATGCTCAAGGTGGAAAGGGCGTGCATCTGTGAGTATGGTGGGGGCTGTTCTACTTTTCCAGGATCCGCAGGGAAACTGGCTCCTTCTTTGCTCAGGAAGAGTGAGAACAGAACTGCCTTCCTTCGACAGATCTCGGTAAGCATAGAACTGGTAATCGACGGTTGCTTAACCAGTGGCTCTCAAAATAGAACGTGCATCAGAATTATTTAATGAGAGTGTTAAAACCCAGATTGCTGACCTCCACGCCCCACCCCAGAGTTCGTGACTTAGTAGGTCTGAGACAGGGCCTGAGAATTCACTATTTCTAGTCTGGGGACATTGAGAACCCCTGCTTTAGGCCATCTTAAAAAGAGCGACTGTCTTCACCCCCTTTTAAGGCAGTTCCAATGGCTTTGGGCCACTAATACCCTTCTGAAAACTCCTGAATCCACTTGTATTTTTTGTGAAAGTTATGTCCACTTCTTAGATTTCATCAGGATAAATGTACAATGTTGTTGTTAACCAAAGATAAATTGGTCATTCTATGAAGCTACAAATACAAAAGAAAAACAAATCCTGCAAAAGTTGACCTTTTATTTGACAGACAAATAACACTGATAAAGATCACATGGAGATTTGCTTCTACATATCTTCTTCGATAGCTTTAAAAATTCCACATGGTGACTTGTAGTCAAGAGACTATTTAACCTTTTTTGCTATTGTAAATAAAGCCTCAATGAACATAATTAGGTATAATATTTTTTTCCAGCATTTTGGATTGCAAATACAGTTACTGTCATGCTGAGGGAAATGATGCTTCATGCACAGTATTAGCCTGGGATCTCCAGAGAAACAGAACCAGTAGGGAAAAAAAGGAGATTTATTATGAGGAATTGGCCCATGCAATTATGAAGGCTGAGAAGTGCCACCTGCAAGATCAAAACCCAGGAAAGGCAATGGTGTAATTCAATCAAAGCCTGATGGCTCGAGAACCAGAGTAGTGGATGATGTACCTCTCAGTCTAAGGGCAGGAGAAGATGAATGAGGTAGCCCAGCTCAAGCAATGACGCAGAAAAAAAAAGGACACATTCCCCTAGCTTTTGTTTTATCACGTCGTCAACAGATGGGACAATACCCAGCCACACTCGGGAGGGCCACCTACTTTGCTCAGTCCACTGATTAAATGCTAATCTTATCAAAAAACACCCTCAAAGACATACCTAGGAATAATGTTTGCCAAATATCTGGGCATCTCCTGATCTAGGCAAGAGGACACATAAAATGAACTATCACGTGCACATTTAAAAAAATTCTTTTCCCAGCAAAATGACTGTGGTTACTCATTCAAACAATATTTATTGAGTACCTACTATAGTTCTGTGCTAGATGCTGGGGATACAATTGTATTAATCAACAAGACAATCATGGTCCCTAATTTTATGGTGCTTGCATTTTTGAGAGAGACAAAGGAGAGTGGAAGAGAGAGAGAGAGATGAGGTTCTGGGATAAAACTCAATGGGCGGTCACATAGTTAGGCCTGTCTTAGGAGTTATTTAAGCTAAAATTGAGGATAGGAAGTAGCTAGGCATGCTACTGTGGAGGGAACATTCCAACTAAAGAAACTGTGCAAAGGCCCTGTGATGGGAAAGGGTTACCAGCAAAGAATTCAAAGGAAGAACAGCACAGCTAGTACCAAGGGACAGTAGAGAGGCAAGAGTCAACGGTAAAATGCTTCGTAAGGCACTGTAGAAAGTTGGGGGTTTATTCTCAGGGAAATAGATGGTTTTACGCAGGGGAGTTACATTATGCTATTTTTGTCTCAAGAGCACTTTTGCTGTTGAGTGACGAATGGATTAGAGGAGGAAGTGTGGAAATGAGACGATTTAGAAGGTCATTGTGGTGTCCAGGCAAATGATAGTAAAAACTGGACTAAGTGAGGCTTGGACATTGTAAGTAAAGGGCAGATGATGAGTAAAGAAAATGTGTTTGGAGGGAAACTCTCCGGGATTTCCTGAGATGCAGGGATGAGAGAATGAAGGAAAGGGAAGAATCAAGGGTGACGCCTAGCTTTCTGGCTTGACACATGGAGGGAGTGGCCACATAATTGACAGGCCTGGGTAAGACTTGGAAAGTGAGGAAAGAGGCGAAGGAAGTGGCAGTTCTCAGGCTGCCCCTGGACGGAAGCCAGCCAAAGGGGAGACCGAGAACATCCCCTGCCTACAAGCTCTAATACAAAAAAGTAACCATTAGACGTGCTGACTATTTGTGTCAATCTGGTCACCAGCTGTGTTGCATGCAGGGAGGCTACACTACTTTGGACAGAATGGCAGCAGCTGCAGGGGTGGGGGTGGGGGGCAGGGGGTTCGCAATCTGGCATGAATAAAACCCCAACTTTTTACAATGCCTTACGAAGCGTTTTACCGTTGACTCTCGCCTCTCTACTGTCCCTTGGTACTAGCTGTGCTGTTCTTCCTCTGGATTCTTTGCTGGGGCCTTTGCACACAGGGCCTTTGCACACAGTTTCTTTAGTTGCAGTGTTCCCTGGTGGCATCCACCCAGGACTACAGTAAGAAGGTAATCAGAAGGGCCTCATCGGCCATCGGGCTTAGACGGCACTGCCAGCCTTGTGGCTGACAAGTGATTTCTGCATTTTCAGTCGGATTCATGCCTAGTCTTTCTGCCTTGGGAACCAGTTGGTCCCGTTAAGGTATTTAGGAATCTCTGCTCTGATCCACTAGGAATTCATTTAGGGTTTCACTCTGAGAAGGCAACTTCATTTCCATGATTCTGAGGGATGCAGTGATCGCCACACTGAAGAGATTGTGGTTTTGTCTTCAGTTTCTTTGCCTTCAAAGGAACAGAGAGAGAAGGAGAACATATTCTGATGGATCAAATGGAAGGAAGGGAGAGGTCCCAGCAAAGGGGCCACCTCGTTGGGACAGCACACTCCAAATTCTCGGGAATGCGGGGAGATGCTAGGAAGTCCCTAGGGCAACACGAGACAAATGAGACAAATGAAAGTGGAAGCCAACCTCGACACTTTTCCCCCTAGAGCCAATTCTGACAGTATCCTTCTTATATTTTTACAAAGAGCAGCTAGGGAAAACTGAGATGACAACGATGTGTTGTTTCTTTTTTCCTGTAAAGCTGGGCTCAATCCAAGACAGAATATTAATGGCAAAAGGCTCAATATCTCATTATCAATCCCCAGGGGCAGAGTCCCCAGAAAAGATAAATATTTGAGTAGATGATGATAATATGTATGATAATTTGTAGTCAGCATTCCACATGCGTTTTCATTGAGTTTTTTACTTTAAACTAGTGCTTCTGAGTGGGATTCGCGATAATTACACACACACACGTATTTTTAAATTCTGAATTCAGGATTTGAGGATCACTAAGCACAAACACGCCTTCAAAAAAGAGCAGCCTTCTCGATGATTCATCCAGGACTGGCAGAACAATGTCTAGATTCTTTCCCCTTTTTTCTTTCAGTTCATTGAGTAAATACAGATTGAGGTTTACACCAGTTTCCCCAAAGTTTTGCTGAACGGTGAACTGGAGTTCACCTTAATAGTTAGCAAAACCCTTTTTATTGTCAAACTTGAGAAACTTTCTCCAATTTTCTGTTTCAAATTCTGTTTCGGGAGAAATCTTCACCTCCCCCTGATTTCTAATTAGCTTTTCCACAATAACAAGAGTTCAGTGGGAAATGAAAAGACTCAGAGAGGTTGCAGAAGTAATGGGACTCTTGCTCTGAAACAATTCCGGGTTAATACTGTTGTCTATTGTTTCGGGACGATCTGTGGATCCACGCACACACACACTCTCACGCATTTGTCTTCCATGACAACTTGTACAAGATGAGTCATTCGTACATGGACTCTTCATAGACAGCCTATCAGAGAGCCTCCCAAGTCCCGTGGTCAGTGCATTCTGGAGCCAAGGACTTTTCCATGGGGAAGAGGGGGTGGGGGTGTTCCTCAAGTTAAAAGGGAACCTTCTGTTTGTTTGGCCATGGGGTAAGGGTGACTGGCAGAAGATGCACTGTCTCAAAAGTTTCCATTCCAAAAGAAGTTCTCTGCTCTGTTTTCACATTGCTAAAAGACCCAATCTTTTTTTTTTTAATCAAGAAGCAGTCTGTTCTCAAAGATATGTTCATTTATCCTTTGATTTATTCAATATATACTTACATGGTAGCAGTGTATATGTGTCAGGAAAAGGTAGTACTAGATCTAAACTATAACTTTAATTCTCATGGACCTTACATTCTAGTGAGTAAGTTCAAGAGTAAGCAAGGATCAACACAAACTCAGCAGTTCCCAATAGCAATAAGTTTTTTTTAAAAAAGAGATGAATAGGAGAATTGGAGGGTAACTGGGAAAGGAAAGTTTATCCAGGGTGATCACGGAGGGCTTCCCTGAAGAAGTGATGTTTTTGTTTTAACCAGAAGGAGGAGAAGGAGACACTCCCGAGACCTGAAGGAGGAATCTTCCAAGCAGAGGGACTATCGAAAGCACAGGTCTTGAAGCCAGAAAGAGCAGAAGTGGCATTGTTAGAACAGAAAAGAGCCACCATGCCTGACTGAATGTTCAGTAAGAATAGAAAAGGACATGGGGGTTTTCTTGGGGAGGCACGTGACTGTGGTCAAGAGTCTGGGTTTTTCTAAGGCAGTGAGGGACCTTTGGAAGATTTTAATCCTGTGAGTTGCATGGTTTGACTGAGAGGGGATAGTTGTTCAATAAATTTGTCCGTTGACCAAAACCTTGTTTTTTAACATCATGTATAATGCTCAGAGCAACACATAATCGATTTCACCAGCTCATTTTTTGCAGTTTGAACAGCTTTTGAGGATTCCTAGGCAGTTGCAGATGACTAGTTCTGTTTTGCCTCCATAGCACCATATTAAGGAGTAATTAGCCACTCCGGATTATGGAGTTGTTTAGTTTTCTATGAACATATTTAACATCAAAAATCAACTGTGACCAACACTGTAACATTTCAGTTAGGAATATTTTTTGGTTTGTATTCATTTCTAATTATTTTTAATGCCATTTTAAAAGTAGAATTTTCTGTTGTTCTACATTTTAGCACTTTTAGGAAACTTTATATTTACAAGTAACAAATCAGTGTTTGCTATTGCTAGCTATTCACACCTTAACTTATTATGTGATGTGATTGTTCTTATCACTTTCTGGTTCATTTCTTGATTTTGCCTTTTAAAGATTTTTAATGCTTTTAAAAATTCTTTCTTTACAATTTCATGTTTACGGTTAAGGCAACTCAAGTTTGAGGATTAATCACACAATACATTATGCAAACTCCTTCCAGACATTTTTTCACTGAGTTGAGTAATTTTCCTTTTTCATGTGGAAAAAAAGTCTTTCTGCAAACAGCTACCAAGTGTATGTATACAAGTTTTCCTGGTTAGAAATAAAAATTTTAGCATTTAATAAATGGCAGAATTATGTAACTTGTCATTTGTTTAGGATACTTTTTAATGTAATGTTTGAAAAGAAAGAAATAATATTAAGTTAATTTTTAAAAGACACGTTTTTTGATAAACCAATGAATTCGATAAATTTTTGCTAAACCACTGCAATTGACAGATTTGATAAACTGATGACTTGTTTATTTGATAAATTATTTGGTGAATCAAATTTCTGAAAAATGGCATTTGGCAACTGATTTTCAGATAATTCACCTAGAAGTGATTCAATTTCCATTAAAGAATGAAAGAACCCTGGCATAAATGTGGAAAATGCATATAGAATTCAAACCCCTACCTACCTTTTGAGAAAAACACAACCTGAACAAAGAAACAAATCTGGTACTTTCTAAAGCTTCCAATCATGAAAGTTACAGAAAAATCTTGAAGTCCACTCTCCACTAGGCATCTCTTTATGCCTGGCCTTATCAGACTTACAAAATGTCATTACTTTCTGGTAGACTTCCAGGGCAGACTTTTCAAATGCTCACCTTTCATCCATAATTCTTCTTTAGGATAAAAACTTAATTACTAAGGAGAATGGACAGCTTCAATACAACAGAGACATGCATTTATTACTGCTTCTCATTAAGTGTCTTCCTGGATTGTTTGCTCCAACAAAGTTCCTGGTAGCCTGCCGGATGACTACCCAAAATGACATTACAATTGTGGGATTTTGTGCTTTAAAAGTAATTTAAAAAATCAATCCTCCTAGCCATTTACTCTAAGAAATACTCATTTACTTTGTGTTGTTTTGAAATGTGGTCAAAGCTTTCCTTGGTCCTCGGCACTCTCCAAGTCAGAGGTTGTACTTTCCTTTCACTCCAGTTCCATTTCCCCGAAAGGTATTCTCTCCCCAGCTCCTTCTGAAGCAATGCTAGCAGCTGCTTCTGAATTTTTGACCCCCTCTGCCTCTTGCTCAAATATTTCTGTTTTCTCTTGTTCTTGTCTTTATTTCCTGTTTCCTACACTGTCCAGAGGGCAGTGTAAAAATTAAAATGAGTATATTTTTTAAAAAGTTTGAGCAATATAAGCTCTACAGAAGAAGCAGATGTGCTTGAAACACCCAGTGTCTGTTCCTCACCCAAGATAAAGTGGAATGACAAACACCTGAGTTTGGAGATACTTTTGCTTAGATGACAACCATTGCCTTTCCACAGGTGACTTGAGATTTTTACATGACGGTTATTGCAATATTATTTGGGCAATACAGTTCTGTTTGTTTGTTTTTTAAGAAATGAGTACACTGGTTCAATGGTAGGCTGAAAAATAGCCTCCCTAAAGATGTCCATGTCTTAATCCCTGGAACCTGTGAATTTGAACCTGATATGGCAAAGGGATTTGGGCGGTTTGATTAAGTTAAGGAGTTTGAGATGCAGAGATTATTTTGGATTACCTGGGTGAGCCCAATGTAATCACAAGATTCCTTAAAAGAGAAAGACTAAACTCAAAAAAGGAGATGTGATGATGAAAGCAGGGTTGGAGTGAGGACATTTTGGAAGGGGGCCATGAGCCAAGGCATGTATCAATAAATGGTGTTTAGGAACTGGAAAAGGCGAGGAAGAAGATGCCCCGCCACCTGCTGCAGAAGGAACACAGCCCTGCTGACCTAGTAGGTACTGCTGACCTAGTAGGTACTGCTGACCTAGTAGGTACTACTGCCCTCGGGACTATAAATAAATGTGAGCTGTTTCAAGCCACAGAAAAGAATACAGCTGGAATTGTCAAAGAGACTTGCAAATTGGGGTTCTTCTAAACAAATGAGGTCTCTTTTACATTTTTTGAGGATGTAAAATCAACTCCTCCTAGTCATTCCTCATCATTCCTCTTCCCTTTGGGAACTCTGACTCCCAAGAGGAACAACAGAATCTTCGGGCAGCTAAGCAAAGTTAGGTAAATGCTGCCAAGTTGTCCACACTTACAACACTGGCCCAGGGCTCAAGAAGCAGAAGGCCCCAGGCTTCAGATAATAGGCTGTTACTCCTCATCTCTCAAACACGTCTTCCGCGTGTCAGGTGTAACGGCCACAGAGCTCCAAGACACATTATTCCAATCAAGTTAAGAGCCTCCCGAGGAAGGAGAAATCAGAATAACTGCGGAGAAACGCCAGGACTCTGATTAACCCAGCTTGGATCACATGGCCAAGCTGGATCCAATCACTGAGGCCAGGGACATGCCAGTCCGGGAGATGTGTCCACACCTGAGGCAGGAAGCCGGTTCAGCCCCAATTAAACGTCACAGAACGGGCTCCCCACAGAAATGAAAAAGATAAAAGTTAATTGTCAATGAAAAGCAGAACTGAAAACAACAACAATGACACAGAGGAGCAGAGAGAGAGAGAAGGGGAGGCCTTGAAATTTCATGATTCTTTGATACAATTCTTCATGAGATCTAGTTACCTTGCTTCCTCTTGCTTTACTCAAGATAGTCTGGTAGGCTCCCAAAATGCCCTTTTCTTAAATTAAGAGTATTTATATTCTTGACATTTAAATAATTCCTAATGAAGGAAGACCCAAATAATGTATGCTTAATGAATCAATGTACAAGGCAATGTTTTATCGATAGTACAGTCATGCGTTGCTTAATGATGGGGATATGTTTTGAGAAATGCATCGTTCGGTGATTTCTTCATTGTGCAAACGACGAAGTACGCTTACACAAACCTGGATGGTATAGCCTGCTACACACCTAGGTTCTAATACAGCCTGTTGTTCCTATGCTACAAGCATGTACAGCATGTTACTTTACAGAATGCCATAGGCAGTTGTCACACAGTGGTAAGTATTTGATGTCTAAACATAGAAAAGTCACAGTAAAATTGCAGTATAAAATATTGGAGCTTCTGTTCAAATCACGTGTGTAGATGTCCCATTGGCCAAAGTAAATCATATGATCAAGCCCAGACTCTCAGTGTGAGGAGGCCAAAATAGATGAATATCAGAAGGATGATTCATTAACAGGACATTAATGCAACCATTTACCAAACTCTGCCAATTTCAAAGTGCTCTCAGGTGCATTAGCTTATTTGAGCACCATAATAACTCCATGAAATACTCATAACTGGTATCATTATTGTATCAGCCAGGGTCGAATCAGGAGAGAAATACCACCAGAAATTTGAACAGGAAAAATATATAATACATACAATTATTAACTGATAATAAGGAATTAGCCAGTAGGAGGAGATAAAAGAGACCCTGCAAAATAACCTAGGGGTCAGGGAGAATACCTGAGAAAAGAGCAAACTTAGAAGGTAGGCCGGGATTCGGACCGCATGGTGGGAGTGGGAATTGGTGCCTGTGACCCATGGGATGGTGGAGAAGTTTGTAGAGTTGCCCCACGCTGGAGCCGGTTACCAGCCCGTGGGCTGAAGCTGGTGAACCAGGAACCATGGGCCTCTCACCACAGCACCAGCAAAACTTGTAGGCATGTGAGTGTCCCTGGTTGTCCTACATGCATGCCATTTGCAGCCAGGCCATAGGAGCAAGAAGAAAAGACTAACACTGGAACCAGGAAAAGAGGCTCCACCAGTGTGTCCCTACAGCAAATAGTACACTGTGCCAGGGGACAAAGGAGAAACGTTTACAGGGTCCAGCTCCAGTACCACAAAGCAGGGCAACAAAAGGAGCTGAGAAGCAACTGATGGCTGGGCGCAGTCCACTCTAACTTCTTTCCCTCCACGCACATTTACAGACATTTGAACTCCTACACAGAAACAGAAGCCCTCTGTGTTCCACCTAACAAGATAGCCTTCCTTCCTAAAAGTGCATACGTGCTCCTCCTGTCCCCAAAATGAAGAGACACACGATCCGACAGTCCTTGTATCCATGACTTGCTATGTTCAAAGCTCTCCTGGTCCAGGTGGATATTCTGTTACTTAAAGCCCAAATTGTAAAGTTAACCTCCAATAATTTACATATAAAATAATGATGGGAAAGAGAGAGAACATGTTTATCATCTACAAATAAACATCTACATAGAGCAAGCCAAGAGAAAAGATGCAAAGCCACTCCAGTCCTCATTTCTGTAATGAGACTGTAGTAGATCACCTCTGACTTCTTTTGTCCCCAGACCTTTTCATATTTACCCTCAGGCAGAATCTCAGATGGTCAAGGTTCTTTAGCTGGTGAAATGACCCAATCCCTAAGGGTCTGAGTCCTTAATGATCCTGCTTTTTGTTTGTTTGCTTCTATAGTTTCAATTAACCTTTACTATTGGCATGAAAGTACTAAGAGGCACTCTAGAGAATCCTGTCTTCAGACATAGTGCTTCTTGCCCCCATTGTAATAGCTACAACACCATCTCCCTTTAATAATTGGGTCCAATTATTCTAGCCAGTACAGCAACATCTTCACCTGCTTATTGGCTCCATGGCATAAAGAGCCCACCGTCGCCAGGTAGCAGGTCTTACCTTCCAGTAAGTTGCAGTGTCACAAACTATGGCAATGAGGGTGCATTTGGAGCTGAAGGATAATAATAAATTAATTGGTAACTGACAAGATTATCTCTGTTTTACAAATGAGAAAATGATGGTTCACAGAGGTTGATTGATGTACCTCATGTCACCAGCTACCGAGAAGCAGGGTCTCAGGTCCTCAGACTTCAGATCTGAATGTTCCTTTCTGTTCCATTAACTATGGTCATTCAGGTCAGTTGGATCAAGCACCAGACCTGGGTCTGGAGTCTACCATGTACTCACTCGAGACCTTGGGCCAAGCACGTTAAGTGTTCTGAGCCTCAGTTTTCTCAGCTGTCAGGCCAGGATGAGTCCTCACCTCACAGGATTAGAATGAGAATTGAATGAAGTAATGGTCTATGAAAGCACTGGATAAACTCAAGCAGATTTCACAAAGGTAATGTATCGTTATTAAGGATTGTACAGACCCTCCATTTACTGCTTACTCACTGAAAACTTTGATTAATTCCTTAGCACCCCAGAGTTTATGAAGAACGGCCTCTGTTCAGGCAGCAAACGGGGTAACTTCTAAAATCAGCAGGAAACGTAGAGCACGTGGGCACAGTCTGGTGAGGAAGAAATTAATGGAGTTCCTTTGTACCAGTAATCTCTGAATCACTATTATTTTTGCCAAATATGTCTTTCAAGTCATTTTGGGAAATAGCTCACTGCTTTTTTCTATTTTATTAAATCAAAGAACCTCATTAAGTCAAAACTATCAGCGAGGCATTGTCAGCAGGCGGAAAATGAAGAAAATCCTCTTTCAGTGTTTGATCATGAAAACCTTCCTAACAAACCCAAGACAAACACACATCCCTCCTCCTGCCTATTCAGACGAGATTAACTATTGTGTCTGTTCACAATACTCAATCACCATCTCTCTCCCATTTAAGAGTTCCTTGAGGGATTTAGGAAAACGGCCCGGGATGTCTTTCCACATCCTCGGCACTGGAGAAAGGGCTTAATAAAGTACAATTAGAACATTGGCACAATTTGTATTAAGGAAAGAAGCAGCTAATGCTCCCTCTCTCCAAAATAAAAAGCTAGTCGGGGAAATTAAAATTTATTTTCCCCTCCCGGGCTGTTCCTGCTTCTGCATTTTCCGGCTACGTTATTTGCAGTCCTGCCGAACAGACACCTGTCTGTTGTTTCCTGCATTTACTCGCCACATTGATGGCTCCACTAATAATAAGCAGTAGGACATGTCTGAAGGGAAAAATACAATTTTAGGTCCTCAGGGCAATTTGTGAAAATGTCCTTTTCCACGTGGTTTTCGAGACATGTTACAGCACTTACATGGGACCACTCGCTGAGTATCTGAGTGCCTAATTTGGTGTCCGGGGTGTGGGGGCGCGCAAGTATTTGTTGAACGTCGTCGGCCTTTGGATTCGTATCACGGCCTGCTTCACCCATGGAAGAATCTTATGCGTACTCACTCATAAGGAAGCCCTAAGCTTTGCAGATGGTGTTTAAAAGAAAGTGGTTTAATGCTATAATGCTAAATCAAGACTTTTTAAAGAAACAGTCTTCTTCTCTCATTATAGAAGTGATAAATGATCACCACAGATTTTTTTTGGAAAATAAAAATAAATACTGATAATAAAGATAAAAATCACCCACAGACTTAAAGTCCCAAGGTAATAACTTTTAACATTTTGGTTTCTTTCTTTCCCAGTTTCTCTCTCTCTCTCTCTTTCTCGCTCTCTCTCTCTCTCTCTCTCTCTCTCTCTCTCTCCCTGCCCCTCTTCTATCTCTGTCTCTCTGATTAGGATGATACAATACACAGTCTTATATTTAGCTTTCTCACATAGTGTATTTTGAACACTTATTTGTCATATAGCCTTTGAAAATATAAATTTTAAAGAATGCTTGATATTTCATGTTTGTGTATATGTGTGTATGTGTGCTCCCTGAGTGTGTGTATACGAGGGCTGTCCAGCAACAACTCCAGCCATCGATGCCTCTATTTTTCGTATTACATGACTGGATCCCTTCCAGACTGCCTTCGTATACATCTACATGAACACGTACACACACACAGCTAAATTTATTGCTCGCTATAGTAATGGAGAGGTATGCTGACTAGCCAATATCTCATCAGACAGAATGGACGGATCCTTTTATGTAACGCTTTCAGGAAGTGTAGAGTTCAGGGACTGGCAGATTTTCAGGGGCCAAAAGGAGGTTGACATCAACTCTAGAAACGTGGTTATTCTTGTGAGACTGCTGTTGGTTGGCTGGCATTGAGAAGCGTATTTAGTGGGCTAAACTCCATTCCTGAATGGCTGAATTTGGGGGCATAAAGACTGTTAGTTCTTGGTTGGTTTTCTAAAGCATGTTTACTGAAACAAGTTGTGTTGATCAATAGAAAGGATTTCAAACCGGTTATAGTGGTACTTGTTACCATGTTTACAGAACAATCAGCATTTTCCTGGGAATTCAAGGAGTGTTTGTATTCGCAATGCCATAATTTACGTACTCATTCTCTTATTGTGGGATAATTGGATTATTGACTCTTTTCCTTCTATTATACATAATGCTGCGGTGACCACACTTACCATTCTTTGAGTACACCTCTGATTATTTTCTTAGGAAGGGTTCCTGAAAGAGAATGGTTGATTCAACAAAGGATTTTTTATTTTATTTTATAAAAGTAATACAGGTTCATTACAGAACATTTAGGAAATATAGATGCATAAAAAGAAGAAAATTAAAATCATCTATAAGCCACCCCTCCCCTACTAGATAATAACTGTTTAATGTTCAGTGCTTACCCTTCTAGTGGACTCTCCGCGTTCCTGAAGAGCTACACAAATAAACACAAGTATAAAATCCCAGCAGCGCCCTTTTTCAGTTTGCTTTCTTCACTCCTTCGCTGCCATGGATATCTTTCCTTGTTGTCATATAGTCTCATTTGATGGCTGAATAATGTGTGTATTTATATCTGTATATGACACAGTTCATTAAACTCTGTTCTGTTGTTGAATGTTAAAATTGCCTTTCCTCCTTCTTTTGGTTCATGCCTGCCAGCCTATCTTCCTGCTTTTTAAAATGATTTTATTATAATTAGTGTTAGTGTTATTCTTAAAAATGTTATTATGAGCAATGACTTATTGCACACATTTTTACCTAAATGTTTGCCCTTATCTGTGTTTATAGTTTTAGAATAGGATTGTGGGAGTTGAATTTCTGGGTCAAGTGATTGGACCAAGTTTTAAGATTTTAGATAAACATGCTGCAAAATAGTCTTCAGAATAATTTTAAAGTTTAGGCTACCCCAGTAGTACATATAGATGTCCATTTTTCTGCACCCTTGGAAATCCTTTTTGTTCCAAGAGCTTTTTGCTCTTTGCCAATTTTATAGAAAATGTAAGTATCATATTGCTGTACTAATTTGTATTTTACTGAGGGAATGTTGAGAACCACTTCATTTTTTTTTAAGAATTTGATTTTCTTCTATCAACTTTTTGTTCATAATCCATGCTTTTTTTCTGTAGGTAGGCTTACACATTAAAATACTTTGTATAGAATGTATTCACTCTGTGGCATCTCAGGTTTCTTATTATTTGCTTTAAATTTTATTTGTAGTGTTTTAAAAATCTTTTTGTTATGAAAATTTTCACATTTATTATATTCTGTATACAACACTAGAAAGAACAGTATAATGAACCTCTATGAACTCATTAGCCAGTTTCAATGATTATCTTGATCAACCTTATGGCTTTTATTGTCTTTTATACCATTCTCCCTCTCATACTCTGGATTATTTTGAAGTAAACTCCAGACATCAAATAATTTCACCTGTAAATACTTCTGTATGCATATATTTTTAAAGCATAACAACAATACCATTGTCACCCCTCAAAAAAACCCACAGTAATTAATAATTTTTAAATATGCAGTTAATATTTTATTATTAATTTAATTACATTTTATTATTGATTTATTATGTTATTAAATCATACTTTTATATTTAATATTGTATTATTAAATTATGATGTCTTATTAGTAATTTAATTATATTTGATTATTAATTTAATTTAAAGCATAAGAACAATAACACTGTCACCCAAAAAAACCTAAAATAATTAATAATTCATTAGTAGTATTCAATATTCAGTTAATATTTTACACATATAAACAGAGTTTCCCGTGACCCCCTTCTTGTATTTGATAATTTGTTGGAATGGCTCAGAGAGCTCAGAGAAACACTTACTTACATTTATTAGTTTATTATAGAATAAAAGATACAAATAAACAGCCAGATGAGGTCATACGAAGGCTGTCCAGAAAAAATTCCAGTCATAAATGCCTCTATTTTTCATATTCCATGGCTGGATACTTTCCAGACAGCCCTTGTACGTAAGGTAGGCTCTGGAAAGGCACTGAGCCAAGGAGCTTCTGTCCCTGTGGAGTTGGGGACCTTTGTGACACAAAGATGTGTTTACCAACTAATAAGCTCTCTGAACCCTGTGCTTTGGGGATTCTTATGGAGGCTTAACTGCCTAGGCAAGATCAATATTGTTTCAAGCATTTCACATATATCTAAACATTTAATGCAATTAAAATGTAAAAATGTAAAACATTATAATTATTGGTGTTGTTATTCATGACTACAATCATGGTCTATCTTGGAAAAGAGTCCTTATTCTAGTATTGAGGTGCAATATAGTAATCGTGACAATGTGCACATACATAAAAGTATCTATTTAATCCGGTAAATGTACCTCAAAAGGACAGTGTCATGGAAACTTACAGAAAATGACTTCATAGTCTCCATCTGGGGTGCGAAACTAGCAGCTATAGGAAATGCGTGGATTTAAGACCTTTGGGTCAGACAGATTTATGAAGATTCAAATCTCACTTCTCCCTCTTAATAGCTGTATAGTCTTAAGAAAAATTCTTTACTTCTGTGATTCTCAGAGTCCTCATTTGTAAAAATAGATGATCGCATCTGCTTTGCAGGGTTATTAAAAAACTAAGTGAGATAAAGCCTGTGATAACACTTAATGCCATATTTGGTCGATTGTAGGCATTCAATAAATGTTTTTTTCTTTCTTTCCAAGAAAACTTTAAAAGACACTTTATAGAAAAAAACAAAATTAAAATTAAATAATTAGTCAAGAAATATTACTGAGCACCTACTATCATATACTCCAAAACGTACGCTGACATCGGAGAGGCAGGCCCTACCACGTAATAGCTGCTGACCTTCGGTGACTTACTGAGCCTCTTTATGTTTCAGTTTCTTCTTCTGTAAAGTGGGGATACTAATAATAACCATCTCAGAGAGTTGGTTTGAAAATTAAGTGATGTATAATATGTGACATGCTTAGAAGAATGCCTAGCATCCATAAGCACTTAGTGTTGACTATTCCTCCTGTTTTGTTGTTATTTTTATTTGATCAAGGCGCAACATTAAGTGCTAGAGGAGATAATAAGATGCTTTACACCACTGCCATCAGGAAGACTGTGGTCTTCAACCTGAGAAGCCCCTTTAATTGAACCAATTCATGTCACCCTTTTATGTTGCTAGGAAGATTTCCTTTGACAATCAATAATGGCAGGTAAACTATCAGGATAAACAAATGCCTGACATACCTACTGTACCATGGCAGCAAAGCCTGGTGCTTTCTCTACACTCTCTTTGCCACAGGTTATATTCAAGCCCTACTTGAAAGGGTGCCTGGGTCTTACAATACCCACAGCTACAGAGGAGAAAACTGAGGGGGCATTATTCTAGAAGGGGCTTCCAAAAGTGCATCAATGCACTCAGTGTAAAGGCAACAAAACTGCACTAATTAAGTGTCATGAACAGCATGGGGAGCATGAACAAAGTGAATTGTGATTACATCTGAGACCAGATCACAGCCCGGCGGTTTCATTCTGTCTTGGCTTTGCTGGCATAAAACTTCTTAGTTTCAAAGAGCTGGCACATCAACACCAACATCGTTAATTAATATTGACTAAGTGTCTAAAGTCTGCTGGGTCCTGCAGAGCGAGAACGATTTCTAGCATTAAGATGAAAAGAAGACAGAGAGAAAAGGTCACTATCTTTTCATGTTCACTTCCCCCAGGAAGGCGGGCAGTCTGGGAAGCCATTGGATTCATTGAGGGGCATTCTTACAGGGAAGTGGAAACAGTCACCAAAAGGATGATCACGGCAGATAACATTCATTGAGCTCTTGCCATGCGTCAGGTCCTAGTGCTGGTCACATGTTAGGTCATTTAATACAGGTGGCTAATCATTATTCCCTAATGAATAGAAAAATGAGGCTAACATTTATTAAGCGCTAGTGAGTCACCAGCACTGTGCTGCGTTCTTTGTTTTTTCCAGTTACAGCTGGCATTCACTATTATTTTATATTATTGTAGTTTCAGGTGAACGGCATAAGGGTTAGACAGTTATATAATTTACAGTTACCCCCCGATAAGTCTAGTGCCCACCTGGCACCATACTTGGTCATTACAGTACCATTGACTATATTCCCTGGGCTGTGCTTTACATCTCTGTGACTGTTTTGTGACTATTAATTTGTACTTCTTAATCCCTTCACCTTTTTCATCCAGACCCCCAACCCCTCTCTCATCAGTTACCTGTATCTTTGAGTCTGTGCCTGTTTTGTTTGTTCATTTATTTTGTTCATTAGATTCCACAATAGATGAAATCATACGGTATTATTTTTCTCTGACTAAATTCACTTAGCATAATACCATCTACCCATGTGAAAACAAATGGAAAGATTTCATTCTTTTTATGGCCAAGTAATATTCCATTGTATGCATGCGCCACCTCTTCTTTATCCAATTGTCTATTGATGGCCACTGAAGATTGATTACATACCTTGGCTATTATAAAGAATGCTGCAATGAACACGGGGGTGCACATATCTTCTCAAATTAATTTTGGATTTGTTTGGATAAACACCCAGAAGTGGAATGGCTGGATCATAATGTAGTTCTGGTTTTAATTTTTGGAGGAGCCTCCACACTGGCTGCACCAATTTGCAATCCCACTAACAGTGCATGAGGATACTGTGCTGTGTTCTTTTATACACTCTCATTAAATCTTTAAATGATCTTTTTTTTTTTTTTTTCAGCTGAAGAAAAGACAAGTTTAGAGAGTTTAAGTCATTTGCTATGGTCTCAGCACCGATAAATTGGGGATTAGTTGTTCAACTCAGTTTTTCCTGACCCCCACAAAAGTCATGTCTTTTTTTTGTTACCACACTGCCTTCTTCTGATAACATTATAGAACAAGCCCGAAAGTTTAAACAGTACATGTCTTTAATTGACATTAATTTTTGTCCAAAGAATATCTCCTTTCTGTTGGGAAGGGCTCATTCTACCCATGTGGGAGCTATACTCTTCATTCAGATCCTGCCTCCTTGGTCCTCTTCATCATACCATAAACCTTCCCATAAATCAGCTTTGTTTTTAAGCTAATTCGAGTTGCATTTCTGACACTTGCATCCTAATGTATCCCACCACTGCAATTTTAATGATGGGGCAGGGCATTAATTCATTCTTGGCATATCACAGAGTGCGATGGACCTATTACTCTGCAAACCATGCAACTGTGATCTGTCTGTCCAGAATGGAAACCAGTCTCTTTACTTTCTTGTTATACCTTTTCTGAGGGAAACATGATTTGACCTGTAATGTAAGAAAATCTGCTATGTTAAGCTAGGGTGGAATACTGCATTTATTTTCATCTAGTACAGACCATCGATATGCTTTATCTTTTTCACTCTCAAATAGAGGCATAATAAAAAATTGTTTACTCTAGTAGTAAATCATTGAGTCTGTAGGGCATGTGTATTGGGAGAGGGTGTTCTAAAAAATTCCTTTGAAATCAAGGAATTACACCATAAATGAGAAGGTGAGATACATAGGTGCCCAAAGATGAGAACTAACCCATTGGTAGAGCCACCCTACAGCTAATCAGTCGGTTGGCTGTGTTCCAAAAGCCCCCTGGGAAATCGATTGTTTGAAACTTGGAATATTTCCCCATGGGAAGCAGCTTATATAAATAAGGTTCCGCTATTCCCGGGTATCATTTACAAAAACAATTAAATCCCCATAATATCACCAAGTGATCCCAAATCCTCAGCCTCCAAGGCCATCCCCAGCCCGGCTCCAGCTCTCCTTTCTAATCTCTCCACTCTCCCCCTTATGTTGTCCACTAATGGTGTCACACGGGCCCTCTGCAAGTGCCTCCAGTCTGTCACACGCCTTTCACACTTCGCAGTGCTTTCTGGATGGCCCCATCTCCACCTCGCTCCTCCACTAAGCCTTATCATCCTTCCGGATCCCGCTCACATGGCAGTTGCTCAGGAGCTTCTGGGGGCACTCGGACCAAATCTTCCTCCCACATACTAGGACAGTGTCCACGGGCACGTCCCTTGCAGTCCTTCCCGCTCCAGCAGGAATTTGTTTCATCTCCTCTCTGAGCCTGTGTCCCCTTCTGTGTGATGGAGCCTGCACCACGTGGGGTCAGTTGTTATGAAAACAAAAGGAAGCGATGCAAGCGAAGAGCGTGGCCCATCGTAGGCTCTCCAACAAGCTCCTCCTGTCCGGTGAAGAGCAGAAATGCGAGGGGCCAGGTTCTGCCTGGCTCTTCACTTAGCAGCGCCTGCCTGAGGCTGCTGCTGAAGCTTCTGGGTTCCTGGGAGGTGATGAGCAGCTGCTGCCCAGCTGAGGCTGCTCGGAAACACCCCACCGGCACCGTGTGTGTTC
Organism: Lyroderma lyra; assembly: GCA_004026885.1. NCBI lineage: Eukaryota > Metazoa > Chordata > Mammalia > Chiroptera > Megadermatidae > Lyroderma > Lyroderma lyra. The sequence continues at coordinate 122,585 of PVJL010000210.1, read as the reverse complement.
ACGGGCGAGCAGACAAGTGTTCACAGCGGCACCCAGTGCGATTCGGGTCAGCGAGCCCCAGCTCGCCGCTCTCATTCGGGCCAGATGGGAAGACCCACGAACAAGCAAGCAAAGCGCCTGGGCACGAGCACACGCGCACACACACGAGCGCGTGTGATTTAATGACTCAGTCTTGACTGTCTTGGAAATGGATTGGCCATCTGCACTTACAGTAAATGTACAAATAAACCAAGTCGCGTTTGGCATTTCCAGGAGAGGGGCTGGGGCAGCGTTTTTCTGTGTGCCTATGTGTCCGCGTGTGTCCGCTGTGTACGTGTGTGCATGTGTATGTGTGCATGTGTGTCTAGCGGAGCTCCGAGATGCCCTGCAGTGGTCATTCTGGCAGACGGACTGGGCTAGCCACCCTTGAAATGAACAGAACTTCCTCATCCTTCCTGCTGAGGCTCTGCGGATGACAAGGCGCTGTCAGGCTGAATTAGTGGCTCTGTAAGCCCAGTTTTCATTGCTAAACGACTGGGACAAAAGTCTCTGAAGTGTCTTCCATCCTGGCAGGCTTCTCTAAAATATTTATGGCCAGGAGACCACATGGTAAGCCCACGGCCTTGGAGATCAGGGGCAAAGGTCCAGGCTACCACTGGTCAGCTGGATAGTCTGAGCATCTCTCTCCTAACTTTTCTGAGTCGTCTCTCTTTATCCCCCAAAAAGTAGCTTTAAAAGCTCCATCTACCTCATAAAGTGATGGCAAGGCGCCACAACGCAGTGTCTCAGCCCCTGGAGAAACGATAGACAAACAACTGGGACTGTTTTTCAAATATTGTTCCACTTTATCTTCCTTACCCTGGAAGGTTTGGAAAGCTCTCTGAGAGTCTGGGACCTAGGAATCAACTCGTATTTACTTGGTGGGAAGCTTCTGTGAATCAAAGGCACAAAAAGGGACTCAGCTCAGGAAAGCATTTCCGCTCACCGGGAAAATGAATTTCAGGCCCCGGAAGAGGTGCTGGAAGGCTGAGAATTTTCGGGCCCATTCACCTCATTAAATGCCCACATTGGTTCAGGCACTAAGGTTGTGAAGTCTCCAAGCCATCCTCCAGCACATCGGTGACGTGCCGCCGGTCAGCAGTTTGTTTCCAGGAATTTCTGTTACTTTTATACTTGCAAGTCCCCCCGCCCCCACCCCGGTCTCTGTAAGAACGGAATTTCCGCACAGTAACTGACATGGCTCCGTCCGGAAGTAAGTAAAGTGCCTGATGCAGCGACTGCAGAGAAAGGCAGATGGGTGGGAGGGGACACGTGGGAGCAAAGGAAGCTTTGGTCTCCTCTCTTTCGTAGTGCTTCCTGAATGCCTGTCCGATGCCCTCCACACGTACAAGAGTCACCAGAGCACTTCCCTCACATACAGATACCTGAACCCGACACAAGACACGCTGAGTCCCAGGGAAGGGGCTCAGGGATCTGTGTTTTTAACAAGCCCCTTGGGTAGTTCAATTGTCCAGCAAGGCCCTAGAAACAGTGCACGGGCTTTCCCTCAGGTGTTCAGCGCTCAAAGAGCGCTTGGTGTAATCCAGGGCTGGACCGGAAGGAGTCTGGACCGGAAGGAGTCTGGGGAGCCACTCCAGGTGGCCTCATTCAGCCCAGTGTTCTTCAAACATTCCACGCCTGTATCGAGGGGAGACGCCTAGTGTGGAGTGGGGGGCTTTCCTCTGCTGCCTGCAGCAGATCTGCTCTTGACCCAAGCTTGCAGACCCCACGCTGCAACCACATATTGTATGATTGCATTTGTGTGAAACGTACAGAATCGACAAATCTACAAAGACAGGAAGCAGACTTGTGATCGCCTGGGGCTGGGGGCCAGGGTGGGGGAATTGGGGAACACTGCCAAGGGAATCGAGATTTCTTTCTGAGGTAATGATAATGTTCTAGAATTGATGGTGGAGATGGAAACACAGCTGAAGACACTTGAAAGCCATTGAACTGTGCACTTTAAATGGGCGAATTTGTTAGCACACAAATTACATCTTAAGAAAACTGTTTAAAAAAACAAAGCTTGACTCTGAAAAACCCAAACCCTGCAGTTACCCATGCCCACTGCTCCGCATAAGGCAGGTGAGCAGCCATCTGTTGGTACTGGGGGGAGGCCAAAGGCCCCTTCCCAGAGATTCAATACGTCTTGTGTGGGGCCCACCGACCTACTTTAGGCACGTGCCTCTGGTGACTCTGATGTAGGGCATATACACACAAGGATTTGGGAACCGCTATAAAGTGGCCTATTTCAGAGACAATTTTCCTGTATCATTACCTTCCTAAAAAAATGTCAGTGCCCCTGTATGCCTACGTGTGTACGTGCATGTGTGTTAGCATTCCGTATGGATTTATTTGCCTCTGTTGTAGTGTACCTCTGGTATAACTACAAGTTACAGAGGAGATCAGTTCCCTTCTCTAACCTGATTTTGGGGCTGACCTGAGCCACGTGTCAGGGGACGGAGGTAAAATGGGAAATAAAGGCCTTGCTGTGTTTCTTGGAGACACTTAAGAGGACGTAGAAATATATGAGTGTCAAGACCAGATTATTATAGAAACATGGACTGCCTGAGATTTCCTGGCGTTGTGGAAACAGTGAAGGCTTTGGCTGCCTGAGTTCAAATTCTGGTCCACTTTTAATAACCAACTGTGACTTTACCTCTCAACCTATAGGCCTGGAATATTGGTACTTTGCTCAAAAAATAATGCTGAAGAGTAAGTGAAATAATAAATTATGAGGAGTTCCCTGGTGGTGTAGTGGCTTAAGGCTTCGGCGCTGGCGCTGTCAGCGCTGCAGCCTGGGTTCGATTCCCAGCCAGGGAGCTACCCACATACCAAAATAAATAAAATAATAATAATAAAAGGAATTGTGTTTCTTTAAATAAATAAATAAATAAATAAATGTAGAGAACCTGTCACATACCATCTGCCCAGTAAAAAGTAGTGAATAGTACTGTTATTTAACTTCTCGTTTCATAGTTGTTTCCTTATTTGGATTCTAAGTTTCCTTTGAGGACAGTCCTTTGATTCCTACACAGCTCTTAACATGGTGTCTCATATGCAAAAGCCAAGAGAGAGCAGAGTATTATGGAGGGCACCTATGTGTCGCCAGCTGAGGCTGCCCTTTCCGAGGGGCTCTCCTGACCCCACCAACTATTCACTAGGTGATAGAAGTGGGTCCCAGCAGCTTCTATAACTGTGTGACCTCAACTTCACGTCCCCTCTTCTCAGCTGTAATTGACTGGACTAGATGAGCACACCCAGCCCAACTTGGCCCGTGAGTCTCTTTCCTGGGGATTTGTAATTGGGTCCAAGAGATGCCAGTCGTTGTCTCCAGGCCTCCTGGAGAGAGGAGACATACAACAGTATGTAGCTGTTTTCTAGTGGAAGCATAAAAATACGGTCCATGGTGACGTGCAGGCATAACACGGACACTCTTGGGTTGCACCGTAGTTGTGTGACTGAAGTGTGTGTTCATGGTGTGATGCTAGACAACCATTCAAAAGGCTTCTAAAGACTATTTGAAAGGATGAGAAAATGCTCATATTATGATGTTAAGGTAAAAAGGATGAAACAAAATTATGTAGGCCTCAGATATTAAATATATAAATATATGCATTAAAAAACTGAAACATAAACATGTCAATAGTGATAAAGGGGTTGTGGATGATTGATTTGATTTTTCAATTTTTTCTGACTTTTCAAGAAAAGTTGACGTGGGGAGGGGAGGGGGGAGAAAGTCAGTGTAAATTTTCTTCCCCTCTTTAAAAACTTAAGTTCACTTGGCCTCGGTTTTCTCAGAAGTCTACTATGTTGACGTCTGATAAACACATTTGCACCCAGCTATTAACAACTTCTTGGTTAGTTATCTAACAATGTTACTGAAAATGGGCTTCCAGAGGCAAGATGACTTCATGCTGAAGTTCTCACCCACTGATCCCTTCCAGAGCCGTGCCTACACTAAGCAGTTCTACCTTTCAAACATCAGCAGTGATTCTCCAACCTGCAGGAGAAAGCTAATAGATAGAAAGTTCTAAAGTTAAAAATTTTCCCCAATACATTTTTCTTTGATGTCTGCTACCAAGATCTCAACTCTAATCTTGTAGAATGAGCATTAAAATTATCAGGGAGCCTTAGAAATATGCAAATACCATCGCTCCATCTTCCAGATATTGGTCTTTCCTGGGTTCTGCACAGCGACAGCTTTTCTATCTTTTTAAATGATGCTAATATTCAGCCAAGATTGAGAACCACCGACCTAGTGTATCAGATTGAATTCAAAATTCTGCACATTCAATTATTTTTTTGTTTAAAGATTAAGATATCCACATTTCTCAGGATTTCGGAAGGAGCTTCCCAATTTCCGAATGCCCTACCAATTGACCGAATTTGGAATCTCGGGCTGGAACCCACCCACTGGGCAGTAAGGGTCCTGGTTGGGAGAGAGACTGTTGGGAGACATCGCCCTCCAGTGGCACACTTGGTAATTGTTAGCCATGCCTTGGTTCACTCTTTCTTCCCCTGGAGTTTTCCCCACGTGCAGGCCCACAGGCTGCTCTGACCCTGGCTTGGCAGAGCCTCCAGGGATTCTACGTCCCTTCCAGCCAATGACTGACGGGCTGGGCGTGGCCTGCCCTTGGAAAGCTCCTGAATTAGTTACAGGTCGGCCCCTTCCTGACGTGTCAGCAACAGACTTGCAACCATAAACCTGGGACAAAGTTTCCAGCCTGGAGTAACAGTTGTAGATGAAAGCTGCAGAGTTGCCTAGTGATACTGGGAGTGCTGAGTTAAGCTAGAAGTGTTCCTGTAACTTTATAGAAAAAAAATGTCAACAGTGACAGGATATGGAAAGGAGAGAAAGTGGAACTATTTAGCAAGACAAACTTAAGAACTTCCAGTTTAGCTCGTTCCCTTGGGTGGGGGCAGGTCCAAGGTAGATGGGGTACAGCAGAGGAGAGGACATCGCACCAGGGTGGACAGGGACAATGGGCCATATTGCAGACGTGGGTCCTGAGGCATGTGGGGAGAGACTACTCCCTGTGAAGAAAACTACGTCAGAGCCACCTGGGAAGCTTGTCCAGAAGCCTGTGCTGAGGCTGTTCTCTCACTTAGCAGTCAGCCTAGGAGTCCGAGGGGCTTTCCAGAGCCAGTAGAGGGGCCCACTATTCGTCCGATGCCCACTTGGTCCCGTTAAGTCCTTACAACAACCCTCTGAGGTGCATAGCACCACTCCCATTTTACAGATGAGAAAACTGAGGCTCCGGGAGGTAGTGGTCGGTGCCGGAAGCCTCCTATCTGGGCAGTGATTGATGCTGCCTGGACTGCAGTACCAGATTGGCTTCCTGCAGGGAGCTGATCACCGGATCAAGTCAGAGCTTAGTTACTAGGCCCAGTGCCAAGTGTCAGGGAGCAGGACCACAGGTAAGATGGACCTGCCGGAGGGCTCCACGCAGCTCCGTGGGGCCCCTCTGCTCTCCTGGAGGAGAGGCATGGCCCCAGAGCCTGGGATGCTGCCAGACCTCTGCTTGGTGGTGCAGGAAAGGTTGGGAATGAGGTGGGGACCCAGGGCGGGAGGAAGGAGGCAGAGCCAGAAGCCAGCAGGAGGTGGGGGTGAAGGAGGCAAAGCGCCAGTCAGCTGGGAGGATGGGGGCTGGGGTCTCCTTGAGCTTTTTCCTTCTGGATCTTTTCATGTCCCTCTTACTTCTTCTGCACCCCGTCTGCCTGTTGCTCCCCTGGGGTGTCACACGCTCCCACCAGGGTGTTAAGGAGAACAGGCCACCGTTTGAGGAAAGAACGCCGGCGGAATCAGGCCCGTGTGCACTGCAGAGCCCAGCCCAGTCCTCCCGCGGCGCTCGCGGCCTCCGCCGGCCCGGAGCCCGGGGCGGGCGCCCTTCCCCAGGGCTGAGCTCATGCTCGGACGCGGACAGCCGGCCCAATTCCCTGCGGCAACAGCACTTAGCGCGGCTCATGTTTAATGCAAACGCGCTTCTGAGACAGAAAAGCTTTCAAGATGGAGCTGAAGATACAGAAATTGCTGCCCTTTACAGAGCAAACAGAAGGGCACACGAGCGAAGGGGCTTTTCCTCCTGTACGATAATTGTGTTCTCATCTGTGCAGATTTGAGCAAACCAGTTCTGTCAGAAGAAAGGAAAATCTATATACAAGGACTTCAGTGGCCTAGGCCACCGCCGCTCTTTGAGTCTCCCAGGAATTTTAAAACAAAGAAATGCCGAAGTCAGGTTATAAAAATTGTAGTTGATCGTAAACGCTTACCATTAGCAAGTTAACCGTTTTAAGACAAAAGATAACAACGCACTATGATTGTTCTAGCTACAAGCCAACGACGGGATCTATAAAACACCGTCATTCCCAGTGCACCGCAGGTAATGGGGTACAGGTGTAAAGCTGCATTTTTAAAACTTCTTTCAATCCTGTCAGTATGTGATTCCTTTGGAAATGACAGAGGAAGTCCATGTGGCCATGTTTGAGCTAATGACGTTGGTGACTATGGAGGTTTCCCTTCCACTAACGTGGACACGCTTGTCTCTGCCTAAGTTCTACTGCTCTCTCCACTCTGTCACCCGTTCTGAACAGTTCTTTCAGCAGATCCATGTCCCAGCGTGTCCCAACAACGCTCAGGTTGGAAGGGCCTTACAAATATCATACTTTTAGTCCAACAGCCTTTCTTAGGCCATTCGGATCCAAAGCAGCATGCCAAGTTGATGCTCCATTTTTGAACCGGTTCTGGGTGCTCCTTGAAGAAACTGCTGATTCCAGCCCTGAGGCTGCAAATACACACGATGAGCCTGGAGCACCTCACAGAGCCAGAACGTAAGGACGTGCTCAACCCCCAACCGACAGAAACCCCGACCTTGATGGGGAATACGCCAAAGGGGTACAAGGAGTCAATCGAAAGGGCTCCCTCCGGTCTATTTTCTAACCATCCCTAAAGCAGAATGGAAATCAAGATGGAAGAACATCTCAATGAATCGAAGCAGCCACAGAGATGGTAGAAGAGCCCTGAAAAGCTTTGAGACTTGCCACCATGTTGATAAGAGCCGCAGGATAAAGAGATTTAAGGAGGCATATTTTAAACGTGGATGAATAATGTTTAAGGATCAGCTACATGTTTTCGCCTAGAAATGTTCAGTCCGTGGTGCTCGTGGAAAGGCGAATCCATTAAAACCCGGCAGGCCCTTCTGCTTGTGAGAGGAAGAAGGACCCATTTCTCGTGTTATTACATAAATGAATCTCATGTTCGGGGCACTGACATGTGACTTCATCTGACTGTGGGGAATTCGTGTGCCGTCTCGTCTTTCCGCATTTCAGGGAAATTGATTTCATGATCTCTTCCTTATAAATTACGGCCCGAGGCGGTCAGCAGGCAGGGAGGTGGTTCTGGTTTGTCTTCCCTGGTCTCACAGGCTGGGCATTGCTTTTCTTTCCTTTTTTTCCCCCCTGTGAACCAGAAAAGCTCTTCAAGCTTGCAGTTCTGCACCTAAAAATGTGTTCAAGAGAAGAGTGGTCTGTGAAGGCCAGCAGGTCTACTTGGCTTGTTTGGGTCCTCTAATGGAATTATTATCCCTGAAGCATTTAGCACATCATTGGGATTGAATGATTTGTTAAGAATTAGTAGAATGATCACCATGCAATGGAATGCACATAACAACATGGGGACCGTATGACACAACACCTACAAAACTCAAGAGATATCTTCCTTCTCTCCTCACCCTCATCTCCCAAATGAGAGCGAAGTAACCTGGAACCTCTGACCATCCAACCAGGTCCTTCTGACATGTCGGGATTCGGTGACTCAGTCAAGAGATTTATCACCTTAATACTCCCCTTTAAAAACATGGAAAACTGCTGGTTCCTTGATATATTGACTACTCCAACGAGAGGGAAGAGTGAGGTCATAGTACACGACTGTAAAGCCTGCCGAATTTCCTTGACTTCCCCAGACTCACCCTTGGGCGCCCAGGGCATTCCTCGGGTCTACCTCAGAAGACCGAGGGTAGAAGGAAATAGACGTCAGGTCTCTTCATCTTGCTCCCTGGCAGGTGTGACGCCGAGCCTTACCCCAGGCTTAAATTTCGAGAATGGATGGGAGTTATGCGATGTGAACCCAGTGTGGGGGGTATGCATTTCATCTCTTCACACACATCCAGCACGTGCCTTCTGAATGCCTCTCCTGTCTCCATCCACCCCAGGAGTTCTCCCTTAATTGGATATGCAGCCACCCCAGATGAGAACCAAAGATGGGGTCAAGGGAGTGTTGCGCTAAAGCAAGAACAGAGTTTGGATTCCACAAATCTTTTTTTCTAAACCGAATATTCAGGTTATTTTAAAAGCCTACTTAAATCTTTTGGTTTTACTATTTTCCCTGGCTTTTTGCCTTCTCTGTGTAATAGTCCTAGACAGAGAAAATTTAAATGAGAATGGTCAATTGCAATTCATCAATTGAGAAAATGTGAGTTCCAAAGCACAATTGTTAGGCCCGGTGCTCTCTACCAATCTCAGCACCAAGACAGGGTAAGTTAATCACAGTAAATATAGTAAGATACAGAACAGTTCCCCACTTCATGTTGAGAAGACTTCATGGTTATGACTTCTCAGGATATCTGGTATATCTATATACTCACAAGTGAGAATCTCAAGCAGTCAGGACTCGAGTTGTAGATTTTCCCTCCTTCCTGTGCTCTCACACTATGTGGGTACTGTTTCTCTCATGGTGTTCACCAAAGTGCATCATAATGAATTTGTGTGAACCCTCACTAAGACTGAATTCTTGAGAAATTGCTTCTTCTTGTTTTCCTAGCACCTTAAAACCCAGTTCACAAAGTTCTCAAAAAATATTTGTTGAATAAACCAAATTATGGTTTCATTTTGTTTTGGGGTGACACAGAGGTGTCGTATTTCTGATATTTTTAGAAATGCTATTATAACACAAAAATCTCTAATGCACACAACAGTTAAACCCTAGAGTAGTGAATATATATGAAACAGGCCTAGCTGAATCTCCCTGATGTGAACAGTGAGCTGTATTATTAACAATTAAGCTATTAACTGGTCTCCTACGAGCTAGGCCCATAGGCAACAACTTTCCTAATTGACTAAGGCCATCTGAAACCAATTCCATTTCCTTCATGGAAACTGCAGCATCCAACTGTCATGCAGTGTTTCTGCCTGATTTTTTTTTTTTCAGAAAGCAGTATACACTTTTACTTGAGTTACTCTAATAAAAATTCAGCCTTAGCAATTTTGCATTAATTCTTTAAATTCCCTTGAGATAACCAGTTTCCCCGATGAAACACTGCAAAATTCTTAACAGCAGTCCACACCATGGTTTTGGACTGAGAATCTGATTGTGCATTCCTAAAACAGTTTTGAAGTAGCTCAAGGCAAGAAGGGTAATTTCAACTCTTCAACACCTAAACCTTACCCTCCCTGCCTCCTTGCAACTTGTTATCCTCTTTATTACCTTCAAAAGCTGTTCTGAATAACACTGGCTGAAATGAATCACGAATAGGTGGGATTCATAACTAGATTTTTTTCTTTCTGGTGGGGCCGTATTATTACATGTTTCTTTTAGTTTCCAATTAAGGGACTTTGGCAAATACTCAAATGAATGGAGTAAGCCTAGAGTCTAACCATTTTAAATGCCAGTTAAAGAGGTTTTTATATGTGTTATAAATAAGAAATGATGCTTACAATGAATTGTTTTTCTAAGACTTGTATAAACATTCCTTCCTTTAGGGAAGTGATTATTAAAGAGTGGGTGGCTAATACATGAGGCACGCCCAGAGGAAACTTTCAAGCTACACCTTTCCCTCCACAAATACGCTGATACATTATTTCTTATTCTTTCCCTGGAATCAATGCTGTAGTGACCTATTGATTGTTGTGTGTCATATGCTTTTGTGTGTTATGAATTATTGTTTTTGACTTAGTAAAATGTTTCTAATTAGAACTCTACAAAAATAAAATAAGACATTTTGTTTAAATTACAGTATTTATTTTTAGATTATCCCTCTTAGTCCTGCATGCATTGTTAGCACAAAAAAGTTGAATTTGATTACAACTTCCTTTGAAGAGATAGTAGGTACACAATCACCATCTGAAGAGTTTCTTCATAGATGGGCCAGGAACTCCAGGCCTTGGTTAACACTGTCAGTAACCTACACAATGTTCAATAGAAAAATTTACCAAATATCCTTTGTTTAATGTAAACAAGGCAGGAGGCAAAACAGAGTATTACAGTAACACTATTTTACAGGGCCCAGAAATTTGATTATCTATCATGTTTTAACACATCAAGTGTCACAATGACATGCATATTTTGATTAACTGTACCACCAATATATAATTACCATATAATTTGTGGTCTTAGCACTTCACTGTAACTTCTGTCAATACCTATGAACTTCATAATTAAATGGTAATTGTATATTAATGCAATAATTTATGGAAATATGTTACCATGAATTATGAAGTAATTCCATGATTTGTGCCCCGTAAAATTAAGTGTAACAATCTTTACACTAGCAACAGTGTAAGCAAGCTAAGGATTTTGGTCCTTACATATATATACACATATATACACATGTACACTCACAATAATAAACAATTAAACCAAAAAGCTATGAATCCACTCATAGCTTCCATATTGCACAGACAGATATAGTACAAGAACATTACACAGTTATAATGTGAGTACTACAATAAGTGGCTAAGGACAAATCTGAGTTCTATCAAGTAAAGAATGTGGCTCATTACTAAAAATAGACCCAAAGACTGTATTGTTAGAAAGTAAAAAAAAAAAATGTACACATCTATTTATATTAATGTGAAGCAAGGCTAAAATTCAGTTTGGAACTTGCCTATGGCAATCAATTGTTAAGATGGTACTTTCTACCCAACATAGTGCATTTCAGTCACTGTTTTGCAAGTACTGAGTAACAAAAATATTCAGCTTCTGAAAAACTGAGAAAAAGACTAATAATGTAGTATAATGTTTCACTAACAAATCCAACTCACTGTGAGAATTTGCATTGGCTCTAGGTCTGAACTAAATATGAGAGAGAGAGAGACAGAGGAGGGTAGGAAAAAGGGAGGGAGAAAGGGAGAAGGAAACTTAGGAGAGAAACAAAATATACCTTAAGCTTTAGCTGATTACAAATCAAAGTAATTACAATAACTTAGAAAAATAATTATGTTTTAAGAAGCAGCATACACACAAAAAATGTAAGAATTAAAGCTTTTCTGAGCTTGGTTTCATAGATTAGCCATAAGGTCCCACTGTGAACTCAAAGATAAAATAGTATTTGGTTTGAGAGGTAACATCACTGCTGTTATACCCACTGAACACTATGAAAACATTAAGAAATATCTCATATCTCTTAATGCCTTATTTTAGCTACACCTGCATCAAAGCAGACTATAACCAAATGTAAAATTGAAGATGATGCAGTGTTCCTTACATGGACTGATCAATAATACAACAAACTTAATAATGTTTCCCCATGATTAAAAATCTTTTGAAGAAAATCATGCACAAACTATCTCCCACTTTTGTTTTTCCATTTTTTTGCTCAATAAATTTCTTAGCAGCGGCTAACAAAGATTTGCATTAAATTAGAAATTTAGTCTTTTTGTGGTTTTAACAGTGGTAATAAGCATTCTAGAGCTAAGGATATTCATAATCTTTTGATATTTTTTCTTAATAAATAGCCAAATCTAACTATAAAATAAATCAGAAAATGAATACAACAAACGAACAGCAGGTGTAAAACGTGTTTTTGTGCACCTGTCATAACACGGTCTAGATGCGAACCTGCTACACAAACAACTTCTCAGAAGGGACAGCCGCAGTCCCTTCACGCTGGGCAGCTTGACAGCCTGCTCCCCAAACATCAGTAAGTGGAAAGGTAAAGAGGAAAGCACTGCCACTTCACACTCCAACTACCAGGAGGAGGAGCACTTAAAAGCCATCTCTCTGAGCGATCAGCATCACTTACACGAGAGGAGAGCGCAGGGTGTGAACGCCCTTCCTACGTGCAGCCCCAGCTGGGCAGCTCTGCAAACCACCCACGCGCGTTCTTACACACGTGCCCGCGCATACACGTGCCCAATCCACTCATTCTTTAACATGTAAACAGAACAGACTGATTGTGTTGTTTTTTTCAACTCTTTAGAATCATGTAAAACAAAAGACTGAACAAAATGAAAAAATGCTGTAAACATTAGGGAGGTCACTGGCATGTTGATGGCTACCTAAGAGTTATCAGTCAGTGCCCCACCTGGACACTATCATGCATTTCAATCAGAAAATCAAATTATAAAGCAATTTTATGAAACAATTTTCAGAGAGGGAGAGAGAAAAATAAAAGGCTCTAAACCCAATACATGTTAATTAACTTAACAAAATACTTTTAGCAAGCACTTCCAAAGGTGAGCACAAATTCAACATTGTTGCAGAATGACATGGTTAAAATAAATGACACCCATACATGGCTATGTGCAGCACAAGAGTAAAAGAACAGTCCTTTAAAAAATATATTATAGTAATCAAGAATTTCTTTATCATATTAAATTGTTATTCTTAGAAAAGCTGAAGAGAGTTAATGGTGCTCTACACGTTTTTATCTCCTATTAACTCACTGGATGGTCCCTGAATTTTTTTTTTTTTTTCAGTTACAGTTTTATTCATGTTTTTTGATAAGAATTCTGACCTTAAAAAGTTATAAAATTAGTTTGTTTGTTTGGTTTTTTTTTTTGCTACTTATTAATCCAAAAGAACAAGCATTTGAGTCCCAGAGAATGTCAAAATGCCTTGCTACCTAGGATATTAAAATAACAGAAATATCATCCAAGTCATAACATCAGAATTTTTGCAGCTTTTCACACAGGCATAGAAATGCTCATTTCCTGAAGTTCTTTGATTGTATCCTGGATTCAAGGACGTGCAATCTTCTATATAGAACCATTATGATAAAGCCAATGCAAACAACCTCCTACAAACATTTTACTGCAATTGTCCAGCCAGTGGTTCGTAATGGTTCTGCCCAGTTCACAGCAATACTTCGCTTAAAAAGGCTTTTCTCCTCTTTGCTGGGTGTAGCTGTCTTTTTTGATGAAATTTACAGTCGTTCTGTCCCCTTAGTTACTGGAGCGATGCCATTATGGTGCGGAGGAAGCATGGTACTTCACAAACGCGATGGCTGCCAGCTCCTTACAGAACTCTTCCAGCACGATCACACCCTCTAGCAATGTGATGTGGTCAATACTGGTAAGGGAAAAGCAGGCAATAAATCAATTCAAGATATCAGACTGTCAAGTTGTGGTGGAATTTTAAGATTAAGAAAATATGTAAAACATGACTTACATAGGGCCTTCCGGTTCCAAACCAAGTAATCGCTTTCTGACGAACAGAAGCTTGGGGGTAAAGTCGTGAATACGCTGAATTCTAACCATGAGGTCCCCCACCACCTGCACAAACAGTCAAAAAGAACTCAGTTCCTGAAATCAACTACACAAGGATTTTCAGGATAAAATAATGTCCCACTTCCTATGACTAAGTGAAGACTGTCACCTGTCACTCTTGACACAACCATCTTTGACAAGGACCCAGACCCACTCCTTAAAACCTACGTGGCATGTATCATTTAAGAGAATGAAGTTTTCTTTTTTTCTTCACATTCTATAGTAAAGTACTTATTTCTAAAGAATAGATATATAATATTTTTCATTATGTGACACTAATTACATTATGTAACACTGCATCTTCTATTCCCAGGATTTAACACTCTCGGTTCAGTTTGATTCAACAATGTAATTTAGCCTAAAACATTTTAACTTTTTTCTTTTCTCTGCTTCCCTCCCCTCCTGCCAGCTTTAATGGCCCTGTGTCCCCCAAGGCTACATGCGTACCTCATTAATTTAGTTCATCAGCGGAACACTAACTTGCAAGGAACTGAGGCAGCCCCACATTCTGGACATGGCAAACTGTCTGCAATTCTGGACTGAGACTGTCCATCGGATGACACATGAATCACCCCCGGGGTTCGAAGTAAGCACTGAGGAGCAAACCGGACCCCAGGAGATGTTCTCCAGGATGAGTTACATGACTAACTCCCCCTTCCCTTTGTTCTGGTTCTTCCTGTGTGCTTATAAAACCTTCTGGCTGTCCTAAGAACGGGGAGATGGCCTTCGGTGACAGCAGTCCACCATCCTCCCAAAATGCTGGCATTTTGAATAAACCTGCTTTTCTTTCCACCAACCTTGTCTTCTGATTATTGGAGGAGCAGTGAGCAGCTAGACCTTATCCCAGTAACAATATGAAGATGTTAACTGGACAGTTTTATCAATCCCAGAGGGTAAAGACAAAGCTAATAACTCACCCTGACGATTACTGAGAAGAGAGATCTACAGCCAGAAGCAAGGTTCACATAAGGATCCAAAAGGTACTCATGGATGTGTGGATGTGGGAAGAGAGAAAGTCTAGATAACACTGAGGTTACTTGCAGGTTTACATCATATGGCTGTGAAGATTGGAAAACAGAAAGACACGATGTTATTTACATGAGTACTTAATTAACCATTTCAATTTGTCTCCTCCCTCCACAGTTTCCTACAATGAAAATACCTGTAACTTAATTAGCGCTCAGCATCTTAGTCGAAGACAACAGTCCTAAAATCTTTAAAAAAAAAAAAAAAAGGACATGTATACAGACAGGGAAAAAACAAACAAATGCATATCATACTTAGAAGGTCTGTTTTTTGCAGGTTTTTTAAGTTAATGAAATAGTTCAAAAAGTCATCAGAACCCAACAACATGTCATATGTAATATTAATTACAAACAGAGGACACATTAAGTGTTAAGACCAAAGGTAGAAGGGAACGTATTAAATACAGTAGTCAACTTTTATAAAGGACACTCCTCATCTCTTAGATCATTCCACTACTACTAATCTACAGTAAAATAAAGTCATATATATCAAAGAACCTTATCCACAGAATAAAAGTACTTGAGTGAGAAATGCATTGCAGCACAGAGAAGGGAAAATGATTCTGGACCAAGTTAACATTAACCATGAAATCTGAAAGTTTTCTCATTTACTGAGCAGCTTTTGAACCCTTGATCATAATGATACCAAGTTAAGAACTGAGAATTTAGCACTCAGAGGACAAGAGATGCTTGAGCATGTGCCAGAACATACCAAATACACAAGAACTCAAGTCCTATGTTACAAGTCCAATTTTAGTCCCTTTTCCTAGTGGTTCATGAACACAGATTTTTATGACAGAAAACCCATTCCTAAGTCACTCTTACTCAAAATCTAGCCATGAGAAAAATAAATGAAAGGAGATCCTATTCCTTCTAAAGCATAGTTTGAAGAGCATATCCCCACTTGATAATGTTTGCAACAGAACACCCTTCTCCAAGGCTTAATTCACAACAAACAGTGAACTCACATTGTACTTCAGGTACAAAAAAACACTTAAAAAAATCTTTTAAGAAAAATGCATTTGGTAAAAAATGTAGACAAAATCATTTAAAATATAACTTTTAAGGACAGGATTGTATGTGACTTCATTTCAGGGAGTTCATAATTTTAGGTCACTAACTTCCGCTATTTGCAGGCGCATAAATAAATCAACACAAATTTTTGGCTTTAAAAAAGGACATATTGACACCTGAACTTTTTCCTCTATATGGTGCTACTTGGTTTTGTTTTAGTTGAACAAGAATCTATGTCTTTGTTTAAGAAATGTAAAGCTGATGTTGATTATTATTTAATGTTATGAAAATGAAACTAAATTTCAACTAGGTAGAAATTGTTCCATCAAACTCTGAAATGGTCCCTACTTCACAATGGTAATAACTTTAAAACAAGCCGGCCTTTTGGGGTTGGTTAACAGTAAAGTGTTTATATCCATTATTTTGGATCCTTTTATTTTGTATTTATATAAGTTTTCACCTGAAATATAAACTAACCAGATTTTTCTGACATGTCAAATGGACTTGGCCCATTTTTGACTGAGCTCACACTAAACACAAGGTCTGAATTTTAAGGCAATAAACTTTGACTTAAAAATATGCGATCACCAGTAAACTCAGTCTCAACCCTTCTACTAAAAGCCAAATATGCAGATATTCAAAGTAATAAGATTTAAGTTAAATTAAAAAAGAACTCAACTTGATTGTCTCTGAAAATTCTAATAATAGTGATACCTGCATTTAACAGATTTTGTATTTTTAAAAGTATTTTGAACTACTTTTTTCATTTAATTCTGACAAGCAAATCTAAGTTGGCAATTAGCGCAAGTAGTATCAACTTCACTTTAATAGTAAGAAAATGTGACAAGTGGCTAAATTAGTTGCCCAAGTTCAAACTCTTTACAGTCAGGGTAAAGACGAGAACTTGGCCTCTTACGTTTTTCCTAGTGTTCTTTACATTCTGCTATGTACATTAGCATTTCGCTATCTTTTTAAAATCACCACAGTTACAAACAATACTGAATGTTTGCATTATAAAGTATTTTTAAAAATTAATATTGTGATAACAAAATAGTGTCAGGAATACTTATGTCACAACTTCTCAATTATACCTGCAGAAATTAGTTACTTTACTAATTGTTCATAATAAATGCTTAATCCCAGCCTGGTTATCCTGACCCTACCAGGAAAGTACAAGCAAACATCACCCTCAATAAAAACATTTAGAAAAAAAGACTAAACTAAATCTAGCTCGCCTCGCATACCAGGACTCACGATTATCTTTGAGATCTGACTACATTATGTTCTCACTAAAAAAAAGCTTGAAAATCAAGGCTTTTAAAGACAAGGGGCTGAGGCTGGGCTCTATAGCGCACTAGCTGTTAAGTCACATTCACTGAAACTAAGGATTCTCCATTAATAATATAATACTAGAAATCTGTTTTGCCTGCCATTCAGGGTTACAGGAAGAATGACTGCTAGCTGGTAAAAGAAGAAGAATTTTAAGCATTTCAGAATATTCTGTCTCTAATATATCTTTCTGTGCTAGTGCTCTACAAACTAAAGGAAAAAATGCTCATGAGTGATAAAGATTCCAAGAGGATATTTCAATTCAATTCAGAAACTACTTTTTAAAATTTAGATTCCTTTTTTAGTGCTTTTGGTCAAAATTTCTAAAGATTGCTGCCTTGACATTTACTGTTAATGTCTCTTGCATGTTAGTTAATCAGATCCAAACTAAGCCTAGCAAACTAGCACAAAAAAAACAATAAAATGATGAGCCCCACTACCCAGGAGGTTGTAGAGCCAAGATGTAAAGAGCATAATACCTACAATAGATGGATTTAAAATCTTTGGTTGTTAAGTGTAAAACGAACAACTGAACACCAGAAATACAGCACATGCAATTAAGAGGTTAAAAGAAAAAGGACTTATTCTATCTCTTTATTGATTACTATCACAAACACTAATGACTGAAGTCTAACCTAATGAAATACTTCTTCAATTCTAATTTCTTTATTTGGCTTTCTGGTTATTGAAGACAGCTGGCTTATGTAGTAAATTTATATTATGACCCCCTACGCTCACATATTTAACTAAAAATGCTAAAAAAGAACAAGTACTTTAATATACAATTTTAAATGAACTCCAAATTGGTTAACTCAGTTTCTAGGTTGAGACAAGTACATGCCAGGTTGTTTTATTTCAAGTGCACACCCCAGTGTGTAAAGCATTTCAAAGCTCCATCATCACTTTATTGGTCAACAAGACAGGGAGGGAGGGATTCTATAATCCTAACCTAATTTTCCTGACAGGCAGAGAAATGCACGTAGTAACAAGTACCAGCTGATGGTGATTTTTTTACTTAGCTTGCAATAAATTACCTTTTTTATTTCACCTCCCCCTATGAAAATGAGTATCATTAACAAGTTCTTTGTCTGAAGAAACAGCTGTCATCTAACACTGTTCTGTAATTTTAATGAGACCAGAGTGTTCAAGATTCAATTTCAAATGACAGTTAAGGTCTTCTGAATTGACCCTTACCAGGTTGACTCTAATTGTTTTTAATATAATGAATGCATTGGAAACCCACCAGTTGCTGGCATCTAAGCTTTACAAAAAGAGTCACTAGTAGAAAAACTAAAAAAACAATAAAACTATTTTGTTGGCAATATAAATTAAGACTTGAGATGAACCCATAATGAAAGGTAACAAAATATGGAAATCAGTATTTTAAAACTTATTACCTGATCAAGAATTCTTCCCATTCTGTCAAATAAAACTTTCAGAAAATGACCTTCAAAGAAAGCTGCTTCTAAATTGCACCTTTCCAGTGCTTTCGGAGACCCAGGCCACTCCCACCTTAAGCAGATAGCACAGTAGTCCCGGAACTACGGAAAAAGCATTTAGATCATTAAAGAACTAACCAAACAAATTGAGATGAAATAGAAACGATTTCCTCAAATCGGCAAATATAAAAGGTGTATGCGTGCAGTAGTAGATTCCATTTCAAAAAATTAGTTACTGGACTCACCTGCCTATGAGCATCTCGGAGGTAGGTGTCATATCCAGTGCCTTCAACATGGTAGGACGACTTTGCTTCATCCGGGACCAGACAGAGAAAACTTAAATGAAAAAAAGCCATGGTCAATAACATCAATGCTCTCACAATTCATTATTTTTACATGTATTAATATATCTAGTGGTATCTTCAGTTTAATCAAGTATTAATACAATAGAAACTTAAAAAATAAAATTACTGTGTATGTTCTTATGTACTGATTTTAAATCAGTCTTACAATTCACGGATTAAATATGCTTTCACTATTTTAAAGGTTTTATTAAAATAGGACTCTTTCCACCTAAAGTAGAAGTGAGCCTAAAATGAATTTTTTTCTTTTTATATTACAGCATGATGACAAATGCTATGATGTCTGTTAATCTCAGGAAACTGGCTTTTAAATAATTGAACTTATTATTTTATGTGCCCCAACTCTGCATCTTGAGCCTTATGCAATTTCCTCTAAAGTCATCTGCCAGGACTAGACATTATCAATGACAGCAATGCAAACAAAGGAAGAAAAGAAACAAAATTGCCACAAAAAGGGCACTTTAAAAAAAATGTAGAACACTAGGAATAACCCTATGCTTAGCATATACGAGTACATGTCTAATAAGTACAATTAGTCAAACTGAAAATTCTCAATGTTCTTCCAAATGGGAATTACTTAAAATTATTTATATATAAAAAAGTAGGGTGCTCTCAAGGTCTATTTAACCATTACTTTTTTTATTTCTATGTTAAGTAGAGCCTTTCTCTTTTGCTATTGATTGCTGCCCCAAGGCTCTCACTTGCTACACAAACATGACAAAAATCTGACATAATCTTTAGATTAAATAAGGGAAGACTGATTTCATAATATACCGCTGTAACAATCTAAGAGCAGAGCTATTTTAGGTTATAAAAACAAATAAAAGAGATGTAAGTCAAATTTACACAACTCACCTATTTACAATTTTATGGACTTCAGTTTTCCCATCATTTTTGGGGTGATCTGGAGTAGTGGGAGGTGACGAACTAAGCCACTCTTGGTTTGACAAAGTGTCATCTGGTGAAATGTCAGTAAATAATGGATCTTCTTCCAGATCTCTAAGTTTAATTTAATGATGTATAAAAAAACATTTTATTATCTTTTCTAAACCAAAATATTCTCTGCTATGTTCTTAGAAATAATTTTGTTCTTATATAATTTTATTAATTAAAAAAATTAAGAAATAATGTATTTATAGTTTATAGCGAAATTAACATTTTATGTTAATGTCTGAATCAAGAATATAGTGATTTTGCTGGGTTTAATGAACAGATAATACCACCTGTAATTTAAAGGGACAGCAATATCGACACCTAAATTTTAGTTTTGAAAACTTTTAAGCTGTAAGAGGTTTATTTTTTTATGACTAAGGAGAGAAATAAAAGAAAATTATGACTCTACATGCAATGCTAAACTCAGAGTTGGAAAGAAACTTACACTGCTCCTGCTATCAATCCATTCTCCACCACATCTTTATCTTCTGGGCACACAGGTTTATATTCTGTATAATTTCTTTCACCAAGATTTCTTAGGACCAAGTTGTAAAGAATGTGCTCACTGGGTTTTTGTAAAAGATGTTCGAACATTCTTAATGTCATTATGCTTATCTGAAACCAAAAATGATAAAGGCTAACTGAAAAGTATCTTTAAATAAATTCTTCTTCTTGATATCCTGTAAGTCATACTTTCAATTTTTAAAGCCACATAATAAAGAGGCTAATATTCAAAACATCGCAAGTATATTAAAACATATTTAAGTGAAATTCTAAATCATTACATATCTTACCTCATCAGATATGTGATCACAATGTTCAATTAACCTATGTCGTAAAGGATGTCTGCTAATTTCAGCCAGAGTTTCTGGTTCTCTCTGTTCTCCAAGGATAAAAAACACCATTTCTTGAAGCAAAACCTCGGAGGTTACTTGCCGAACAATGCGATGAAGCAGAGCAGTAGATGTCAGAATGCCCATCTCAGAACTGGCATAACAAGCCGGTAATTAGTCAACAAAAATAACATGAACACAGTGTTTTTTTAAAATTTTTATTAAGAAGCTACTCACGTTTGCATTAGCTGAGGTTCCATGACACCAATAAAAAATCTCTCATGAACAGCTTTGGCGAGTGCAACAGCAGCAGTCTGGAATACAGTACCAGCTTCATTAGCTGTTTTTTTTAATGGAAAAGACAGTCACCTGCTCCATCAATAAATCAGTTTGCCCCTTCCATCTGAATTAATGTGAAAAACAAACTTGCCTATTGGCCATCTTATTGATGGCATCTAACCCTAGATTAGATGTTAGTCATTAAGTTCTTTACATTTTATCTAAATTTCCAAGAACAAATAGGATAAAAATATTATTCTAATCACCCTATTGCATGAACATCTTCCCAAAGAGGATAAATGGAGGAAGGCCAATGTTATCTTGTGAAGGGCTGTACTATAATACTTAAAGAAATATAAAGGCAGAACTTGAATTGTAATTTATTCGAGTTAATACACACATACACTCATTTGAGGGCTTCCTGGAAAAAATCCAGCGATAAATCCCTCATTTTCTATATTACATTGCTGGATACTTTCTGGACAGCCCTTGTATATATACTTTTTTGATTACTTGGTTTTATTTATTTTACTAACTGTGCTACCCCAAAACAACAAAGATATATTTGGGGATATAAACTGAGGATTCAAATTTCACTTAATAGACATTTACACTTTTAAATGATTAATAATAAAAAATATTCAAACCTTTTGTGCTTCCTTTATGAGTTGATCACAATAATCAAACCAGGAAAGAAATGAAATTAAGGCTCGTTTTCCTGGAAAGGCTGAAGCATCTTCTTTATGACTATAGGAGTCCAAGCTGTAGGGCACAGAAGAAATGCTGAGTCCAAACTTATCCAAAAGCATTAACGCAACTCAGTACATATGTGAAAATGAAGGGACGTGAATGATACAGTATGATATGTTCATACAGGCAATGCTGCATGACTGCCAGAAGAGGGTTTATGAAAGAAAGCCAAAGATAATACACAGGAAAACAGCGAGAGGAAGGTTATTAATGTGGAAATATTAAGACTGTTTACTGGTGGTGGGATTATGAACAATTTTACTTATGCTGCTTCATACTTTCTAGTAACTTATAAATGTTCTGCACTAATCCTATTTTCCAATGAGAATCAAAGAGGGAGCCCTAAAGGAGGCATGGAAGGGGTGAAAGAACGAGGGAGAAGGAGAGATTCTCTACAAGCAGTCATGAAACACAGACTGCTGCCCTAGGGCCTGTGGAACTTACATATAAAAAAAGGATATTACTTCTTAAAGGATTTTTGTGTTCTTTAAAGAAAAAAAAAACAGATAAAGTTAGTAGTTAATTAAGACCTTAATTGATTACTATAATGGACAAAGGAAAAGTAGCTTAACTATAACAGCTGGATTATTCCCACACCAATTCTTTACCACTAACTGATAACCTATTTAAGACAAGCCCCCCTCCCCAAATAATCTCATTTAATGATCACTAGTAATGTTCCATTTTGCAGAATGAAGGATTTCTATCTTTGCTGAACAGATAGGGATTTAAAAGTGTAGTAAGAAGGAGGTCACTTTCATGGACAGACACAAATGGTTCTTACCCCCAGTTAATCGCTTCCACTGTTTCAATATCTAATGGGTCCACGGACGGAGGCAGGGCCCTGTACAGGGAGGTCAGCCTGTCTGTCAGCAGTTCGCACAAGCAAGTGCTCTGTGTGAGGCACTTGGCAGCCGCGGGCTCGGGCAGACTCACTAACAACATCAAGCCCTCGCAGGCTTTCACAGCTATCCGACCATCCTGAAGGGAAAAAACACATCCCTCCTCAATTCTCTAATTACGTATACGATGAGTTTCCAAACAAAGAAAATTTAAAGCATTCAATGTTTTACACTAAAATAAGAATAGATTTTTTTCTACTTTAAATGCATATAACTGTGATCATATTAGGGGAAAAATTAAAGATGATGACTCACAGGACTTCTAGTAAGATTTAGCAAAGAATTCACTAAATTGTAGTCCTGGTTTGGACGAACAACTGTGGCCTCTGGCAGCGAAGCAACGCTGAGGTTGTCCAAGCTTGCGGACAGGTCATCTATCTGCTGGGGAGGCTCGTCTTCTGACTCCACGTGCTCCATCCCAGCAGCACCTGACAGCTCCTCTGGCCGACAGCACTGTCCTGGGTCAGCTGACAAGGAATCCTGACCTTTTAGTGTGTCTTCTGAAATTACACTTGGCACTCCTTTGGAAGCCAATGATTTCAGCTTATTCTGAAAAGGAATACATGTTTTACAAGATTCATATTAAAAGCCTATAAAATGGAAATTGTATCTTAATAGATTTTTTCCTGTAACATTCAATATCTAGCCAACATAGCAACGTGTGTTTTGACAAATGAAAATACTCACTTTAACTTTGTTTCAGATATTTTAAAAATGCAGAGATTTCTGACACTCCTTACACTATCTACAAAATGTTTTGCACTGACTACAAGCAGTAAACAATATTAGTGGTAATTATTTACTGTTAAAAACAACTGATGTTAGTTAAAAAAAAAAAAAAAGATTTTGGAGGTTTCCAGGGCATTTAATTGTCTTCTCATCACTGGGCTACTAAGTATACAATACAGCCTCAATGTTGATTCTTCTAAGATCAGTTTTCCGAGATGATTTTTCTAAGTTTTTTTTTTTTTTTTTTTTTTTAATTCTGCTCTATAAGAACTCAATATTCTGAGGACATTTTTACTCATGTTTTTTAGGATAAAAGTAAGATTAGCTTGATATACTTGTCACTTCCCCAATACACACAGCCAAACACAAGGAGAATCTCAAGGCAATAGTATCTTGCTTTCCACCTGAACATAAGAGAAAAATGAAATCACACACATAAGTTTGAATTCATCTTAAACCAGCTTCTCCACAGGGCCTATCAGTGTTTTGACCATCAAGAAGTGCATTAAATCTGAATGAATTCCAAGTTTACTTCCCAAGTTACATTATGATTATTATAAATCACTTTTATTGCTGTTAAAAGTATAGTTTAGACAATCTTCTTGAGAAATTGAGCTCATAGCACCTATATTAAAATAAAACAATTCTATGGAACTAAATGAATAGTCCAAGTAACTTCCCAATATCCTATAAAATCAATTGCATACCATAGTATTTATGAATGTAGAACATTTCATTCCATCAAAATACTAATAACATTGTTAGAAGTGGTAGCTCAGACAAAAATGGCGAGAGGAAGAATAATCTCAGAACAGCACTCACTGTTTGAACTCAAGTTTTTCAAAGTGTGACTCAAGACTTTGTCTTCATGATCTTCCGTGGGGCATGATAAAATACAGGTTCCTAGGTCCCACCCAGATCTGCTATGTGGGGATATGGGAAGGTGGAGCCAAGGAATCTGCATTTTACAAAGTTCCTCAGGTGATGAGAAAATGCGGCCTTCACCCTTGCACTCTGGTTCTTACTCAAACTTTTCTTTCTACTTCAGGGATTTCATTGGTACCCACATTACACACATAACCCCCAATCTTTTAAACCCAGGTTTCTGTCCCAAATTGCACATTTTTAATACCAAATTACCTGCTAATTATCACCACCAGGATATCATAATGACTCAAAGCACCAGAACCAAAATTATCAGCCCCCCCTCAAAAGAGGCTCCCTCGGGGCTCTGTTCCTTCCACCCGCAGCAGCCTTCCCGGTTCCAGAACTCAAGCACTCCTCAGTCTTTCTCCTGCTTTGCGCACAAGACCACACAGAGCCACCTCTAGGATCTCCTGAATATACTCCCTCCTTCCACCTTAGTGATAGTCCTTGTTACTCCATCAGCTTCCAAGTTGGTTTCCCTGCTTCTCTCTCCTCAATGGAAACCACTGTAGAAGACGCTGCCACCAATTTTACTTAAGGCACAGGGACCCTCACTTAGTGATGTCCCCGCCTGAAAATCTTCAGTGGCTCCACAACCACTTTAAGTAAATACAAATTCCTCATTCTGCCATTCAAAACTTTTGACAATTCCTAGCCTATCTGCCCAGGCCCTTCTCTAACCTCATAACCTAGTTATACTGTCTCCTAAATACACCACGAATTTTCCTATCTTCATTCTGTTACTTACGTTCACCCACTCTCATCTAAACACCTGTCAAGGCTCATATCAAAGATGACCTCTTCCATGAAGTCTTCCTGATAACCTAGAGCAGATGGAATCTCTTCATCCCATGAACACTTAAGGTGTATTTTGTCTTTCTTATGATACCCACCTTACTTTACCTTAGATCACGTACCATACCTGAATATTAGTCTTACCCTCGTCACCAGCCTATAAACTCCTCTAACTCATTTATCACATGCTCTTAACCCACAGTAGATGCATACATTAGCTAATATAAATCTAATATAGATTAGATTTCAGGGAACACCTGCTGGAGAATGGCAAAGTACTTTTGTGACCATCTCACAAGTGAGTGGTAAAGCTGCATTTCTCTAGAGATTCATTCAATTAGGAAGCGTTAATAAACAGTTATTATGTATTGTGCTACATTCTAGAGAAGTTGTGGGGACCCAAAGATTACTGGGATAGAGTCCTTGTCCTCAAGGAGCTTACTGACCAGCATGAGAAAATAAAATGCATATAACTAATACCAGGGATACTGTATTAACTGACATTAATTTTCATAATAATTTTAATATAATCATACTCTGAAGATGGATAAGAAGTGTACTATACCTCCAGAAAAAAATTAACCAAATAGGGATCTTCTTTCAGTTTTGCACATACAATACAGAGAAACTGAATTTCTTCATTTTCCGTTGGTGTTGCAAGCACTTCACCACAGAGTCGAATTAATTTCTGTCAAAAGAAATTTTTTTAAAATGTTTTTAGTTAGGTTATTTCTTATAAGTCTGTAAAAAGCCATCCATCTACCTTAAGGATATATAAAATTTTCAAATAATGCAAATACCTTGCACTATTTACAATTGCATAGATCAAAATAAATTTATTAGTAAATTTTTCAAATATATTATCCTAAAAAAATAATAAGGTATTTAAAAAAACTCTCCTTGAGATGTGATGAAGTTAGGGAAAAATTAATCTATAAAAACGTAAGAGAGAAATACAAAGACATACAGCACAGTGAATTCATCATAAATAATGAAAGCTCAAGTATGTGCATGTTAATTTTAGTCTCATTTCCTTTCTTAATTTTACTCCTAGGAAAGTCATAAAATCCTATCTATACAAGAACAAACCAAACCACACCATTTTAGGTGAGGGGACAGATACCTGCACTGGCCTGTGCACGTTGATGTGCGGAAGGAGGGGCTGCCTGATTCTTCCCAGAAGTTTAGTGTAGAACACCAGCACCTGCTGTTTCATTCCTGGAGGACACTGAGCATGGAAAAAGGAAAGTCAACAGGAAAAGAACAGACAACACAAACACACTCCAAAGATTAAAAACAGGAGGGACAACGTGCACGCACGCACTCCACTCTTAACAGTCAATGCGATTGGCAAGAATAACATTCTCAATCAAATATTAATGACGGGTATTCTAGAAATAAAATTACACCTGGGACTATAATACAGCATGTGGGAGCACAGGCTGATGTAATTACAAAAAGTATGGTGATTAATATGCTGTTGAAGTTATAGAGTTTGGTTTAGGCAATGATGACCTGTTTATATCCTAAATGTTAAGGTCACGTGAAACTATTATAGTTAACTCCCTGGACAAAGTAAAGCCAGAATCTTGTTACTTACACTAATGACAGGTAAATGACAACCTTTTATCATATATAAATAAATGTAGGAGTAAATAAAGCCTTCTAACACATAAATGAAATAACAGGATTCCTAATGTATAAACTGCTCTGATTTATTCTAACAATGCTGTTCTAAAGCAGTTACAAAATTATTTACATTATATTATAGGCAATTAATATTTAACAAAAACATTGTTATAGCATGTTTTAAAAATGTGCTGAAAAGTAGGTAAACCTGATGATTACTCACATTGTGGATTAAGAGAGTACAAATTAACCTTATATGTTCCATAATTAACACACTTATATTGCCTCCCATTTAAAATATAGTCACAAAACGAGTAGTACTTCCAACGCATCCTCATAGACATGCTATCTGGAAATAGTATAAACTATGATCTTAATCACAATATTTTTTAAGACAGCAAATACCTTGCACTATTCAGATAAAACACTAATAATTACAATTACCTGAAATAAATTTACTACTGGTAATTTATTGACATTTGCTCAAAAATTAATATTTATTCAACTTAGTGTTGTACGATTGCTCTCTCCAAAGGACAGGCAAAAAGAAGGGGTGGGGTGGGGAGAACTGCAGGTTATTAGAGGATGTACTGCCTGGAAAATATCAATTGAATAAAATAAATTAAAAATGAATTGGTATGATAGATTAGTTAAAAGATAATTGTCTTTAATACTACTATTCATAACTCTGGTGTTTAAACGTGTCTATTAGTCTGCATTTTTTTTTTCCAGCTTGATTTTTCACATATATTATAGAATTTCACAGAATAGAACCAGAGATTTTTAGAGCTGAGGAGGCCACTTGGAGGTTACCTCCTTGTTTTTAAAGAGGAGGAAGATTAGCCAAAGAGGAGTGCTGTTGGTTAGAGTGTAGTGACCAAACCAGGCCTCCTGACCTGAACCTCAAGTTCTTCCCCTTCCCTCACAGAAGCACATGGTTTGAAACCTGTCTTTACAGAAAGTTTTCGGTACAGAATATTAGTTGTGTAATACCAGCTGTGTAAAGACTTCTCAAGATTCATTAGGCTTAAAATCTTGAATTGTCTCCAGTTAGCAGCAGAGTTAGTGGCAGCATAATCAGTGACATTCTCCTGCAGGATTATGAGAATAATTCCAATTTCTGCAACTCAATTTTCATTGAGTTCCTTCCCACTTCCTTTGATTCTGAGCACTTGAGATTATTTTGATAAATGTTCACACTGTAATTCTAAGCAGCCTAAGTAAACAGCTGTTGTCTACTGCATTTGGGAGCCTTGTTATCTCTATGGAAAGTTGCATTCCCAGAGGCTGCAAATTTTTTTTCCCCATAATGCTGACTTAAATCACGTCATGCTTAACATGTACCTCTATAATTAAATTTAGTACTGGGCACCTTCTTTATCTCTAATGTATTAATGCATGTATTACATGCCCAAAAACATGATGTAGATTAGAAACTTACATCAGCCTTCCCTAAGGTATATAAAGTTTCCAAGATCTTGTGATGAAGCAAATATTCCATACATGGCCCCGTCTCCCCAAATTCTCGTTCTTTTTCTTCTTGTACCAATATATCTAACATCTGTTCCAGATGAGATGGAATATTTGTATCGGTGACAGGGGCTTTGTCATCTAAACAATAAAAAACATTCATCAAACATTCAAACATTTTTAAACTGCATATTTGCCCCTAATATACTCTTTCTATTTCCTCATTCCTGAGAAAATCTGAACTACAAAACTTAAGAGAGGTTTATACTTACGGTATAATTATCTTAGCTAGAATTTAGATGATGCTTTTGCCATTTCATTCAAAAACCAAATCAGTATTCTGAAGTATATCCTAAAAGCTAATTTTTGTGCATAATAATTTAGAAATGAGAGAACCATTTTTGGGGAAATGGGAAGATGATCAGGGAAAATACATGTAATATCAGCATCTTGTATGCACTTGTAATTAAAAAATTTTTTTTCAATTAGCCAGTTCAAAAGGTCTGAATTTTAAGTATCTTTATATAGAAATAGGCCAACCTTGAACATTAAGCTGAATAACATAGAAAACGTGGAGAGGACAGGCTCTGTTTTCTATGGCCACTGCATTATTTCTTAACATTGGGAAGTCAGACACTTAATGCCTCTAATTCATCTCCATATATGAAAACATGAGGAGCCCGAAGAAAAATGCTCTATGAAAAATTTATGACATCTCCTCTCATTAATAGACGGCCATTCTCAAAGTCAAAGCTGCTTCTCAGGAAAATTCTTATTAAATATTACAGATTTTTTAAAGTAAAATTTCACTGATACTTTTTACATCTCACAGTTGGACTTGGACATCTCATGGTTTTATCAACCTATCCTTATTATACCAAGGCTAAATTACTCTTAATAGAATGTGAAGTTTTATAGAATGTTTAAATACAAAATATATTCAGAAATGCCAAGTTCTGACTTGTACCTCTATTGTCTTTCACTTTGTGTTTCCATCTGACCAATACAGTCCTGGTATCTGATGATGCGTTGCTTTGTCTATATGTTTGCACATGTATGTATCCAAACACAGAGAAAAAAAGTCATAATACTAAGTCTTATGGAGAAAATAATGGAAAGACGAGGGTCTCGTTGTTTCCTAGGAGCACTTACGTAACAAATTTGATATAGGATGGCATCGTTGTTAATAGCATGAGATCTGGAGTTAGACAACTTAGATTCCAATCCACTTCTACATGGGTGACTGTGGTAAACCATTTAGCCCCAGTCACCAACACCGGTGAAACTGAGCTAATCAACACAAGTGCTACTGTATGAGTTCAACGACATTATGTGTGCCAAGCTCTGTGCCTAAGAATTCAAGAAATGTTAACTTATGATGCCTCGTTTCACATTCTTTTAAAATAAGTAGCCTAATGCTAATAAAAGATAATTTGTATGCTTATTTGAAATTTATTTTTGAAAATGTTTTCCCCCTATAACTGCAGACTGCATATAAATACTCTAGGAAAGAATGAATATTAAAGCGTGGTTTGATTATAGTTATTTATGAAGAAACATGACCAGAAAGACTTTGTAAACTGAGAAATAAATGAACTGTAAATTTGACATGACAGGATTAAAGTCCTAGCCCCCAAGCTATATTTAGAGCTCTGTGCCTTTGCACATGCTGTTCCTTCTCCCTGAACCGCCTTTGCCCTCCTTATCTACCTCATGACCTTCTACCCAATCCTCGACAACCCAGGGCAGACACTGCTGCTCCTATTTCTCCCTTCATTGTTCTCTCTCTGTGTCTGACACAGACATATTTCCCCCCGATTTTTGTAGTGTATGTAACTGTTTCTGCTATTAGACTGCAAAAAAATCATTTAAAACAAGATCTTAAAGTTTTTCCTTTAAGCTATGGGGGGGGGGTGAAAATTCACAAAGGCTAAGGACAGTCACTTGAAAAGGCAGCTCGTCTCAAAAAACTTTTTTGTAGATCTGGTGTCTAAACATGCAAATGAAGTAATTTATATTTTATGTTTAAAGGTATATATATAAATCAGATGATATATACACACATATATACAATCTGATTTTTATTCATTGCCCAAATACAAAGGATTTTTTCTTTTAAAGCTGAATCACCCATGACACTACCAGCTTGTCAATCAATGATGATCACTTTTCTCATGTTTCCTTTCAGTTAAATGACATGTGTATCAATCTGCATATCCACTAGTGTTTACCTGCACATCCCTAAGGGGGCCCACAGTGCCATGCAGCAATGCTACTGTAAGTCCCTCTTTCAGAGGTTGCCAAACTTTGCCCACAGGACAAATTCAGCCTTGCTATCTGCTTTTATTAATAAAGTTGTACTGGAATAAAGGCATGTTCATTTCTTTATGTATTGTTGATGACTGCTTTTGCACTTCAGCAACAGAAGTGAGTAGTTACAACAGAGACCGCATGGCCTGCAGAACCTAAAATATTACTATCTGGTCCTTTATGGAAAAAGTTTGCCAACCCTTAACCTAATTTATTTATATTCCCCCATATCCACTCTCCATCCCTCCTATTCACCGAGAAAAAGAGGCAACCAAAAGATAACTTCTGAAGACTCCCTGTACCGCACATACCCCCTTCCTGCATTTATACCCTTATGTTCTGCTTTTCACCTTTTTTTTTTATGGAGGAACTGTCCACAAGCCGATTTAAGGCTAAGCCTGCACTTGTGCACTAGACCCCCATCCCCGCTTGCTTACTTAAGGCTATTGCTCAGAAATTATCTTACCTGACTCTCGTACCCACCTTTTCCTCGCTACTAGATTAGTCCTACCAAATAACAAATTGAAATATTTTCCACCTTTAAAAGCAAACAACCCTCTTTTGACGCCATACCTCCCTCTAGCTGCTGCTCCATTGCTCAGCTCCCCTTTACACTAACACTCCTCAAGAGAGCAGTCTACCCAGCTTCTAGGACTCCCTTCTCTTTTGGTTGCCTTCTGCCTCCCTGGCAAAAGCAGTTTCCTTTGCTATTGTACTCATCTTCCTAACCTCTAAACATGGAGCCCAAGGGCTCAGTTCCTGAACACCTTGTGCCTTCATCTATCCTTACTCCCTAACTAATCTCATCTAGTCTCATGGCTTTAAACCCCACTTACATGTGACAACTCTCAATTTCACATCGCTTGTTTAGACCTCTATCCTAAATTGCAGATGCCTGTTTCCACTGTTATCCCTGACCCTTACTCTCTCATAGCCGATATTCAATCTATCAACTAAGCCCCCAACTAGACAGATAATGAGCATTTCAACCTTAACTTGTCGAAAATCCTCTTACAAACCTGCTCCTCCTGCAGTTTCCCCACTCTTAGTAAGTGGCTCTTCAATTTTTCCAACTGCCTAAGTCAAAAACTTTGGCGTTCTCCTTGACCCTATTTTCTCACACCCAGTACTCAATCCATCAACAAAGCTCCCTTCAAAAAATACCCAGAATACAACCACTTCTCAGCACCTCCACCCTGGCCTAAGCCACCGTCATCTCTCAAACCATGCAAGAGTCCCCAAACTTCTACCAGCTTCACCTCTGCATCCCTTCAAATCTAAATTTTCACAGACACCAAAGCAGTTCTGTGACACCTCTGCTCAAAGTCCTCTAGTGGCTTCCAACTTTAGATTAAAAGCCAGAGCCCATCAGTGGCTCACAGGGCCCTGTGTGAACCTGTACCTCCACCTGTCCGATGTCATCTCCTACGCTTTTCTCCTCGGTCACTTTTGCTCCAAACTGGCTTCCTTGTAGTTCCAGGAATATGCCAGGCATGCTGCATGTTCCAGCCTCAGGTTTGTGTACTTGATCCTCTTCCTTGAACTTCTCCCCCAGACTTGCTTCCTCGCTCCCTCAGACAAGGCTCAGAAGTCACCTCGGGCAATGAAGCTTCTTCTAACCTAAAACCGCCAATGGTCCCTACTTCCAAGCACACTTCTACCCCACGTAGCCTGCTTCACTTTCTCGTTAACACTCAACATCTGACGCACCATATGCATTTGTCTTATCTTTGTTTGCTCCCCACAATCAATATATCAGCTCTGTTATGGATTTTGTCTGTCTGATGGTTCTATTACTCAGGACCTAGAACAATGCCTATACATAGTAGGTATTCAATAATAGGTATTTTCAATGAATCTAAAAGAGGAAGTAAAATAAATTGTTTATAAATTAAAATAGAAAATAACTTTGAAAACTAATTTGAAATATATTTTAGTATTTCACAAATTTCTGTTTAATTAACATTAGGAGTCTTTCTTACCTGAAGTCTCTATGTAGTAATGGGTAATTGCCTTCCAGTGATAAATAAAATCTTCTTGTAAAGGAAGAGAAGGTGCTAGCTACACAAACACACACACACAAAAAGACCATAACAATTAAGAAAATGGCATTAAAATTGAAAGTTTCCCATAAAGTATAACACTATATTTGTCTACTAATGGTGCAAAAGCAATATAAAAATAAGGGGTGAGCCTTAATTTACTTCCCATATGTCAGATATCAAAGAGAAACAAAATGAGTCAAACCCAAGAAAGTAAAAGTGATTTATTAAGAGAAAAAATACATTCATTAACATTAATATTAAACTACAGTATTTGTTTTTTTTAATCCCCTGAAACTTGTATCTACATATTAAATGAAAATCCACAACATTCTATCACTGAAGTATCAGTAAAATGAAATGATCGATAACCAGGGATCTTTGTACCTAGGACTTTGAAATGTAAAACAGCAAAAAGCTGCTACGTAATTAGTTACACATCACCACTGCAGGAACGTACACCAGAGTCAAGCCCATAATCAGATTAAAACTGTTCCTTACTTTCAGTGACACGGAGATAGAAATCTTCTCTTTTTTGAGCTTAGATTAGGTAGAGCATATTTTCAGCAAAACAATTGCCCTAACAAGACTACCAATTTAAAGTCTACTAAGTCAAAAATGTTTTACATTTTCACTTTGAAATTTACTTCAGAAATTTTAAGACCAAAATTATATCCCTTCAGCAAATGTATATTTCAAATGTCTGTTAAATGGATAGAAAAAGACTTGGATACATCTCCCACAACATTTTCTTTTCCTTAAAGAGTGAGTGAGAGAATGGTCCCCTAGTCCCCGTACTGTCAATAAATTTTAATCAGAAACCACAGAGTTGACCCAGCTTACCTTGAGAAGAAATAGGTTTCTATTTGGGAACCTAAACTATGGCAGAGTAATCTTCCTATTTCCTACACCTCATTTAAGCAGATGACCTAAGAGGTCATGTTATTCCTGTACCACTTCTCCTTGTTCTATTTTGATTTCTTGGTATCCCCAGCGGAGAACTCATAGTTCAAAACCCTGTCAAAACAGTTCCCAAACTATTGGGCAAATTATAAACCCTGGTCATAGACATCTTACGTGTTTCAATCCAGAAGATGAAATGTACTTAGGAAAAATATGGACCTGAAAATGTGTCAGCAATCATCATCATCTCTAGCTCTTCTACACTTGCCTATTGGTACCACTCTGAATAATACTAGATGAAGAGAACATAAGTATTCATCTCATTTTCAAATAGAATACTATAAAATTTTAAAACACATTAAGATCTTTAACAAAGAAATTCAAACCTTTGGGATTACTATACTTAAGGACATGGGGAGAGAAATTACTTGTGGAAGAATAAGAAAATAATTAAAAACAAAAAGAAGAATTTAAGTGTTAACTTGGGAAAAACAGTCTTCCTGAAATTTTTAAATAAAAAAGTCTGTTTTAATCAGCTACTTATTTTTAGACTCTTCTTCAAAACATAAAATTTTTCTTGTTTTTTAGACCTGGTTTTTGATATGCATGCTTTATACACTTAAATGTATTAACACTTGAGACAAACCCACGTGAAATTTGGTATTTCAAGAAACGTACCTAATTTCTTAAGTACAAGTATTGGGATCTATTAAATTTTTCTGAGGAAACCGCCTGGGTGTATTAGGAATTACAGCATCCTCGCTCCAAATTATTTTGCATGTGGGATTTAACCCTATTTCTAGGGTAAGTCACTAACTTGGAGGTCTTACAGCATTTCTTTGGATTTGCTGATATAGTCAAATCCAAAGAAGGATGGTTTTGCTTACTTCTGACTCTCTCTCCCAGGAGTTTGATTTAAAGAAGAAACCTATTTAAGTAGACTATGAAACAGTTCTAAATTGCTAATAACTGAATTTAGTAACTAACAATCCTATTGAAACATGAATAAATTTCCTTAGTTACGTAAAATTTCCAGGTAAATTTGCTTCTTTCATTACTAATTCTAACATGCAAATGACCTGTTTTTATCATTGCATGAAAATATATATGTTGTGGGTTACCAAAAAAAAAAAAAAAAGGTGGAGGGAGAGATGTGTGAATCAGCACGAGGGGAATTCTAATTTAACTTTTTACAATAAATTAAATTTTTGAAAATTCATGCAATCACTATCTTAACCAAAAATTGACCTAAGTGCTTAGCTGGTACACTGCTTTCTCTGAGAAGCCTTGCCAGACTTCCTGCCCAGGATATATTCTTTCCCACACAGGCCTGTGGCACCCTCTACCAGGCAGCTCACTGGTTCCTAGCCCTCATCCCATCATTGTAATTGCTGAATTATCCATCGTCTCCATCAGCCTGCAAACTCTACGAGGGCTGGGACTGTGGCATCTTTTTCATCACTGAACCCCCAGTTTCTGCCTCAGTGGTGGCAAATACAGTGTCCCTACTGTAATACTGAGTGAATAAATGACACAGCACTTGCTATCGTATAGTAAGTAGTTACATGCCAGGCACAACGCTAAAAGTTTACACTTACTGTGTAGGCTTAAATTCTCAATCAACTCCTGTTTTTCCCAAACTCCAATTAAGGTCCAAAACCAGATACCTGACTTGCCCAAGGAAACACTACTTGTAACTATTAATAGAACCATGGACTGTCTCTCTCCAAAATGCCTTCCACACAAAAGGATGTGCACTGAAAATTCAGAAGCGAACCAGTGCTCTGAAAGCCACCGGCTTACTGTCTCACCTGCATCATGAACTTCCCACCCTAGATCTTTTCAAATGCTTCTCTCTCCCCACGACTTCCCGAATGCCCTTCCTGTCTCCTCTGCCTCTCCAAAGTGCAGCTCCTGGCTGCTTTCCTCCAGAGAGCCTTCTCCAACTACTCCAATCCTAAAAGCTTGCTCCCTTCCTCCTTCAGAACTCACTGGCTGCACAAGTATCCAAATAATAACAGTAACGGTTAACATTCACTAAGCACTTAACCAAGGACTTTATATATTAGACATTATCTTAATTTATATTAATTTTCACAACAATTGTATGAGATAGGGACTGGAACCCTGTTCTGTCTGGCTCTGGGTGCTAAGCCACATTCTTGTACATTGTTTGTACTTTAACGTAAGAATTTATTTGTCTCCCAAATTTGATTGCAAGCACTGTCAGCAGGGACACAGGTATACCTTGTTTTCCCTGCACTGTGCCATGCTTTCTTGGTGGGCTCATTAAACATCTGCTGAAAGATTGAAGTTAGAGGTCATTTGCTGGAAAAGAATACACTTAAGAAAACACTATATGCTTGGTTCGAGGTTTTACAAGAATGTTTTTTTTAAAGAATCACTTGTCCCAATAATCATCATTATCTCTTAACTACAATTTGAAAGGAAATCACTCTAATTTTGAAAGGTGACTTCAACTGAATTAGTTAGTTAAAATGGATAGAACTTTCTTTACTGATGCTGCACCTTATCTTCTTGTAATGAGTCTGCCCTCAAAGGGTGGAACCAGCTGGAATTGGAACCAGTCCCTGGCAGATTACCTAGCACAGACAAGGCCCTCAACAAATACTGAATTATACTAAATGGAAGGTGTTTTATTTACCCTTTGGAGAAGTTGTACTAAGAGGATCCAATCCACCCTCAGAATTAACAACAAAAGAAGCCTGATTTCACATGTGTGACATGTGGCAACTGACTAACAGAACAGATTCATTTCATAGCTCTTACTGGCCAATCATTTCTAAGTGAGGGAAGACTGTCATTTCTGAAAAGAATTACATTACAGTTTTTGTTTTTGATCAAGGTGTGAATTTCTCACCTAAACTCAAAATGCAGTCTATCGGCTTAATAATACAGTTTCAAATACTAATCTTTGAAAATATAATTTTTTTCTTGTAAGTAGTTAACAGGAAGTGAGAAGAAACTATTTAAACAATAAGTAAAACTCTACCTTTAAACCTCATTTAAATGACTATGTATACAGTCAACCCTAAAAAACCATTTGAAAGCTGATCCTATTGAATAAAGAAACCTAAAAGATAATAATACGAAAATGGTTGGGAAAATGTTACAGCAGGCATACAACCTGCGGCCTAGGACGGCTTTGAATCCGGCCCAACACAAATTCTTAAACAGTTAGGAGATTTTCTTTTGTGACTTTTTTCTTCCTTTCTTTTTTTTTTTTTTTTTAGCTCATCAGCTATGGTCAGTATTAGTGTATTTTATGTGTGGTCCAGGGAAGCCACAAGGTTGGACACTGCTGCATTACAGGATCATACAATGACAAAAATGAAAAAAGGTCATGTCAGTATCCGCATACAGGATTATCTCCAGTCTCCATATAATACTGATAATTATGTTAATTGTAATACTGTATCTGAAAATGCTAATTGAACATACAAATTAAAAGGAGTACAGAGAAAAGCTAATGAAATGAACTGAGGAATGGTAAGATTAGTTTGAAGAAACAATGTCAAGCCAATAAATAAATAGAACTGAATAAATGAAAACCAACCTTGGACTAGGAAAAAATGTTCCTCAAATACAACAAAGATCTTATTTATCATTATGTATGAGTTCATTCCCAAGAGATATGTTAAAAGAAAAAATAAGCATGCCAACATTTTTTCATGAGCTTTCAAGGTAAACTGGGAAGTATCACAGCTGAAAATATTAACTCTGAGCAAATAAAAACAATACTTTTTCTAAATACAAGGCATTAGTTCTCAGGATCAGATAAATGTAATCCATTCTGACCTCACTAACCTGAGCAAAGTAGAGAACCTGGATATTACAGAACCAGAGTCAGACAATTAATTTACGTGGATAATTTGGTAGAAGCCAAAATACACATTATAAAAAGATAATGAGGGCAGAAAACATGGGCCTCAGGGACAAAAATGAGTCTTTACTGTGAGAGCAAGAAAGCCGTCTTTTTCTAAGTACTAATTTCTAGAACCATCAACCTGATGGGTAAAGGTTATAAATAACGTAGTAAATTCTTATTCCCAATTATCTTACTATTAAGCTATATTCAATGTTTAAAATTAAATGATGCTTGGTATTCTGTTAAGGAATAATATGTAATGTAAATGTCACTGTTTTTTTAAAAAATAAACTTTAGTTAAATTCTTTTAACATAAAGATGCTGCAGACTGTAAGACTATAAGCAAGAAAGGAAAATTAAAAGTCTCAATCTAATAATGCTCTTCATTCAAGAACACCTTGTCTTTCTTGATCTGACACACGTTTTCCCAAGAACTTGTAGTAGAGCTAAAATGATATTTTAACATTTTCCACCTGTCACTTAAAACAACTGTACTAAAGTTTGTTTCCATTACGGAATTTTTAAAAATCCACTTCAGTTTTCTTATCTGGCCATAAAAACTCTTCTATTGTAATTTTTTTAAAAAAGGTGTGGATTTTAATGTGCTATAATATTACACAATCTGAAACACAGAAAAGAGAATGACATTTTAAAAATTGGCAAAAGAGTAAAGTTTTTTCACGAGATGCACTTTTCAATTTGGGCAATTTTCCCAGAACAAGGTAAAGTAACTAGACCTCTTATTTTAAAAGCAGCAAGAAATTTTTAGTTCCTTCTCTTTATTATTAGTCTGTTACTAATAGTCTGATATTTGAATAATGTGTGTCTATGCTAGGATCTAAAATCCTCAAAGGAAAGTACAATTGCAGGGTAAACGATGAGGGTCCAGGAAGACAGGGCAGAAAAGGAAACAGATGGGCCGGGTGCTCCGTGAGGGCTGGGGGCGTTTACCTAAACCATACTCGGTTAGACCCTCTGAACTCCTAGCTCACGTCAATCAATAAGGTCGAGCTGAGTTCTGCCTCAGGCCTGCAAAAAGCAGAAGCTAGGGAGATTGTGAAACTGGGTCCGGTGGGCTGCGTCCTTGCCAGAGTCGCCCCAAGGTGGGAGCACACCTTCCTGCTCACCCAACCCCCTCAAAACAAAACAAAACCCAAGCCGGAGCAGTGTTTGGACGTTTCTTTTGTCTTACTCAAGGCTGATCACTTTTTTTGCCGGAGGTTAACGGTCAAGGCGTCCGGGGCGCTCCCAGTGGCTCCGCCAGGTGCTCCCCGACTCCCCGGTCCCTCTTAGAGTAATCAGGCGACCATCGACCCCGGTCTAGAGGGCTGATCCCCGCGCATCCTCTTGAGGGAGGGAACGGGACCCCGCCGGCCCAGGGCAGGAAGGACAGAGGGAGTCTGCTCAGAGCCAGGCCCGAAGCCCCGACAACCCCGCAGCGCCCGCCCGGAGCCTCGCCCAGCCGGGGAGCCGGGGCCGCCGAGGGCCGGGCCGAAGCCGGCGGCTCTCTCCGGGCCGGCAGGGAGCGTAGGCCGCCGCCACCCCCAACCCGTCGTGCGCCCGCAGCCCGCGCGGCCTTACCGCCTCCACGGCGTGCTGCAGGATAGAGGTGAACTTGGAGAACATCCTGTCCCGGGACTGCAGCAGCCTCTCCCGGGACGACCTAGACAGCTCCTCGATCCGCCGCCGCCGCCCCTGCTGCGGCTGCCGGGGCCGCTCCAGAGTGAAGGCCGGTGCGGAGCGGGGAGGACGAGCAGAGGGCCGAGGCAGGCCCGGTCCGGCCGCTTCAGGTGTGTGTGAACCGCGCGGCGGCTCCGGCGGGCGCTGGGACGTGGCGGGCGGTGAGAACGGCGTAGCGCGCGGACTCGGGGCCCGTGACGCGGCGGCGGCGGCGGCTCCGGCGGCGACACGGTGGCAGCCCGGGTCCGGTTCCTTCCGCCTGCTTTTCCCGCCGCGGCCTGCAGGGGGCGCCGCCGCGACCCGGGGACGCCCGGGCCAGGCCCTGTCCTGCGGCCCAGCGGCCTGACGCCGCGGGGGCGGGAGAGGCGCGGAGAGGCCGCGGCCCCGGGAGGGGGCCGGGCCGCGCGCCGTCACCGCCCTCTCCCGGTTTCGGGGCACCTCAGACGCAGTCATTCTTACGTTTTTAAAATTCAGCCAGTCTCACGCAGCTTTGTTTCCAGTGGAAGTAGCATGCCCATTTTGTAGGGAAACGTAGCCATATATGTAAATGATACCCAGAGGTTCGTCTTTTAAGGGCAAATGTGGACGACCGGTAAGAAAAAGCACATTATTCCTGAGGCGGAGTGGACCGTGAATTTAAATGCTAAGAATTAGAGCAAATCAGCTAATGCTGGCGAAATGGTTTTGCAAATTGTAAAGTATGGTTATTCATTATTCAACATTAACATAGGAAGCCCCGAACGGACAAATGTTGAGATGGTTCAGTTAATAATTTGTTACATGTTTTATAGTTAGGTGCAGTGCATTCAGTATAGCGGTTTCTGTTCAGTTTATGATGGCTTCTTAAAGTACTATGCAACGGTGTAAATTAATCAGGCCTTGAAGAAACACAACCCCAGCTGGTATATTTTAGGGTGGGTTGGTACAAATTATGAAATCATTCACATCCTGGAGACGATTGTGTTTGTTTTTTTCTGGTACTGGTATTTTATTAAAAGGACTATTAATTTCTTGATAAGAGGAGGGTGGAGTGAGTTATGCACAACCAGTGACAAAAATGTGTGCTGGCATTTGAACTGAGAAAAGGTAGCCAGCAGTGGTTAAGAGACAGCGTCTGAGCTGGGTAGCCCGGGTTGAAAAGCCCAGATCTGCGACGCACTCTGACCAGTTTTTTAACCCCAGTGCTTTAGTTTCCTCATCTCTAAGACTGTGGAGAGTAGCAGGATGTTGTGTGGGAATTTATTAATAGGCCTTCGTTATTATCATTAGTAGTCATAGGGAACAAAATAATAGGGCCAGGAAACAAGATTTAAGGATGAGAATTTAACTAGTTTTGTCTTCTCTGTTTTTGTTGCTTGCATCCTTGTATGGCAGGTCGATTTAACTTTAATTTTCTGTGTACTAACCCCAAGAATGCTGGGATCATCTTCTGTCATTTGCTAAAAATTGAAATGTGCTCCTTACCACATTTCAGTTCATTGTGTCTGCTTCAATCAAGAGTCCATAATGTTTATTATTATTATCCACACAGTTTAAGATGGTTAGTCATGTTATTAACTGTAATTATTTTCCTAACCTAATCACCCTATATTAATATGGTATTTTCCATTTTCATAGTGCCTGACAGCTACTAATTATACGAGGAGGTCTGTTTAAGAGAGGCTTACTTAAAGTTGTCTGTCTTTGTATACTTATTATAAACACAATAAAATATATGTTTTACTCTAGATCAATGTTAGTGTTTAGGATGATAATACATCTACCTGATAGCTAGTTTCTAAGACTAGACTTGTAATGGAGGAGATAATCTTACCTCCTGTTTGCATCCTGGAGTGCCTGTAGGGACCCTACGATTATCACCAGCCTTATGCATGGACGGAGGTGGCCCTTTCTTAACAAAGTGGGATTTGAGAAAGCATGAAAAAAAGAGGCTTCCCTTGGCCTCCACAACCCTTAGATATGGTTGCCTCAAATTCCTCAATTAGAACTTTATTTCATTTTCTCTAATTTCCATTTTATAGGTGCTAGGTCTTCATAGAAAGTGTTGTTTTTTTGTTGTTTTTTTTAAATTAAATTTATTCAGGTGGCACTAAGTAAAATTACAGAGGTTCCAGGTGTACAATTCTATAATACACTGTTTATGTATTGCATTATGTGTTCACTACCCAGAGTCAGTTCTCCTTATATCACCATATATTTGATGCCTCACCTTATTGAGTGGTGACCACTAAGCTATTGTCTGTCATTCCTTTATTTCTCCCTTTTGTCTTCCTTTTTCTATTTTGATTGTTCATTTATTCTGTTCTTTAGATTCCACATAGAACTTTATTTCTTTATTCCTTTGGCTTAAACCAAATAAGAAATTCAGTCTCTGCTAAAACTAAAGTGCTCTTGGGAGAGAGAACATATTAAACTTTATTATCATTATACCCCATGGTGAATGAATTTATTAAATTCTTTTCTGTGTGAAGTTTAATCAGTGAGGACACAAAAAAATTTGTAAAACTAGAACTCAGTTGGGATGGAGTTGAAAAAAAGAGACAGAAGAAAGTTAAATTATACCTACTTTCAAAGTTTGGCAGACTTCTGATTAAATATATGGATTGAATTTAGCATTATTTCCTCCCCAAATGCCATTAAAATTATAGTAAGGGGATTTTTTCAGGGTGTAAACCAAAAAAGCAAATAAATTAAGAGAGGCATAACAGCAACAAAATTTTGAGAACTGGAAAGTCACTGTGAAGGGGGTAACTTGTGTGGCTGACCTAAAAAAGCTGAATTCTAAGGCAACAATTAAGAAAACCAAGAACCAAAGTGATAGATGAATACACTCACAGAGCCTCTCCGTGGCTTGGGAATTGGTAACTTTTGGTACCTCTGGAAGTGGAAATAAAAGTGGGACCCAAAATAGCAGAATAGATTGAAAGTTTGTTTAAAATTGGATAGACCCCTCCCCAAGGCAGTTGGATAGACCAACTCCACAAGACTGTTGGCTGACTGCCTCTCTCCCGCCCCAGCATAAGATTAGAGAGATTCCTGGAAAGGACAGTGGTTCCTTTTGGGAGAAAGCAGAAGAGGATAAAGTGAGAAGAAACCTTGTAAATGTTGAGCTACATCTCCCCAACCCTCATCCTCCTTAAGCTCAGAATATAGGTGTCAGGCTCATCTCTCCAGGTAGAAGTTAGGAAGGGTCCTCTCTGGAGAAGCTGATAGTTTAAAAAAAAAAAAAAAGATTTGCAGATTCTGCAAAGGGAACCCAGACAACTTCACAGCTGATAAGCTCTGTCCACATGCTCAGAGCTTCAGTTTTGCCATGCTTGTCTCTTAAGTAGGACCAGACAACCTGGAGTCATCAGCAATTTGAGGAAAGCTTATAATGTTAATGATAGAGACCAAAAGAAAAAAAAAAAAAAAAAAAAAAAAAAAAAAAAAAAAAAAAAAAAAAAAAAAAAAAAAAAAAAAAAAAAAAAAAAAAAAAAAAAAAAAAAAAAAAAAAAAAAAAAAAAAAAAAAACAGGACAAAAAGGAAACTTGGAAAAGAAAAAAGAGTTGTTTTAATTGAACAGATAGAGAGAGATAGGGAAGAAAACAAACAAACAAAATACTCAGAAAATATCACTACCACCAATATTCCCAGAGATGTAAAAGAAGATACTGCATCTGTAAAACAAGCATGGTTTTTTAAAAGCAGTAGTTAGACAGCCTTTAGAAATCAAGAATATGATAAATTAAAAAACAACATAAAAAGAATGGAAAATAAACTTGAAAAAATTTCCCAAAGACTAAAGTGAAAATGATAAGGGATGAAAAAGGGGGTGGGGGAGATTTTTTTAAAAATTAGAAGGCCAATCCAGCAGATCCAACATCTGAAAAATTGGGGAGAATATAGAGAGGAAATCATTGAACTAGTAATTGAGTATAATTTTACAGAT
Organism: Lyroderma lyra; assembly: GCA_004026885.1. Classification (NCBI taxonomy): domain Eukaryota; kingdom Metazoa; phylum Chordata; class Mammalia; order Chiroptera; family Megadermatidae; genus Lyroderma; species Lyroderma lyra. Next base: position 79,914 of record PVJL010000210.1, on the reverse strand, counting down.
CTGAAAGACATGAGTAACCAAACAGAGACAGTTCATTAACTACCAGAATGTGAATGAAATCAGACTTACTCTGGTGGCCATTATTGGAAAATTTAAGAACACTGGGTTCAAAGAAAGATCCCATAAAATTTGTAGTGAAAGAAGAAAAAGGAAAACTAAGTTCATACAAATAATCAAAAATTGCAATGATCTTACACTTTTCACCAGCGACAGGGGAAGCGAGAAGGCATTGGGTCAATGCCTTCAGAATTGTGAGGTAAAATAATGTCAGTCTACAATTCTATACTAAGGAACTGTCAATGAGGTGTGAGGGTGAAATAACTCATTTCAGAGGTGCAAGGTGTTGAACAATTTTTCTACCTTGCATTCTTTTTCAGGAAGCTGTCAAAAGATGTGCTCCATCAAAACTCAGGGAGCAGGCCAGAGGAAAACAATGGTGAAGGAATTAGGTGACAGAGCCCACCAAAAGAAGGAGGCAAAGGAATGTCCTAGGATGATGGCGAAGCAGAATCCCGAGATGACAACTATGCATCAAGCTATGATGGTAACCAACCAGCCCCAGCTGGGGAAGGTCACAAGAGGTTTCCTCAAGATGGTGACCTGGAAGGTGGAAACTGGTAGGTGATCAGATTTACAATGTAGAAGGAAAGTTTGATATTAAATTAGTGATCAAATACAAAGAAAGCCAAGCAAAGAAAGTATCTAGATCATTACTAACACCAAGAGAAAGAAAATACTGTGCAGGAACAAGTAATCACAGTATATGTGGCTCAACTGTAAACAGTGTTGACACTATTATTGGTAATAATGGTTACATCATAATGTCAACACTGATCTAATTAAAATGTGCTCTTGCTATATGGGGAAGATGGATGTGTGGTGGAGGTGGGGATGGGGTGTGTGTATGAGAGAGAAAGAAAGCCAAATCCTCTAGTGAGGAAACATTAGATACTGCTTAAAACAGAAATATCAAGAAATAACATACGTATATTATTTAAAGAAAGGAAGTGACTGAAAAGGAGAGTCCACTCAAAGTGTTGAAAAAGGTTGCCTGTGTGGAGCAGGAGAGTGGAGTTTTGGAGGAAGAACAGGGTTTTCATAACAAACCTTGTAAAACATACCTCTTGATGAAACTACGAGTATATGCTGGTTTAACTGCTAGACCTAAAGTTTGGCAAAGGGAGAAACTAGAGGCAAGAAATTTTTGGTGCTTTTCTAAAAGTTCCAACAAGATAATATAAGGGACAATGACTGTGGAAGGAAATGGCAGACTTGGGAGATTAGAACATTATTATATAAAGGAGATTGATGGATAAAAAATAGCCATTACACTATTATCTACTTTAAGAACACAATTAATATTAAAATAGCAAATACTTTCTTTTACTTCACAAATAAAGAGCAATTTTTTAAATAATGAGTTCAACTTAACCTTGTATATTTAACCTGGTAAATTTAACCTTGTATAAATACAGAGGACAATGTGCCATTTAGATAAAATAGACTAGGTAATGTCATAATGCCAGGTCACATAATAGAATATTTTAAATTAGAGGTCAATATGAGCGTCCTGTCCCCCCTAATCTTCTAATCCCTAGAAAGCCATCCATTCTATATGTAATCAATATAAAAAGTGATTGATGAGATACACACACACACACACACACACACACACTCACACACACGTATATTTAATGCTAAGTCTTTGGAACCTGGTGAAGATTTATAAATTGGGATTAGCCATATTTCAACTGCTCAATAGTCACATGTGACAAGTGTCTACTGTATTGGACTACACAGTTTTAGACAAAGGAGGAAGTCAACAGAATCAAATAAAGGGACTCCAGCAGGAAGACAGGAAGGTAGATTGCACACGGTCATCCGGGTTTCTGAGAAGGTGAATGGGAATGAACTTTTCAGCACAAGTGGAGGGACTGACTTCAGATTGAAGGGTGAATTAATTCATCTTTCATTGTAACAAGAGGAAGAGAGGAAAGATTGGGTCCTCAGCTAATGGAGTCTGTCTTCTTTGCGAAGTAAAAGGACCCATGAGGATGATGGGAGAGGTGTGTAAGTGGGGAGGGGGTGGAATTTGGAGAACAATGAGACAGCCTCTGTGAGGACTGGAGTGAGAGAGAGCTGACGAGGGAAGTGTGGACTATGGAACTGGTGAACGACTTTGGAAGCCACGTATCCAGTGTAAATGGCATGAAGACAGCAGGAGTGAGAGAAAGGAGATGTGACAGTTTCCTGGAGGTTTCTACCGGGTCTGAGGATGCATCTCAGGACTGGTTTATTAGAGAATTAGAAAAAGAAGAAGTTACAGTGAACGAGAGAGATGATTGGATTTATTGTTTACAAAGCTGAACAGTTTTGGTGATGACATCAGGGGGTTGGTGTGGAATGGGCTCTGAAACAGAGCAGATGGGAAGGGCATTGGAGACGACAAGACTCAGGAACTGACTCTCATCTCTGATCTCTTAGGTCACACACTGTATTTTGGTATATCTTGGACTTCTTTGGTACTGGACACACATGCACTCAGGAAGTGTTAGTAACTGTCTAAAAATGTTTAACGGATCATAATTCTTTCTTTTTCAAAGGCAAAATAAAATGAAGAGTGGGCCATACTTCCCCATGGAATGCAGAATAAGATTCAGTAAGGTAAACATTTTCTTTGTCCTTACCGTAAGCATTTCTGAAGCATGCTTGTATTTTTTGCCACAGTTTCTGGGAAAATTGAGATGACTAATTCAATTTTGTGCAGTAGTGTAGTGGTAAAACCAGAAATGTAATTTCTACTTGGCTTCTTTTAGGCACTTGACAGGAATGACACAGAGTACCTGGTGTTCTGTCATTTAAGTACTTCAGTAATTCTTACCTCGTGATGAATCAATGACAGGATCTAGTATCTGCATTTCTGCCTGTTGTCTCTCAATGTGATATTCAGAGAGGAGTACATTGCCAGAAAGTACTTGGTGGCTTCTGTTGCCATGCCATGGAGTCTGCCATTTGGATGAACATATTTTTTGGGGGTGGGGGGGCGGGTAGTTCCCTGGCTGGGAATCGAACCCAGGCCGCGGCATTGAGTGGCCAAAGCCTAGCCACTATACCACCAGGGGACTCCCAGGATGCACATATTAGAGAGGTTTTGTGTGCCCTTTGACTTGTAGTTTGGGTCTTAGTTATTCAAAATGTAATTCTATCATGTTCTTATTTTATTTTCTCTATTCTTAAGAATATAGCTAGAAAAGTGAGGGTGGATATTTTAAAAATTAATCTCAAATGTGTTCCAGGCACCAACTCTATTAACACCCACAAAAATTTAGACATATTTCCAATTATTCCTTATTACAGTCAGTACTTTAATTTGCTGTCATATATTCCCAGCATTAGGGAGATTCTTAAATGTTTTTATATTTTTTCCACTGCACTTGAAAAAATAATAGACTTGTCAACTATTCCCTAGATTCATTTACTCTCTTGAGAGTCATAAAAAGACACTTTTCACTCCCTTGACATTTTAGCACTTTTCTGGTTATAATCCAGCTAATTATGTATGGCTTGAGCTTGAAATTCATTTGAGATGAAATGATATTTAATATTTTGTGTTAGGTTAGTGATTAATATGTAGCTTGAATTTTGTTTTATAAAAATTCAACATTGTTTTGTGTAATCAGAAAAAAATAAGAAAACAAGATGATGTGTCCTTGATTCCTGGTGGTACTAATTTTCCTAGTTGTGTGCTCCTTCATCAGAAAACTCCGATGTCCCTAATCAAACTTGTGCTTATAAATTCCTTTGGCTTTTATGACCCTACACATGGTTTTCAGTAAGAATTCATTCATTCATTCATTCATTCATTCAGTATTTATTAGGTACTAGGTACTTTTATTTGTGTTGGGGATATGGGAGTGAATTAAATATACAAAGTCTGTGTTTTCATGGCACTTGTGCTATAGTGGGGGAAGAGAGTCAACAAGCAAATAAATAAAATAGATATATAATATATCAAATGGGGATTACAGTCTATGGAGAAACAATAAAGCAAGAGAAGAGGATAGAGAGTGACAGACATGAGCAAGAGAGCTCAAAATATGTGCTGTCTGGGAAGTATCCAGCCATGGAATATGAAAAATAGGGTCATTAATGGCTGGATTTTTTTCTGGACAGTCCTCATATGTCTGGGGCAAAAGCATTCCAAAGAAAAACACAGTTCAAAGGCAAGCAAACCATACCTCATGTGTCCAGAAATAGCCAGGAGCCTCGTGTGGCCGTAGAAGAGTCAGCAAAGAGGAGATGAGATCTGCGTGGAGCAAGGGCCAGATCTCATAGAGCCTACAGGCCAAGGCGAGGAGCTCCGTTTCAACGCGATCACTTCCAGCTGCTGGCGAAGAGGCTGGAGCAGTCAGTCTCCTTGTGGAAGCAGGAAGGCCAGCACGGAGACTGTGTTAGACCAGGTCCTCTGACCTGCCAAGTTGCGATTAGATGTGCAAGAGATTTGCTAAGAGACACACCTACAAGGGGAGGTGGAGAGAGTGACAGAAGGAGAGTGTTCAGACTGAAATGAAGGTCTGACGCTGGTGAAGGATACAAAGAGGACAGGAGGGTTAGAGTGACACTGCCATGCAGCTCTGTGAACACTTGGCCTTGCCCGTGAGCCAAAGCCACCCATCAGGGAGGTCCCCCATCTCAGGAATGGGCCTGCCCAGCGTTGTGCTGTGCCCTCCTTAGCTGGAAGCAGACCTCGGGAAGCTGGCCTCAGTGTGCAGCAGCCGGGCCACCGTTCAGTTATGCCCCTTCACTGACAGGCCATTCCCGAACCATCGCAGAGACCCAGGGAAAAGAGGCCATAGTGACGTGGAGTAAGGAAGTGGGTGAATTTGACTGTGTATTCAGCCGGAGGTATTCTGAAGGGTAAGTTGTCATCTTTTGCCGATAGGTGATAGAAGGAGAAGGGAGAAATATCCCTCCATGGTTTTTCGTTCTGTGTGTCAGAAGAAGAGGGTTGCCCTTTGCTCAAGTGGGGAGGACTGGGAAAGTCTTTACTGAGGAGCATCAAATGTTCGTTTTGGCCATTTTAAATCTCAGACATTGATGAGACCCCCAGATGGAGATATTGAAAAGGCAGCTGAATGCACAATGAGCCTGGGGTTCAAGGGAACGTTCCAAACTGGAAATACAAATTTGAAAATCACCAACATATGGACAGCAGGTAAAGTCATGGGACTGGATTAGTTTATCTAGGAGTGTACAGAGATGGAAGAAGAAGAGGTTCAAGGCTAACAGGGAGGAAAGGAGAACCCCACAAAAAGATTGAAGAAAGAATAGTCAGTAGTACGTAGGAGGAGACCCACAAGAGAGTGGTGTCCCGGAAGCCAAGTGGAAAAGGTTTTCAGGACACGTTTTCAGTTTTCTGCATCTTTCATCTCGAGAGCTATTAAATGAAAGTTCTGTGAAATATTGATGTCTTGCTAAGCGGACCTACTATACAATCAGGGATTCTAAGGTACTTCACAAAATTTTTTTAAAAATTATTTATTGTATTTATTTTCCCTTCCATATTTTGAAATAAAAGTAGCTTTAAAAATCTGCATAGTTTCTCTTGTTTAAAGTTTTTAAACCAGTTACCAGCAGAAACTTCTTTAAGCAGAACGTGACTGGCCAGAGGAAAAAATTCAAAATGAAGAGAAATAATTTTGTAGAATGGTGCTTCTTAAGCCTTTTTTGTATTATTGATCTGTTTGGGAATAAGGTGACACTTTTCCCTGAAATATGCACATGCAAATACACACACAGTGCAGATTTTATTTAGAGGGAATTTGTGAATCCCTACAGACAACCCCAGAGTCCTCCAGACAGCCGGGAAGCCAGGCCTTGAATTAACTGAAGTTCACATTCTTATAAGCTTTCTTTCCTTTTTGATTGATTAGTAGGTCCACTTAGCAAGACGTCCCAGCATCACTGATCTACTTCTAGTTTTAACAAACAGGAACTTCCCTTAGAGATACTTTGTTCTAAATCAATTCAGTTGGCGGGGGTGGGGGGTGCGGGGTGGGGGATGGCGGGAGGGATGTATATACAGGACATGTGACCTGTGCAAGCAGAGCCCTGCTCTAAGAAGGGTCTCATGCTTGGATTAATGCTGTGCTGTTACCATTTGAAATTCTTAATAGTTTTTGAACAAGGGCCTCCACATACTCATATTGCATGGGGTCCTGGAAATTACATAGCCAGATATACACACACACACACACACACAATTTAGGTTCACTAAGATTTTTTTTTTTTTTTTTTTTTTTTTGGTATGTGGGTAGCTCCCTGGCTGGGAATCGAACCCAGGCCACAGTGTTGACAGTGCCAGCGCCGAAGCCTTAAGCCACTACACCACCAGAGAACTCCAAGATTTTTCTTTCATTAACATTTAAATAAGAATACAAAATTTGCTGGAAATGAAATATTTTCCAATGTGTCATTTCAAGGTTATGTTTTAATGTAAGTTTTGTGTTCTCATTAGTTTTCATCTGCTTTAAGTACTGTATTATTTAATTATAGTCTGCTATTATAATTTGACATTCATTTAATACGTCTGAAGGTAAGAGGTGAACTATGTAATAAAGTTATTATGAACAATATTAAAAGACAGACAAACCAGGCACCTCTCTATTCTAGGCTTACCAAACTACCTAAGCAAAAGAAAGGTTTTGGATATTGATGGGGAGCTAGAGCTAACACAGGGAGCGGGGAGCTATATGAGTAGTGACACGATGTTCTTGTGTGCCATTGGAGATGCTTCTACCTTCTCCTGAGGCCAGTGAGACACCATTGAAAAGTTTTAAGCAGCAGCATGTGGCCAACATTATTATCTCCATTTTTAAGGGCTACCAGATTTAGCAAATAAATCTACAGGTTGCCCAGTTACATTTGAACTTCAGGTAAACGGTGAATAATTTTTCAGTATTGGTATGTCATATGAAGTATTTGAGACATACTTATCCTACAGGAATGTTGGTGGTTAACTGAAAGCACTTTCAAGTGAGGCTTCTGTGTTTTATCTGGCAACCCCACCATTTTTCGAAACGCTGATAAAGACGTTTTAAAAGTGCTATGCGGCTCCTCTTGCCACCTGTAGGTGGCAGTCTGATCAAACAATTTCATGGGAGCTGCTTGGAAAATCTACATTTAATACTGTATTATTTATCCTGTTGTTTAAGAAGACTATTTGAAGTTTTAAAAAAATATTTCTAAAATATTAATGTTTATATAAATGAAGTTTTCACAAAAGGAAGAGAAATTTGGAAGTTTGTCAAAACTAAATAAAATTCATTTCTCATCTTTCCATAACCCACTGTCAGATTCCAACCCCGTGTGGTCCAATTCTCGTAAGCTACAGTGCCTTTTATACTTAGAGTGATATTTTGAGAATTTTGTAGTTTTTAGGATATTGTAAATAGGTTATTTTTACCTTATATTTTCTAACAGACTGCTTCTGATGTGTAATAATAGCTATTGATTTTCGTATGTTTATTTTTGTTTTGGAAGATACTCTACAGTTCAAGTATAATGGTATTACTATAAAAACTCTTGGACTTTCTAGTAGACAATTAAATTATCTGCGAGTAATATGTTTTTGTCTCTTTAAAAAAATAGCAATAAATCTCTTCCTATTTAAAAAAAACTATAATTCAATCAAATGAAAATACTAAAAAGAAAAATAATTATATTGATGCTCTTAAAAAGCTATTTCTATTGGTATGAGTTTGTATTTACTCAAAACTATTGTCATTATAATAGTTTAATACTACAATCCAAAAATATAACCATAACCTTATCATTGTATTTACACACGAGTGACATAATATAGAATTACATTATAAAAATAGAATCTCAAGTATCTATTGCATCTATACCCATGCATTCTACCTCTCCCCACCCATTCTGTGAAGAATGAGAGTTCTTATCAGAGGTGTGTCATCTTAAACAGCCAAAGGACACAGGTGAACCAATAAGGTCCCTAAGTAACTTTACTTATTTCATTATTACACACTGCTTTGTAGAGAAGAATAATTATAATTTCTTTTGAGTTTTAATGTAGGAGTCTTTGATTTTTTACAGAAAAGTTGTACCACTTTCTTGTTCCTACCATTATTCATTATTTTTTGAGCTGTGACAGTGTACTTAGCACTACACAGGACACAGCCCCTTCCCATATCTAATCTTGTGAAACTGCCTAAGAATTAGAATCTGTGAAATTATGAGTTTTGCAGTAGCACCTCTAGGTATTTTAGTTCATAGATGTTTTAGTATGTGTTGATTTATAACCTATAAAATGGAATGAAGTTTAAATAGTTGTCTAGGAAATGAACTTTGCGCTAGGTGGCACTGTTTGGTAATATTCTATTTATGTTGAAATTGACTAAGCTAAGTTTTCATAGACTTTGCTGCATTCCAGTAGTTAATCTGCAAATGTAAGCTCTATTAAGTGTTTTTATAATTATAAGAGTTATTTTTTCTCTTAATGAAAAATTGTAAAATACAGAAAGTATAAAAAAAAATCATGCATGCTTCTATATTTAGACAGCTTACACATTTTCCTCTTGGTCCAGAAAGCTCTGAATAAGGCATAAATTTTGCAGTCAGACAATTCTAGGTTCAAATCCTATCTCCCCCACTTGTTGGATGCATCTCGGCAAATATCTCAATCACATTGAGTGTTAATTTTACAAAAAACTTTACCCCTGCCTCCAGTGACCATGCATTTCTTTTGGAAAGTTGTGCATTGTTTTTCTTTTCTTTTCTTCATTCCACTCCTCGACCCACTTCAGGTTGGCTTCTGCCCCCTCAAGTCCAGAACTGACTCTTATTAAGGTCACTAATGCCCTGCATATTGTCAAATTCAATGCACATTTTCCTGTTCCTCTCATGCTCCCCCTTAGCAGCAGTTTTGTCCTTGAGCCCAATAATCATGGTACCTGATAGCTATCTGTGTGCATCTTTTTCCAATTCCAAGTTCAGTGAAGACATGCTGGTAGCTTGAAATTAGCCCGCATGAGAATATTTATACCATGGAAGTCAGCACATGCTACAAATCAGCCTTTCCCCACCACAGCCATTTGTTAAACATTTACTTGCACACTCTTGGGTGTAGGTTACCAATTTTCCCTTCACGAACTCTCTTTTTCCTTACTTATCCACAGCCACTCTCTCCTGGTTTTCCTGCCTTGGTAGCTCCTCCATCTTTTCTTTGTCTGGCTCTTCCTCTGTCCTGCTGCTGCACATTAGCACTCCTCAGGAGTCAGTCCCAGAACCTCTCTTCTGCCTTTCATGTTATCCCTTCAAAAATAACCTCACAAATTTCCATGCATTTAAATATTACCATTATGCAGATCGATTGAGATTTGTATCTGCAGCCCAGACCTCCCCTCTAAAATCCAAACTCAAACATCAAACCACTTACTTAAACTTGTGCTGGCTGCCTTGCAGATTATCTCCAATTTATGGCTGAAACAAAGTTCCTGATTCAATTCCACAGACCTTTCCTATCTTCCCCATCCCAACATTCTCCATTTCAGTGACTGGAACCACCATATACTTGATTACTGAAGCCAAAAACCTAAGTATCATCCATGGTCCTTTCTTGTCCTTCATCCTCATGTCCAATCCAGCAGCACATCCTGTTATACCTTCAAAACACCATTTGACACTCATTCTTATTCTCCATTTCTCTTGCCCTCACATTTTGGGCTCCCATCATCTCTCAATTACTATACGGGCCTCCCTACTGATCTAGGAGCTTCTTTTCTTCTTCCCCTCCAGTCCATCTCCATGTAGCAGCGGAAAAGGGATCATGAAGGGTGAATCAGATCACACCATTTGCCTGCTTAAAATTCTTAAATGATCTTCCAGTACGTTTAGTTTTAAGATAAAATTTCAGGTTTTTTATCTGGTCTCCCTGCTTATCTGTCCGTCTTGAAGTGTGGTCATTCAAGCTCATTTATGTTCTACTCAAGTCCACGGTCTTTGGCTTTCTAGTCCCTGAACATGTCAAGGTTTTTTCTCCCTCGTACAGTCGGACAATTAAATTTGTGAGCTCATCCTAGAAAAAGTGCTATATGCCTCATTGCTGGATAGCACTACGGTCACCTTTGAAGTACCCCCCTTGGGAAGCTATGTACCGACACCATAGTCTAGTCCACCCTTCAAAGCAATTTTGGAACTCCTTTTCTGGAATGACCTCAGAGCTGTTTTCAGACCCAAAATAGTTTGTGAACTTGCCACCAGGCGCTTACATTGGCAGCCCTAAAACCTTACCGAGTTGTTAGTACCGTGATGCCAGCGTCAGCACACGGTGGCATCTTCGCAGACTTAATCGTCAGATTTTGGGTGTGACAACAGCTCTGATGGCCATTCCAGAAAAGGGTTCCAAAACTGCTTTGAAGGGTGGACTAGGCACTGGCGTCAGTGCACAGCTTCCCAAGGGGAGTACTTCAGAGGTGACCAGTGATATTCAGCAAGGAGGTAGGTAGCACTTTTTCTAGGATGAGTTCATGAAATTAATTGTCCGTCCCCTCAGAGCTTCTGTATATGCACCCCTTGTGTAAAATGATCTTTTCCTTGCTGTTTCTGTGGTTGGCTCCTTCTGTTCCTTTAATCAACAAGTCATTTAAAATCTACCTTTTCATTATTCGTTATCTTCGCCCCTTGTTCATTTCCTGGTTAGATGAGTGAATGAATCTATAAATAAAGATTTACCTTATAGGAATAAATTGTAAAAAAAGTACTAAACAGTTCTTAGCATAAGTCCTGGTAGACTATATGTTACATAAATGGCAACTTTTGTTGGAGGGAGATGTCGGAAGCAGCTAAATTAAATTTATTAAATTAAATTTTTACTTTATTTCTTTTTTAGCATTCTAGAATTCCTGAATAGAGACTCATGTCCTGAGTGGCACTATTAAAACTCAGGACATTCTCACTTCCTAGTTTATGGTAACCCAGATAGGATAAGAGAGAAACACACCAATAAAATTATTAGGCCGTAAATGCCTTTGTTTTTCCCTAAACAAGCACATATGTAAAGAGCATATCTGGATTTTAGCAATTGAATAAGTTAGACTGTGATGCTAATAATGGTCTGGTTATATAATTATGAATTTTGTCACTTAGTGTATTATCAGAGATCTCAGCAATTTTAATCTCATATTATCAGTGTAGCTTATTTATCATTAGAACACCCAGTGAAAGTGCAAGAATGGAGCTGCATTTATTATAAAACAAGGGGAAGGTGCTCAGAGAGTAACATCACCTTACTATGCTAAGAGTATATTCAAGTAAGATAAAATTTAAAATGGCATTATAAATATGTCTATAGTATTTAAAATAACATTATAAATAACCTATAAAAATAACCCTGGTATTTGCATCAAATTTCAGAATCACGTAAGGAAATAAATTTATCCAGATACTTGTTAGTTGTATCTCATGAGACATGAGTGGTTCTGATGTCACTAAAAACCACTATCCACCGCTGCTGTGACATTTCCGGATCATGAGAGGTGTATGCACAAGGGACGCTCCAGGCAATTGCATACTACTTCTAGCTAAATCTTTCGTCCTCATCTTCTCTGGTCTCTTGCCCTTATTTTTCCTAAGAGATTAGAGAGGAATATTCCTGAACTGCTCACTCTATGCTCTATTAGCCCTGAACTCTGCCCTGTCCACTGTGCCCTGTCAGGGGGAAGAGGATACCCATAGGCTTGGTCTGACCACACAGGTCATAAACTATAAAAAAAAAAAAAAAGACTCAAGGAGAAAAAGAAAGCTTTGACCCACTTCATTTTTTCCTGCAGGAAGTTTTATTTCCCTCTGGCCTACCACCTTTTTTGGGGGGGGATTCACATTGTGAGGTCTAAGGACTTGTTGTCTGTTCTACAACTTAACATCAAAGCTCCTCCCTGCTGATGATGGAATTGTGAAGAGAGAAGACCTGGACTGTCCTTCCTGTGTTGGAGTGTGAGAGTGCTTATCTACAGAATTGATTTCCTGGAAACATAGCAGCCTCAACTCTTTTAATCTGTCAATGGCAATGACTAAAAGTCACTGTTTAATGGAGGGCAACTTGTGAGTTACCATCAAAAAGAAAAAAAACACAACCTTCATCCCCAGTCATTCTAAGTATCTTTCCTAGACATACATTTGCAAGTACTCGTAAGGAGACACATTCACTGATATTCAATGTAGCATCGTTTGTAACAGTGAAATAAAAAAGCAACATAGCTGATCAACAAAAGAAAAATGGTGGGAGTTCCCTGGTGGTGTAGTGGCTTAAGGCTTCGACACTGGCGCTGTCAATGCTGCGGCCTGGGTTCGATTCCCAGCCAGGGAACTACCCACATACAAAAAAAAAAAAAAAATGGTTAACTAAACTATAATGCATCCATACTACGGACTATAAAATCAGCCTATATGTCTTGACATGGAAAGGTCTTTGAGACAGATTGTTAAATGAAAAGATGAATCTGTAGGAAAATATATCTGTGTATATGTATACATACATATAATACAATGTATATATGTGTGTAAACAAAAAAAGGTCTAGAAGGATACCCATCAAACAAATGGCAGCGATTACCTCTGGTGAAGAAAGTTGGACTTGGGCACAAGTTAGATTAAAGTGGTCATTTGCTTAGTTTCTGAATTTTTTATACTATTGATGTACTACTTATGTAGTTAAAATTTAAGAGAAAAGGACAAGGAAGGCAAGAAGGATGCAGGATAGCACAGTGGTTAGTTCCATGGTCCCTGCAACCACACAGCCTATGTGCAAGTTGTGTGTGGCCTGCCGCTTAATTAATCTCTCCGAGCTCCACTTTCCTCCCCTAGAATGTGGGAGACACTAATGCCTCCCTCAGAAGGAGGTTGTAAAGATGAAACAAGTTATGTCAGTGTTAGCTGGTATTCCTCTTCCTCTTTGTGATTCTCCAGCTGTGTCTTAATCCTTTTTTTTTTTTTTCTTTTTGGTATGTGGGTAGCTCCCTGACTGGGAATCGAACCCAGGCCGTAGCGCTGACAGCACCAACGCCGAAGCCTTAAGCCACTACACCATCAGGGAACTCCTTAGCTGGTATTCCTGATGAAGGAAAGGATAAATCATTGGTGATTCCACTTTAGTCCAAGAAGAGTAACTGCTCTCTTCGTATTTTGGCACAATGTCAAACAGCCCTGGTGATGAGGCTTCTAGTGGCCCTGCTATTACCCAGTCATCCTGGAACGAAATGCAGCATGGCGCCCTGGAGAGAGCACAGTCCCACCAGCATTAACACCAAACATCACACTGGGTGCAGGAGACCAAAAGACCAGTGAGGCCAAGCTTCCACCCTTAAGGAATGCATTCTGTGTGATGGGGGGAGGAATCAAATCTGTACGCATCACTTCTTCATAAGGTGGTGGGTGCTCTGACGGTATTCCAGAACAATGAATGAAGTGCGAGAAGGAAGGAATGGGTGGGAACAAGAAAAGCTTCCAGTAAAGGGTGAAGACGCACAAAAGATGAGGAAGAATTTGTTATGAAAATAAGGAAGGAATTGGCATTCCAGGCCAGGGAAGTCATGATTTATTTGAGGGAACTACAAGTAGTAGCGTTGAAATACAGTGTGTGTGTGTGTGTGTGTGTGTGTCTGTGTGTGTGTGTCTGTGTGTGTGTTTGGATGGTGAATGGGAGGGGGAAGGGGAAGAATTGTTGGAGGAAGTAAAGATTAACAAGTTTGGAAAGTCAGTGACAACCAAAGGTGAATCATTAATTATGTAGTGTCAGTGTTTGTAGTAAGAGCAGGAAGATGTAATGGGAAGGTGACCGAAGACAGCCTGCCTGTCTGGACGGAATAAGAGATCCTGTGGAAAAGGTCTCAAGTTTGAGAAACAACCTTTGAAAAATATTACAGGCCAATTTCTGACTTCTGCTTCTAGGTGGACTATGGTAGGCCAGTGCTTGCTGTAAAAACTAGCAGGAAAAGGGTAAATTGCAAAATTCATAGTTCAAAAGATATCAAAAGGCTGTTGAAGCAGTGAGCACTACATGAACCTTAAAGTTCCAGAGAGGGACGAGCCCCTTCTAGGTGACAGTGTCTGGCCATTCTCTTCCCTGGAGATATGTGCCAGTTCCGGGTGAGGACTGAGGCTTGGCCTAGGAAGAGGGACCCCTGTCTAGGGAAAAAAGAAACGAGTGGACTTTCCATGGTTGTGTGGTGCTGGCTTAACAGGTGTCAACTAGTAGAGAACCAAACACCAAGAAGTGTTTGCTGCTTCCTGGGTGATGCCGGACCCTAAGGGACTTGGCTAGCAGCCTCTAAAAAGCAGAGTGAAATATCCCAGTTTCACGGTGCTTAGGAGACAGGTTGTTACTAGAAGGAGAGGTCCTGCCACAAACAGGCAGTTATACCCTCAAGACATTTGTTAAATATTGAAACTGCTTGGAGTCAAGAGGGCGAAAAGCTGAACTCAAAACTTCTGAAAGGCAGACCTGACTCTGATGAGATGAAGAGACAGAGACCCAGCAGTCTCAGTGAAAAGTCAGAAGGGCCACACCTGAGCAATAGGTACAACAGTAATCCCTGTTTGGGTTGAGATGATCTGTCTATTTGATAAAAGATGACACCATCTGCAGCCTCTGGATTCTGTTATATACGATGTCTGACGTACAATCAAAATTACAAAATGTGTGAAGCGACATGAAACTGTGGCCAGTAATCAAGGGAGAAACCAGACAATACAAGCAAAGCCACAGATGGTTATATATTAGAGTTAACTGACCAGGACTTTAAATAGAATGGTGATTAGTAAGTTAAAGGAAATATGGAAAAATACATGAAAAGCTAGATACTTTCAACAGAGAATTAGAATCTATAAAAAAGAATTAAATGGACATTCTAAAAATGAAAAATATGCTATCTGCAATTAAGAACACTTTGGATGAGTTTAACAGATAAGACACAGTGAAGACAGAGTTAGTAAATTTGAGGACAGGTCAATAGAAATTATCCAAATTGACACACAGAGAGAAAAAATTAAGGAAGAAAAAGAATAGAGAATAAGAGACATATGGAACATAGAACAGTCTACAAACAATCTAACAAATTTATAATGAGAGAGAAAGGAGAGGAGAGGAGAGAAAACAGAATGAGCCAGAAGAAATATATGAAGACATTATCCCAAAGATTTATTAAAAATCACTGAACCCAAGCAGGTAAAATAAAATTACACAGGTATATCATAACTAAACTGTTGAAAACTAAAGATAGTGACAGTATTAAACATAGGAAAAAGACATTTTACCTTTAAAAGTCAACAGTAAGACTAATTGCCTTCTTTCAACAGGAACTATGGAAAAAGATGATGGAATAAAATCTTTACTACTGAAAAGAAAAATATGGTATAAAAGATGTCACTAATAATTTTACCTGCATCTAAAATGGATTTGTTGTCCATGCTTATGGGGCCTTTAAAACACTCTTCAGCACTCTGAGTTACTTGGCGTCACACCCTCTCAACATTATATAATTTGGGGCTTGGCAATTCTGTGGTGTAAAAATCACCTCTGCCAGGTTATGCAACCTGGAGCTTTAGACTCCTTTAAGGTGATATTTACTTTCGTATTCCACTAGCTTGGCTCTACAATCAAATCATTGCATCAGTGTAATCTTCTCATCAGGACTTGACATTGCTTTGACCCTATTAGCAAGAACTTTCTGTCTCTATATTAGGAATATAGCTTGTATTAGACACTCCTGTTCTAATTTCTGTAACATAGAAGATGAGTCTTAGTGATTAGGGACAGTTTTTAGGCCATTATAAACATCAACTTTGGCATTTAGTCACAAACTATAGACCAGGTCAATTTTTTTCCACGTCACTTAGGAAATTCCCAGCACTGGTGGAGGGGAGACAGATGGCATAGTTCAGTCATATGAGCAGCGGCGCCATCATTGGGCTGTAGGTTCCTTTTGGCGTGATTTAACATACTTGTATCTCAGCAGTGACTGAGAGGGTTTGCAAAATGTGTGTCTTCAGTACCCCCGTAGATTCATCGTAGGTGAAACAGAACAGTGAGAAATTCCCGCAGCTCCCGTGCACTTTCTGGCCTCTCGGTGGTGTTTGGAAGGAGCATGCAGTGTTTACTGGATGCCTCACCCGTCTCCTGGAGCTAAGCAGACACCCGGCAGCAGCGGCTGGTGGTCCTGGATGATCAGCATGAACTAGCTGCCACGCCCCACCCCTCAAATGTCCCAGTGAGCATTCAGATTCCTTCTCGGCCTGCTTGCATACCTTGTGTTTCTTTCTCTCTCTTTGATTGATTGATTGTTTTGTCTGGGTTTTTTTTTTTTTTCAGGGCACTAGGTCCTGGGTCAGGTGCCTTTGGACTGCTAGCACTTTTTGCCTGACTCCTGCTAGGGACTGCGAGCTGTTCTTTCTTCTGCCTTGATTCCCTTGTACTGATTCTCTTTCATGACGGAACCTATATCTGAAATATTTAGCATCCCTAGAATCTACATTTCTACACCTGAAATATTTAACATCTCTAGTCTGCTCTGCCGAACCCTGCCACTGGCCCTCGTTTCTAAATTAGGGGCCTTTCACGGTTCACACTATGGCTGGGATTTGGACTTGATTCCTCATTCCTCTGCTTTGACTTATCTCTTCATTTTCAGCCCCATTTCCCTCCCAATTTCCCCTCAAGTTACTGCCAACCTCTGTGTAACTTTTCCAGCACACTGCATGGCCAGCCTTAACCCTCTCTTTCAAATAAACGGTTTCATTATGTTAAGGCCCCTACATAATAATAAGTAAAGAATTTACTCTATACTGAAGGATAGAATAGAAACCATTCAGAACATAAGTCCTAAGAAGCTGACTGATATGAAACACAGCGGTGTGCCATACCTGCAAACAACCGTATTGTGGTACCACTTAACTGTGTTAGATGTGGGCAGTTACGAGGCTGAGATGAATGGAATGGTTTCAGAATGGAAGTTGTGGACAGTTAGATTGGTGTCTTCCAGCATTAGTTCAGAAGCTCCCTAGACGAAAAAGGGGACCCTAAGGGGTATGTTGAAGGGCAGGGTCCGCAAAATGTAACCATTATTAACCAAGTAAATAATTACATTAAAAGGACTTTCGTACACATGGTTTCACTTGCAGTTGACAGTAACCTTGTGAAGTGGATATCATTTTTATTATGTGCAGTTTGAACCCAGAAAATAATAATCTTATTGATTAAATTTATAATAACGTTATTCACAGAGCATACAATTCACATTATGTAAAATGTAAAATTCATTGGCTTTTAGTATATTCACAGAGTTGTGTATCTGTCTTAGCTCGGGCTGCCACAACAAAAAAATACTATATATGCATAGACTGGGTGGCTTAAACAACACAACTTATTATTTCACAGTTCTCAAGGCTAGAACTCAAAGATGAAGGTACCAGCATGGTGGGCTTCTACTGAGTGCTCTCTTACTGGGTGAGTCCTCACATGTTGGGGGCGGGGTGGGGGGCGGGAATGGGGGAGCTCTCTAGTGGCTCCTCTTATAAGGGCATGAATTTCATCATGAAGCTTCCACCCTAATAATCTCATCTAAACCTAATTATCTCCCAAAGCCTGGATATCCAAACACCATCACACTGAGGAGGAGGACTTCAACAAATTTTGGGGGGGGAGGTCCACAAAATTCTGTTCAAAACACCTTATTCCCCAGGTTAAAGTCCCCACAGTGACTAACAAGTGTCCTCTGTTCCAATCCAAATTCTCTAGAGAGAAAACTGGGTGCCCAACCTGTGTCAGGTCCTGACTCGGGTCCACTCAGCTGTGGCCACAGCAGAGACTGCTACATGATTGAGTTGTGGGGTGGTCTAAAGAGTTCTCTTGCTTAAAAAAATAATTTATCAGACAAGTATTTATCCCTAAATGATATGTTTTCTAGTTTGGCTTATTTGTCTTCCTTCAAGATTATTTTCCATTCTATAGGCAATTTAATTTACAGATCAGTTCATTCCCTTCAGTGCCTATTTTAAGCTTTGCTAGGGTAGATGGAGTGTACCTTTTAACTCCAAGAGTATTTTGGCCTCCCTGCTAAGGTGTGACTCTTACGGTATCTCCACTGAATGCCTAGATTATCACCAGTGAATTGCCACCGTGTGTGAACTCCAATACTCCCAGCCCTGTGTGAACCATACAGCTTGTTCAGCTTTCAACCTTTGTTCATTTTACTGGCTCTTGTGGAGTTTCACCCTATATGTATGCAGCTTGGTACTCAGTGACATCTCAGGAGGACTCTTGTGCAGTCCTGGAGCTCTTTCTCTGCATAGTTTCTTCCATGTCACAACTTGGTACTTTGTCCCACAACTTCCAGCTACCTCAGCCTCCCAGGACTGTGATCTCTGTCTCCTAAACTAAGTGAAGTCACTGAGCTCTTGAGTTTCTCTTCCTTCTTCTTGTAATCTGCAAATCTCCTCTAGAGCCAGGGGCATTTGTAAGACTCACCTTATTTGCACCCCCTTTTAAAAAGATCATGGTTCTGAGCTCCCTATTGTCTAATCTGTAAAAAATAGTTTTGTATATTTTATTTAGTTTTTTAGTTGTTTGATGTTGGGAAGATAAGTCCAATTCTTGTTACATCTCTATCTGTAATTAAGTGTCTTCTTTCTAGTTCTAATTTTGTTCACTTTTGCCTTCTCTTTTTCCCTTAATCATTTTCAATAAAGGTTATTCATTTTATTGATCTTTTCGAAGAAAAGATTATTATTCTAGTTTACCATTTTGAATGTATCAGCATTTAGTTAGATTTATTTACATGTAAACAGAAAGTTCCCCTCATTCTTTCTTTCATCACCTTTTAACAGGGGTCATTTAAATATATTTGGATATTATATATACTTATGTATAAATAATGTAGAAATTACTTTAGTGGTAAATGCAGTATTTGTTTATCTTAAAATAGCTTAATTTTGACCTAATTTTGGAAAGACATTTTTTTGC
Source organism: Lyroderma lyra (assembly GCA_004026885.1). Lineage (NCBI taxonomy): Eukaryota > Metazoa > Chordata > Mammalia > Chiroptera > Megadermatidae > Lyroderma > Lyroderma lyra. The sequence continues at coordinate 60,881 of PVJL010000210.1, read as the reverse complement.
CTTTTATACAATTTTAAATGAATAGTTATAGGCATACCTCGGAGGTATTGTGGGTTTGGTTCCAAACCACTGCATTAAAGCAAATATCTTAATAAAGTGAGTCACACAAATTTTTTGGTTTCCCAGTGCATATAAAAGTTATATTTACATACTACTGTAGTCTGTTAAGTGTGTAATAATAGCATTATATCTGAAAAAACAATGTACAAACCTTAATTTAAAAGTAACTTATTGCTAATAAATGCTGAGCAACATTTGAGCCTTCAGTGAGTTGTAATCATTTTGCTGATGGAGGGTCTTACCTTGATGTTAATGAAAAGGCAGTATCTGTGAAACTCAATAAAATAAAGTATGCCTTATTGTTTAATCAGGATTCCATTGCCTTTTGATTTTCATTATTGCCTTCAACAAGTCTGTTGTATGTCTGTTATAATATTTCTATCTAAATAGCCTCTGTGAAGTCTTTTTAGATATCTTTGTCTTTAGTGTTGTTCAATTTCAGTACAATGTCTCTAGGTCTAGATTTCTTGTTATTCATCCTTCTTGAGACGTGTTATATTTCCTTTGTCTGTGGATTTATGTCCTTCTGTAAAAAGGTTCTCAGCTGTTATTTCTTTAAATGTTATCTTTCCTCTATATTTTCTGTTCTCTCTTATATACATTAGACCTTCTCGCCCCTCTCTATATATGAGGTCCAACAATTAATTTTGTGAACTCATCCTAGAAAAAGTGCTACATACCTCATTGCTCAATAGCACTGTGGTCACCTTTGAAATACTCCCTTTGGGAAGCTGTGTACTGATGCCAGTGCCTAGGCCACCCTTCAAAGCAATTTTGGAACTCTTTCTTTGGAATGGCTATCAGAACTGTGGTATCCAAATTCTGACAATTAAGTTCATAAACATGCCACCGTGCGCTTATGTTGGCAGCACTGTACAAACAACTTGGTAAGGTGTCATAACCTTGCCAAGCTATGATGACATCTCTAAAGGCCATTCCAGAAAAAGAGTTCCAAAACTGCTATGAAGGGTGGACTAGGCACTGGTGTCAGTGCACAGCTTCCCAAGGGGAGTACGTTGAAGGTGACTGTAGTGATATTCAGCAATGAGGTATGTAGCACTTTTCCTAGGATGAGTTCTCGAAATTAATTGTCTGACCTCATCTCTGGCAATCTTTGATTATGACTTCATTTTTGGTTGATCATCTGTGAAATCCTGGAGGTCTAAATTTGGAATTCTTTCATCAAAATAAAACTTTTGTTTGGGTGTCCTTGGCAGCCGGGGATGCTACTGACCTGGGCTCTTTTTCCCCCACTTTAGGTCCTGAATTAATGAAGAGTCTCAGGTTTAGTTTCTCCATCTTGTATTGTGTGACTTCCCTAGTAGAATGTAAATGTCATGAGGACAGGGACCTTATCTCACTTGATAGCCGTGTCTTTCTCATTGCCTATTACATGGTAGGTATTTGCTGAAATTTTATTGAGTAGTTTACTCTGCCTTTTTAAATTGGAAGTTAGGGAGAAAACAGACTTACTTTCATGCTATTTATAAGGAGTTTAGGTTCAGCAAGAGAAGTGATGGTGAGTCAGCAATTGAAAAGCTGTGGGAGTAAGAACCATATGCAATTACTTAAAAAATCAATAAAGAATAGAAAACACATAATATATACTGTTTCCTTCCATTAGAAGTTGAAAGGTACTTTTGGCAAGAGTCAAATAGTAACTTATCTTTTTTAAAATATGAACTACAATGTGTTTCTTCCCATTGGTCTGTAAAAACTCTTTATAATTTCAACTAAGAAACTATACTTTCTGACTTTAAAAAGGTTGAGGTTAACATTTGTCTTAAAATTCCTTGCCCCTTAAGTTTGGTTTTACAATTATTTTTGAAGTATTTCCAGTTATTTTTAGATGAGAAATTTGCTAGGATGTTCAAGTTACGAAAAGGGATTTGGTTGCCATGTGGTTGGAAGAATTAGCTTCTAAGACGATAGGAAGAGACTCTGGGATGATGGGATTGACCCTAAAAAGCATTTCAAAGTATCATAACTCCGAAATACAAGCAAATCATGTATATAGTTAAAATTTGAATTGATACTGAATCTGAGGAAGACTAACGTTAAATTCATAGGGATACCTTTCTTTAGCCAAAGATGATCTTTGACAGTAAACTTAACATTTTCTAATCTGCCCATCAGTTGTATACTGCGTACTATCTCTGTGCCTAACAGTGTTATGTAAGGTGTCTTATTTCATTCTTATGGTTTATATGAGTGTTTTTCATAAGCATCTGTGTAATCCCTTATCAGCACCTACCCCTTTTGCTGTGATGTTCGGATAAATCCGGCCACTGGCTGCGGCATTCGAGTTCACCCCATGAGCTCAAACAACACCTTTTCCTCTCCTATATGTACATTTTGCTGTATTTTTGTGTTTTCCAGAATGAATAACAATAGGAAATGTTTCTACTTTAATGTAATCATTTATTTTAATAAAATGTACCACCTTAACTGTATTTACTTAAAAATATAAATACTGAAATTATTGTAAAATTGTTATTCAGTGTGAAACTGTTTCAGGGTCTTTTCTCCATTTACAAGATTTTTTAGTATGTTTTTCTGTGGCTTGCACTATTAACAACAAAGATGTTTTGAATGCCATATTGTGTAACATTTTGTAACAAATTTTTATGCCATCAATGCCATTAGATTCTAATTTATTAATATGTATACTTAAATCTAACTGATGCCACTTAGTATGTTTTCAGTATTTTTTGCTAAAATTCAATATAATGGTAAATTTATTATCATATAACAAAAATTAAAAATAATATCATTTGTATACAAAGCAGCTCAAAATGATGTTATTATTAAATGCATAAAATAGTCAACATACCAACTTTTTATTTTTTGTGGCCTTTTGACAGATTTTGAAAAAAATCTCGAAGTCAGTTAAAACAGCGAAAGGGTTAAGGGTAAGAGTAAGATCTGATCATTATTACGCTTTTACACTGTACCTGTAGTTCTGGTGTGAGGTTATAAGGACCAAGGCTATTGTGGCAGTTAGAGGAAAGGACTGGATATGAATGACAAGGATAAATGTAGTAAGGCACATGAATCTGGGACCTCCCTATCCTATTAGTATCATGTCTGGTACATATGTGCCCTCTAATGGACTCCCAGAACAAATTCAGTTCAACAGGACTATCCATGTCTCCGCTTTTTAGGAGCTTCCAATCAGTTGGGGAGACAGGAAACATATGGAATAAGTGTAACAACAAAAACTATTAAATAGCAACACAAACCAGTCTATTAAGTAAAAATAGGTGGTTCTAAAAATACGTTCTACAGAAATTGAGAGAATGAAAAGATCAGGTGGGTTGAGGTGGCTAGAAAACGGTTCATGAGGGGGGTTTATAAGTTAATTTGGGTGGGGAGGAGGGCATTTGAAAAGTACAATGAGAGTGAGGGTGACTAGATGTTGCATTGTTGTGAAACGGGAAAGTACTCTGTCTACAACAGAGCATTTGCTTAGGGGCGTAGCTAGAGATGATGCTGGAGAGGCAGGAGAGCATAGGTTATAGAAGACCTTAAAACCTCTGTAGACCTTGAGTCACATAGAGACAACGCACAATGTCTATTTTGTTAACCATTGTAAGTCTAGTATGTGCTATAGAGACTGTTACGTCGTATATATCCAATAAAATTCTGTTGAATAGATGAAGTTCTGTTGAATGAATGAAAATACTTTGAAATGTTGAGGTTTTATCTGGAGATTGATGGGGATTCACTGGAGATTTTGGAGTATGAAGATGTCATGTTATAGTGTGATATAAAACTATTGTCAAGGCAACGGACAGAATAAACTAAAGGGGATACAGGCTGGATGTAAGGAGAGCAGCTAGGCTATTCATGTCATCCTCTGGGTGAAAAGGGTTAATAGTTGGATCATATGTCCCATTTTAAACGGGACAGAAAAGAATGGTATCGTCCCGTTTAAAACAGTATGTACAGTCAGCCTAGTCTCGCTGGGCTAAATTCAAGATGTCAGTAGGCTGCTCGTACATACCATTTGCAATGGGACAGAGCCATCGTTTCTCTGTCCTGTTTAAAACAGGACATGTGGTCAGCCTATTCATAGTGGACAAGGACAGTGGCGGGGGTAGGGGAAGAGATATTTTGAGACTGAAGAAACTGGATTGTAATTTACTGACAAGCTTTCTACCTAGAAGACAGTGAAAAGGATGTTATCGAGATGGATAAATAATGAGTTAATTTTTGTAGTTGGTTGCTAATTTTGAAAATTTGTACTCTCGTTACTTATCTTTTTTTTTCTCCAGTATTTTCTTCCCCACGTGATCCTTTGATAAGGCTTTTTTCAGTGGTGCTCAGTTATCTGCCGATTTTTCTTATAGAGCTATTGTGTCTATCTATTCTTTAATTATTTCTGATTTGTCAGACCTATTATACAATTCCCTTCATGTAAGTACAGATTTGGGAAGTACTACCTAAAAAGTAACACCTATTGTGAGAGTGTACAGAGGAATGGATAACAGAGAAGGGAGTGAGTGTGAATTCCTGACACTGGGAATTCTTCTAGCGATCTTAGATGTTTAAGATACTGTACCTGTTCTCCTCAAAGCTTAGAACCCCACTTCTTCAGTTTAGAACTTCAGGATCTGGTGGCTTTTGTTATGTTGCTTACTAGCCTCAAGCTCTAGTTGATAAACCTCCAAGGCAGTTGCAGATTGTTCTTGTGTGTTCTCTTTTTTTATCCCAATTCATAGACAAAGTGGATTTGTGTAGTGTTCTCCCTACTCTCCAGCCCACCCCAGCCGGGACACTTCAGAGTCATCACAGTAAATCAAATGTGTCTGCATAGGTTAGTGGTGTGTCTGTTGATTCAGGACACTCCCTGGGTCAGCCCCGCTCCCCAGGACTTTACCTAAGGGTTGCTGAAAGAAAAGTCCCTCCCCATCCAATCCACTGGGGGTCATTCGTTTCTAATATTGCTTTGACCTGCCTGCCCACTGCCCAGGGCCTTCTTCGCACTAAAGGTCAAACCCTTTCAGGAGGCAGAGGTTTCTCCCTCCTGTCAAGGGCATCCCACTTAGGGGAGGGGAAAAACACAGCGCTCTTTATTTCTCTGGGACCAAAGCAACAATGTTATCATTAGTTATTATTTTTAATTAATAACCCGGGTCTGGGGAGGGGGAGACACACGCCCTATTGCACGCCCCACCGCGCTCGGGGACAAAAGCCCCGCCTGGCGCTGCAGCAGCCTTAGCGGCTTGTCCCCAGCGGCTGCTGGACCCGGTGGGCGGGCCGGGGCGGGCCGGGGAGGCGGGGGAGCCGGGCCCCGCCCAGCTCGGGCCACTAGCTGTCAGCGTTGCCTCGCCCGGACGGCGGTGTCCCCGTGGCCGCTGCGTCCCCAGGCATCCAGGTGTCCTGCGGGAGGCGTCCCCGCGAGCCGCCTCCCCACGGCGGGCGCCGGTGCACGGGTGTGCGTTTCGGGGATATTTTCCTCCCCACGCCCTGCCGGGTTTCTCTGCGCTCGAGGCTTTGGCTCCCGCTGCCTGAACCATGTCCGCAAGAGGTGAGTAGGGACCAGGTGGGCACCGTCCACGGACCCCCACGCCCAGGCCTGGTGGGGCAGGGCGCGAACCAGGGCGGGCCGCGCAGGTGCCGGAGGGCGAGGGCCTGCAAGAGCCGCGCTGGCCGCAACCCGGCCTGAAACTTTGCCATCGGATCGCTGGGCTCTAGGGGTGCAAGGAGACCCTCGCCCTTGACCTTGATCCCCGGATGTGGGCGAAGCCTAAGGGCCAAGGTCGATGCCCGGCTCACCTGTACAAGCTGCAGGTCTGAGCGCGGAGGGCGTGGGGGATGGGCTCGCTGCTGCCTGTCCGGCGGGGAACGCCTGAAGGCTTGGCTGGGAGGGAGGAAGAGGTATTTTTTTTTTCTTCTTGTTACCATTTTGCAGCTCGGTTATGGAAGGAATCCAGGGCTCGATGCAGTAAGATTTAAAGCTGCAGCGCTTTCACACCATTAAAAAAAGTCAATTCCCTACCTGTACTCTAATTTGTAATTTACCCCACCCCCACAGACACACCTGTTTTCTTTCTGAAGTGAAACAATTACTGCAGGTGAAACTGGGTAAAAAAAAAAAATCAGAATGGCTTTTCAGGCCAGAGTGAAGGGAATGTATTCCTTGCCATCTAGAGCCAGTGGCGATGCTGGGCGAGTGGGTTAGTCACGGCTCAGTGGCTGCCACTATGAGTGAAATATTAAAGAGATCAAGTCATCCTGCAGCTTGCCAGCAATTGAAAAGAAGTGACTTGGTGGCTTTGCCATGAGCAGTTAAATAAAATATTGATTGTTTTTAGAAAGTATATTTGCAAGGCAGAAGTACCACCTTTGGGTTATCCTGAAACTTGTAAAAGGAGTTAAAGAGTTTTTGTTTTTGTTTATTTTAACTCTGAAAGGTTAACCCTGCTTTGGGGGTGGGGGGGATTTAATGACGTGCATTGGATAGTTAAGTGCTGCTTTTCAAGGTTCATTCCCAGGCATGTAGCAAATAAAGTAATTTATATCCAGAATGTTTAAATACCTTTTTAAGGAAACTGGTCTTTGTTGATCTGGCGATATGGTCAACTAGTTCTGTCCCTTGACATGGATTGGTAAGGGCTGGGTGGGATGAGAGAATGTTCATTTGCAGATACCTGGTGACAGAAGTGACACAAGGCCCTGAGATGCTCCCTGCCTAAAGACACGTAATAATTGTGCATGTCAGAGGAAGGAAAAAGAGGGTGAGATAGATAGGGTTTTAGGGGCCTGGGTATATCTACGGGATCTGAGTGACTCCAGCTGTATAGTCTCTGAACTGTGTCCTGGGACCAAAGCTTTCCATCCTGACCTCTGTCCACAGTACCATAGAGAACATGTGGGGAGTAGCTCTCACAGGCTATACAACTCTGGAGTCAGAGTCCACTTCTCATCCAGCTCCAGACACCCAAACTCCGTAGTGCAGAGCCTTGCGCATTGTAGGAGCCAAGTAAACACCAGGAACCTTGGTAAGTCTTAGGAAGCATCAAGTTCATTAGGGAACCTCCCCAGTTTCACCTTGTCTCTGGGCCCTCCTATTAAGGGTCTTTATGGTTTATCTGAGGATGTGGTTCAGTGATTCAGAGGGTTAGAGTCCTGAAGTGGGGTTGAGTTCGCAAATATTTCTTCTTGAACCTGGTTTCAAGCAAGATGTCTTGGAGGCAAACATAGGTATTCTTCTCAGCTGTCTTGTTTCCCCTTCAAACCCATGTTGATAATTAGCATTTAACTGTTTAAAATCTGACTAATCTTGCAGGGGGAAAAACATCGTAATAACTATCAGTTACTGCATGCTTTTTATATATATAACACATTTTCCATGTATTATATCATTTTATCCTCACAGTAACTGAGGCAAGTAGATCCTGTTATTACCTCCCCATTTTACAGATAAAAGTACTGAGGTTTTGAGGGATTATGTAACCTAACTGCTCTCCAACAGTTGGTAAGTGTCAGGCTCTGATTTCCACCCAGTCTGTCCCCATGCACTTACTGCTTCTCTGTAATTAGTGCTTTGACGATTATAGTGAACGTCACAATCATTGATTTACTAAGAAGAGAGGGAAAATACCTTATACTTGAGATTTCAAGGAAATGGCCTTTGTAAGTAATTTGGAAGTCCCAGTACATTTCGAAATATTCTCACGGACATTTGGTAATGACAAAGGGGATGAGGACTCTCTGTCTTTTCTGTGATCAAGACTGCAGGAATGACAGAGATGGTTAGTTACGGTTGGCGTCCGTTGTCCTAACTTTGGCATGAGTTTCAGTTGCAGACCACGCTGAGTCCCAGGTGGTATCCGTTGAAGGCAGAGAGGTGGTGGGGGCTGCCATCAGCTTCATGGAGTAACAACAAAAGCCCTCTTACTGGACAGAGCCCCTTTCATGGGGTTGGGGTGCAGAAGGAGTCTACTAAAAAGGTGTCCAAACTTTTGCCTCCCTGCGCCACACTGGAGGAAGAAGAATTGTCTTGGGCCACACATAAAATACACTCACACTAATGACAGCTGATGAGCTATAAAAGGTCTGCATAATTTTCGTAATGTTTTAAGAAAGTTTACGAATTTGTGTTGGGCCGTGTTCAATGCCGTCCTGGGCTGCACGTGACCCGCGGGTCGCAGGTTGGACGAGCTTGGAGTATAGGAGGCAGAGTTACACTCCTATTTGCTGACTTCTTCAGCTTCCAGTAAACTCGATAAACATGTATGTGCTGATTGATAAAGGGGAGACCTCCGTTCTGTTTCTTCTCTCTTTTACTTCTTCTAAGACTTTGCTTGTTATACCACTAGTTGCATCACTATACCTTTATCGGTGTCCTTCACGGTGATGTTGTGAAGATTAATACACCAAGAGTCATACTTCTTGTTTTAGGGGACCCTTTTTTGGCCGGCCAACTACAGTTTTTCCTCTCTTCGAGTTACAGAACGCTCAAGCAGTTTATCAGACTGAAAAGAGAAGATACATTTCAAAGCCAAGTTTAGTCATTATTAGTTTGGGTATTTAAAAAAAAATCAAACCAGCAACACATCACACTTCCTGGAAGCCCCCCCCCCCTTTTTCATTTAAAATAAATTGGTTACAACTCAATAAATAGATTTTTTTTTACATGAGATCATTAGTTTTTGACATCACATGGGGGAATCATGTTTCAGAGAAGATTTTCAGAAGGTTGAATTGTTCTCACACACTATCTGTGAACGACAGTATGTTTGTTTTTTTTTTTTTAATTTGGAGACCTCATGTAGAGAAGGGTGAGTTAGTCATAGCTTCTCACATTATGGCTCACTACCACCATCAGTTCATCAGACCCCTCTCTCGTTTAATTTATTTATTGAGGGAGTTCCCTGATGGTGTAGTGGCTTAAGGCTTCGGCGCTGGCGCTGTCAGTGCTGCGGCCTGGGTTCGATTCCCAGTCAGGGAGCTGCCCACATAGCAAAAAAAAAAAAAAAAAAAAAAAAAAAAATTTATTTATTGATACATTTTTTTAATCCACATTCTCCAATCCCATTCTCTTTTCCCACCGACAATGATTCTAGTCATTTGATATGTGTGTCCTTGAATTTGTAATAAAACCAGTTCTTAGACCAATTCTTATATTTAAAGCTTTAAAGTACCAAGTCATTTTGTGTATTTGTGTGTGTGTGTCTGTGTCTCAAGGATTAATCACATTCTTGTTGTTAACTGATTTGTTGAACATACACATATTTCTGATTTTACGTGGAGGTTTTACATCACTTAATTCAACAGCATGCTTAATTCTGTTAGGGACTCGGTATACAAAAAGAAAAAAGGTTAATCTGACTTCCAAAGGAACTCAAACTGAGGGGTGTGTGTGTGTGTGTGTGTGTGTGTGTGTGTGTGTGTGTAAAGTTACATATGCAGCTGGTAATGATATCCTACAGGAACGATTAAACTGGCACGGGATGGTCAGCTCATTGTGACTGGAGATAGCAAGCACAGTGTCACAGAGGAGATGGCATTTGAGTTGGATCTCAGAGGAATTGGGCGGGCAGAATACTGAGCACTGGGCTTTCCTTCCAGAAGGAGTGGAAGTGCAGGATACCTGGGGAGGAAGGAGTCTGTGACAGGTGAACAGGTACAGGTCTGCAGTGGGGAGCACGAAAAGAATGGGGAAGGTGAGGAATGCTGTATCAAGCCAGTAAGTTTGACGTCCAAGCCTTTTCCTAAGTGCGAGTGGAGAGGTACAGGTGGAAAGGAGGGAAACGAGAGTTCTGTACTCAGTACATTCAGAGAACCTCAGCCCTGCCTGTTCACCTACCCACCATGGTATTTTATTGCCAGGTTATGCTGCAGTGAGTTGCATTTTACCCTGACCACGACCACAATTCTCATTTAGGTAGAAATCTTGCCAAACAAAAGCCCTCTCCTATGTTTGCTTTCACGTGGCAGATTAGGCTACCTGAGCCTTATCTTTAGTTTTGTACCTGACACAGAGCATTCCAGCACTCAGAAGGCTGGCACACGGGAGCCCAACAACCCAGCAGCATGTTTGGCTACAGCAAGAGGAGGAGCCAGGGCATTCCCCCAGGGAGAAGTGGCTCTTCACTGATCCTATTTTTACATGCACATTGCTAGCTCGCTCAGTCCTAGAGAGGAACAGAACAGCACTAATTCATAGAGCCCCTTGAAATGAAAGATGAAATTTTGTAAAATTTATGGAACAGTATCCTTGAGATGGTAAATTAGTCATAGTCTTTTATGGGAGAAACATTTCTTTTTCATGAGCCTGTGGTTTCAGGTTCTTTTCCAACTTAATTCCTGTGAGTGTTCATTGACATAAGTGGTACTAGTCACTTGATGCAGTTTGACATTTTGTTGCTCCATTCACAAGAAGCTACTTATTAATATTTGAACTGTACTTCACTGAGGCTGCCATTGTGTGCTTAATCACTGGCTTCCAGTGTACTCGGGTAGGAAAAGGAAAAAGGAGAGGGGTCAGCATTTCACCCTAGCAAGCAACAGTCTGTAAAAGTATCACCCACCCACCCATCTATCCATCCTTACACAGCAGCTTGTGCCAGAAAGGACCGGTTTTGTTCACTTAAGTACGTTTTGAGAAGCAGTTTGAAGTTCTGTGGTTTTCTCCTGCAGCTCATCTTGTCCACCTACTTGGTGACGCTGTAGCAAGACTAAAAAGGTACCGATGGCTCTGCCCCATGGGTAGAGTAAACCCTATTTCCTGGAGGCTCCACTGGGGTGCTCCCAGTTTTGGCTCCTGTTTTCTCCCCTGCAAGAGTTGAGGTATACTCCTTGCTGTCTTTGTGAACACCTCATGGTCTAGACAACAAATGTCACCATTCTGTCACCTACAACAGCTTGGGGGCAAAATCAACTCATCTACAAACTGGAAGGGAAGCATTTTAAAAGCAGGAGAGAGAGAGAACGAAAGGGAGGAAGAGGGTGAGAAAATATGAGATTAATAGAGGAACTGGAACAGATCAACCAAGACTATCAAAAATTGAAAACAGAGACATTGGACTTGAGTATAACTTAAGTATTTGCTAGTACAAATTTGAATTATCACCCTTTACTGAGAATGTAATAGAAGCTAATGGAGTTGCAATTTATATTAGATGTAAAAGCGATTCCATAGATAAGACAGTGCATGCTTTCTTCCTTCCCCTTCCCCTAAGAACATTTGGAAATGCCAACCACTAACCAAAGACTTCTTGGCAGCCAGCAGGAAGACAGTGTGATGGACAGTGGTTAACTCCTTTGATCTTTTGACCTTCCTCACAGATTGAATAATCAGCAAATATTGATTGAACCTCTTTCCTAGAGTAGCCAGAGTTATTCCAAATCCATTCCTGGACTGAAGATGCTAACATATTAATTAATGAAGTCATTTAATAAATATTTATCGAACACTCTGGGGTGAGGATTGTTATGATTTTCAGGTGGAGAAATAGTAAAAGGTGTTAGAATTTGTGATTGAGTCTGGAGCAAATAGGGCTAATTAAAATTAATTGATCACATTTAAATAAATAATGTATTTTACATGTATATGTAAGTTATAATCAAAATGAGATCTACTATCTAGGGCAGATGCTAAACCTGATGGGATACTGAGACAATAGGTGTTTAGTGGGGCTATCTCAGACAAACTAGGACTGTGTGTGGTCTTCATAACTAGAGTTTCTAGCTAGCATGTGTTTTGGAGTCAATACATACGTTGATCTCAAAAGGTTGAATTTTGATCAATATCTAAATATGTACCTGTAGTATTAGCTGCATTGTATATTATCTACATTGAAATTTAACTTAAATCCTGGGCTGGCTGTTTTGTCCCCTTCAATTCACCACATTTCTGGGCTACTCCCTTGGTATGTGCAGGTGTAATTACTATTATAGACCAACAATAACATTTAGTACAAAGTCAAATCCAAGTGAATTTTTGGAATATTTGTTTTCTTTTTTTTTGTTAATTCACATAATATAGAGGAAAACTAGTGTGGGAAGGAAGTGTTTAGTGCCTTTGGTTCCTCCATAGTCATTTTAAATGAGTGGCTCTATTTCTTCTACTTAATGTGTATCAAAGCAGCTTTAAAACATGTTGTTCAATTTAAATATGAATTACCTATGCTTGGACTCAACTATCTACTTAATGACTTTCTGCCAATGTATTTGAGATCTATTTCCCAAGCACATTATGTTATTTTATTGAGAAAATTATCTAATATGCACTCTCAGGAAATTGTCCATATTTTGTTTTATAATTATTGGGTGGGCAAGTCATTATTTAGTAGATGTATTTATAAAATCCTTTGTATTACTGAGTTCTGCATTAGAATAAAAATGAAAGCAGGAGTTGTGGGTCAATCACTCAAAATTACTGGCTGATTGATTTGGGTTGTTGGATTGATTTGGGTTGTTAGATGATTCTTTTTAGGTTCATAAAAGAAAGCTCTATGGGCATAATGATTGTTATTCACATTTTAATAAATTAAAGTTCTTTATTTTGTACAGTGTGTCCTTTCTCCAGCTCTTTAACATAATTACATGTGCGAATACTATTCGATGGTATAGTTAATTTATAAATAGACTGAAGCAATACCCTGTAAATATGTTTTGCTTAAAATGGTATCCAAGGTCTTGATTTGTGCTTTTCTTTCTCAGCTTATTGAGAATTCATTTAAAAAACACATCCAAAACAGGGTAGCCACCAGAGGGCTGAGTGGTAACAATGAAGGGAAATGAGGACAATGAAGTAAACAGCTATTTCTGGCTTTCGACTCCAAATAGGAATGAACAGAAGGAGAGGAGTCCCAGAGTCTGGGGACGGAGGGTGGGGGGAAGCCATAATTTTTAAATGTTAAAAAGAAGTGTGGAAAAGAGGTTGGGGTTGGCAGTCTCTACTGGATTCTGGGAGATTTTTGCTCTTGTTGTTGTTGTTCTGTGTAAAACGAGGGAATGTTAACTTGGATTCATTTAAGCATTTGGGAGGCCAATGAACATGAGCATCAGTGATAGTTTAATTTACTCACCAGTTCCTTAGTTACTGTTTATTTTAGCAGAACCTAGTGTCTGGTGAGACACTTTATATAAATTGGAGAATTGTAGTTGTAAACAATCCATTCATTTATCCTGTCACTCAGTATTAGTTGAACACCTACTAAGTGCCGAAATTGTTCTAGATACTGAGGTGAGACACTTAACAAATAAACATCCATATGACAGGTGGTGATAAAGTGCTATGAAGAAAAATGAAGAAGAGCAAATAGAAGGGAGAATGTTGAGGAGAGGAGAGAGGGCAGGGAAGGTGCTGAGTTATAGGAGATAGTGATGGAAGACCTCTTTGATAAAGTGGCATTTGAGCAGGGCCCGAGGGAAGTGAGGGGGTCACGTGTCTTCCGGGAGAAGGCTTTCTACTCTGTGGCATCGAAAGCCTTGAGGCCTGTCCTGCTGGTGTGTCCTCAGACCAGCAGGGAGGCCAGTGTGACTGGGTCAGGGTATAGGAGCAAGAGATGCAGATGAAGTCAAGGAGTTAGTAGGAGGGGCCTGTCAGGTTGGTCCTTGTAGGCCACTGTGAGGACTTGAGTTTTCCTCTGGGTGAGACCGAGTGAGATAGAAAATCCTAGGATAGTTCTGAGTAGAGATGCAACGTGATTTGATGTAGTTTAAAAGGATTGCTCAGCCAACTGTGGGGAGAATAGACTCTAGTGAGCCAGGGAGACTGTTAGGAGGCTATCGTAATGGTCAAAACGAGGGACAATGGTGGCTTAGATCAGATGGTAGGGGAGCAGCCGGTGTGAAGTCACTGGATTCTGGAAATATTTCAGAGGAAGTGCTTCTAGGACTTGCCGACAGGTTGGAAGTGCAGAGTAAATGAAAGAGGGTAACTCATTCCTTTTTAGCCCCTGGGAGGGTAGCATGTCATTTCCTGTGGTGGGAAAGAGTGTAGAAGGGGAATGGGGGAAGCAGACGTTTTGGACATTTAAGTTTGAGATGTCTCTTAGCCATTCTATGAGGAAGATACTCATTATGCTTGGGTTAGAGATAGAGAAAAGGAGGCATAGAGAAGTAAAGAAACTTGCCTGAGATCATCTGACTAATAAGTGGTTGATACAGTATTTAAATTTGAGTCTTGATAATACCAGAGTATGTTTTATCCACCACAGTGCTGCCTCTTTACTTTAGGCTGAAATACGTACCAGAAAAATAATATATCTGGTTTTCATTTCTTAATTATAATTTCTCATTATGGGAGATAATTTTCTACATTTTAAAACATGTTTATGAGGGGGGACCTCTCATCACATTATTCCAAATTCTTCCATTTATCAATATTATCACTGTTGGCATGGCAATAACACTATTGAAACATGAAGAATCGTATTCGGTGATTATGGCATTCATTCATTCACTCACTCATTCATTCATTCATTCAGTTGGTTATTCAGTGTAATCCCTGAGTGCTTGCTACGAGCCAGGCTCTGGAGGGACTAGCTCCTCTACTTCTAGAGCTCCCAGACTAATGAAGGTGAACGATCTGTGCACAGGAGTTTCAGCACACTGTGGCCCAGCGTGACGGTGGTCTACCAGGTGTCACAGGGGCACAGAGGAAGGACCCTGGTCCATTCTGACATGACGGCTGCAGGGTCAAAGAAGACTTCACAAAGCAAGTGATACTGGAATGAGGACTTGAAGAATGAGTGGAATTTACCAGGCAGAGAAATGATGGAAAAACACAGGAAACAGCATGTTTTAAAAAAATTTTAGATGGTAATTTAGCATATTAAACATTAAGAATAAGACATTTGAAGTTAAATATAACATACAAGAACAATATGAGAAAAATTGTAAAACGACACCGAGGAACATAAAAGATTTAAGTCACTGGAGAGACCTACTGTGCTCCTGGATAAGATGACACAATATTGTAAAAATGTTCATTTTCTTTAAATATCTATATAAGAAGTGAAATTCCAATTAAAATGCCAACAGAATGTTTTTAGAGACATAGAAAAATGATACTATTATTTATCTTATAAAACAAAATATATGAAATTCTGAAAAAGGAAGTATAATGAAGGGAGATTCCTCCTATTGGATATTAAAATATAACACGAGACTGTTTTGCTGGGGTCTCTGGTCACTTCCCCCACCCCCACACAGCCTGGACACCGGGCTTTCTGAACTACTTTGGTGAGAGCTTCCTCAGCACAGCATGACCGATATCAAGGTGTAACTTAGAGAACTAACTAAAAGCTAAAAAGCTAAAAGCTGTTTTTTCAATCCTAAGAGCTATAATCTCACTGTCCAGGGAAACTCTTTTGAGATAAAAGAAGAATATACACATGTAGTTACATTCAAACAGAATAATTTCATAACAAACAAGAAGTGAAAGGTCCCCATTCCTTGAAATAACCACTCAGTTTCTTGAGATTCACTTTTAGAGAAAAGTCATATTTATACTAAGACACTAAAATTGATCCATCTATTACCTATGAATAAAACTGCTGTCTACTTAAAAAAAAAAACATTGCCTTTTTCACATATCTGAAATCTTTCCATATTAGTACATACAGATATTGCTTATGTTTTGTGACTCTTTAGTGTTCAAGCATATCTGATATAATAACCCTTTATTGATACTTTGCTTGCTTTTATAAATAGTACTGCACTGAGCGTCTCTGTGTGTGTATTTTGCTGAGATTTTTCTAATGTAGCCATAGGTATTAGACTGTAACTTTCAATGAGGTTTCACTGATGGTTCAGAGAAGATAGTAAGAGAGCACGGCCTGGAGAATGGTCCAAGCACCTCTTGGCGGTTGACCTGCCCTGGAGCCTCCCAAACTGCCTCCTGCCTGGCCTCCTTTGGTTTCTGCCCAGCTTGGACCAGCTTATTTCTCCAGCACCAGAAAATGTTACAGAAGTTTCCTTCATTTATGCCAAGGGACAGATCACTCTTAGCCCAGAGAGGGGAAAAAAAAGAATATTTATTCTCTCTCTTCTTCTAGAGCCAACCTCATTGCCTGTTTTGGGACTGATTTTCTCTAGCATGATCCATTGCTTTTAAAACAAGGTATTAACAAAATAATCTAGTGCTGATTAGTTCCCAAAGATGGGATTTTTTTATTTTTATTCATAGTCACTTGTTATCCTCAGTTAAAAAAATAAAACCTGAAAATTAATTCTTCGTTTAGATTAGATTGAGAGACCAAATGTGCCCACTTAAAAGTAATCACAATGGCAGGCCCCCTGCAGGATGCAGTGCCTTCCAGTGGGAGGAGCTGGGGTGGGGAGGCTTGCGTCTCCCTTAAGTTCTGCTCCTCCAGCTGTGTGACCTTGGGCACACCATAAAACAGGCCCCAGATGATCCTGGAAGGCTCTCCACTTTCAGATCAGATGACTGAATTTTACTTTGACTGAATTCCTGTGATGCTGAACGCGTGGCTAGAGTTTCAGCCCATAGGAGCAGAGATTGGCAGCATTTTGTGTCATATCAATTGGGTAAAGGGGTTGTGGCAGGTGGGGGGACTGGCTGCCGTCTCCAGTCATGCCACTAAGTTTTTAGGCTGTTTTTTACTTTTGTTTTTGCCAGTTATGATTTCAGGTTTACTAGGAGAGCTGATACAATTTCCGAGAAACCTGTGATGGGTTTGAAGTTCTCAAGCCAACAAAAATGAAGCTCTTTCTTGAGTTGGTTGGTTGTTGTCTACCATTTTTAGTGCTGTGTGTACCATATTCTGGTCAAGGATCCCAAACCTAAAACTCATAGAGAGCCAACTTTGCTCTTAGAAAGGGTCATATCATATTTGCTAGGTTTATTGGAGGAATTTATTTGGAAGCATTGACTGATAAGTCTTAATATAAGAATATCATATCTAACTTATAAAAGAATTTAATGCCAACTTTTGTATGGAATGGAAAGGAGTGGAAAATGTTAGTATTGTTTTTTTTTCCATGCCTCTTCCTGTTGTTTCTGGTCACAAACAAAAATACCAGATGTTTATTTGGCAAAGAACCAATGCAAATTTGAGAAATGAGGATTACCTATTGGAATATTCATTCAGAATGGCACTTCTTTACCTTCTATATTTCCTTGACTTTTCACTAATGAGGGCTTTTTCTTTCTCTTCCTTTTGATGAACTTGATAGTTGTCAGGTTCACCAACAAGCACTTCAGTCTTCAGAATCATGATAGTCAAATTATACATCTTTCTCAATTAAGAAAAGGAAGTATTGATAGATACGTCAGGGGACAAGGCTCTTACACAGGCATTGGCTGTTTTTTATAGTAAACACAATGCTTTCTACTTTTGTATTATTCATTGCAGAAGAAAATATTCTCGAAGTTGATGTGGGCATGCTAAATGTAATCTATAAAACATGACTTCAATGCATCTTAGGACATTTTTTTTGAAAAATTATTTGTATACTTATTGGCTGGGTCATATAGAAGGGATGACTTTAGTGGAAATATGTTTCATTAATAGAATGTTAGAAGGAAGATGTTTTATAGGAAATTGTCATATGTAATTATTTTTAAAATTCAGTAGATTGATTTTGGAGGTTATGAATATTGACAACATAAAGCTATGGCAGAAGGTGTGTACTCTGTGTCCCTCCAGCTTTGTTCAGAATATTATCAATGACAGTTTTACTTTCCCAGGCTCTTTTCACATTCATTTCCTGGTCTTTCTCTGTCTTTCGTGTTCTGCTTAAAATAGATTATACATATACATGCATTTATTATGAAGGATGGTTGGATGTACTTGAGAGCAAAGTTGGTAATGATTTTGTAAATTAAATGACAGATTGACAGAGACCTTCTTGGAGATCATTTGACAGGCCTGACTTTATTTGGGGAGCAATATTCATGGGTACTGTTACTACCTGAATAGTAGGAACAATATTGTAGCCAAATCTGTCTGCCTAGTACCTACTACCTCCATTTCACAAGTATTTATTCAGCACCTATTATCTTAGGACTGATAGATACAACAGTGCACAAAATAGATTTTTTAAAAAATCCTTGCTAATGGGAACTTACATTTGAATTATGTTATTTATGTAGAAATTATATTTGTGAAATGTAAGCAAAATATACAGCCTGTCAGATGGTAATGAGCGTTCTTGAGAAATGAAGCTGGGCTGGTGGGTAGAGAGTGCGAGGTGCGGGCAATCAGGGAAGACTCCTTTGAGGAGAAGACATCTAAACGAGGTGAGAAAACAGGTCCTACAACCCTGAGTCAGGAACGTGCTTGGAGCATTTCAGGCGCAGTGCGGCTCTTAGGAGGGGGAGGTCGCAGAGGTGGTGGGGACCAGGGTGTCTTGCTTTTGAAGTCTTGTGAACCAACCTAAGGACTGGCTTTTACTCTGAGTGAGATGGGAACCATAGGAGGGGGTTGAAATGATGAACACACTTTCATTAAATGTTGACCTGAACTGAATATACCTTTAAAGAAAATATGTGAAACCCTGATCTGTGGTTTTAGCTTGTTTGTTTGTGCAGTATTTGGTTATCCTCAGGTTTTGTGGTGTGTGCGTGCATGTGCATGTGAGCGTACAGGGCCAGGACCGGGGGAAAGGAGTAGGGCACGACCCCGAGAGGGAAGGTTTCTTAACTGGTACACTCTAGGCCCCTTGCTCCCCTTACCCTGTTCCTGCCCTGACTGTGAGTTTATTGTTTTAATTTGTGAATAATTGTATGAATAGCATTTAGCTCTGACTACTGTTACCATTTGTGGCTAGCAAACAAAGTGGATACCTTGTACCATAGACCACCTGCTTTTCTTGTCAAAGAAAAGCAAACGTGGCCAACAGCTAATGGGCGATCATTGCCTAACACTCGGTTTAGAGCACTTGATAGCATCCAGAAGAGTAACTACCAGAGGAAGGCAAACCCCTTCCTTCAGCGGTTTCAGAAAGGAAAAGCTGTAAAACTAGATAACCACCCACTGAAGGGTGTGACTGAGCTTAGAAATCAAGATGTCTGA
This sequence comes from Lyroderma lyra, assembly GCA_004026885.1. Lineage (NCBI taxonomy): Eukaryota > Metazoa > Chordata > Mammalia > Chiroptera > Megadermatidae > Lyroderma > Lyroderma lyra. The sequence goes on along the minus strand of PVJL010000210.1, from coordinate 41,820 downwards.
CGATAAATCATTATATTTCCAGTGTACCCATGAATTCGGAATGGCACATTAATGAAGTTATTAATTCTAGCACGTTTTTTGAGATAGCACCCCATTTCCTAGGACAGAGATTATGTGCAGGTGTGACAACTGTCAGAAATCTCAGCGGCCGTCCTTGCCTGGTCTTCAGTGATATGCACCAGGATGTCTTGTCTTTTCTTTTTTCTGAAAGCAGGCAAAATGGAGAGAAGAGATGAATTTATTGGACACACGTACACATTGACTAGAACAAAAGACGGGCCCACACAACAGATATGACCTCCAGAGGTCTGGGCCTGTATTAAAACATGCACAGATAAGGTTTTCATTGTTGTCTTTGCGTCTGCCTTGGCATATCTGACAGTAGAAGCCTAATGTCCAAATTGAACTGCACTTTCCCTTCTGGATCACTTATGTATAGATTGCATATTGTAAACTGGCCAGCAGAGACAGTATGTAATTTCATGTCTGTTTACTACTATGCATGCTTTTTAAGAACTGAAAAAGAGACATAAATGATAGCTAAAAATATAGTCAGCCCAATTCTCCAAGCTTAGTTCATGATTCCCATTAAAATGAGAATTATTCAAGCACGGGATTTCACATGGTTTATGATTTTTTCCCCATTATTTTGGCAATTCAGTTCAAGTGTGATCATATCTAATAAAGCCTTTTAAGTAATTAATTTCAGGTAATGCTCTTTCTAAATTTTGAGAATATATAAAGAAAGCAATCATAATTGTAAACGGAGCCATTTGCATGCATGGACAGCTGTGACCACTGTCACTCATATGCCCTTTTTCCTCCATTCTGGCCTCTTAGTTTTCTCAGCTTGGCCTTCATTGCGCGGTTCCCCTATAGGAAAGCTTCCATGACCCCCATTGCCTCTTGAATTACCTTTAGATTCCCGTACTACTCCATTCGGGGCTTCTTTGTGATAAGTACCAGGATGATTTAGTTTTTTGGAGGAAAGAGGTGAATTCATTGGCTGTGCAGACACATTGAGCAGAGCAGTGAGATAGGCACACACAGCAGAACCGACTTCTGAATGGATCAATTTTCTCCAGCTTGCTCTCATGATGGCAATGGCTCCCCTATGCCAAAGGCCTCCATGCCCCCCCTGCCCCTGCCCTTGACTTGTCTTCAGATTCCTCTCACAGGGCATTCAAAGCTCCTCATGAGCTGGACGGCCCACCTTCCTTTTTGTCTTTGAAACCTTGGCTTAGGTCAAGCCAGACTATTCCTCTTTCCTAAACAAAACTGTGCTTCGGATTCTACTTCCGCCCTTTTCTTCATGAATTTCTCACACAATGGCGTCTGTTTTTTAAGGTCCATCTTATGTGCTGTGAAGACTTTTCTTTTGAGAGAGATCGAGAGATCTGCTTTTTTGGAGTCTCTGGTCTTGAATACTAATGATCTTCTTTGTATTATGGAGATTTATGTGCTTGTTTTATTGCATTCCTAATACTTAGAAAGGAAACATCTTTTAAGCTACCATGTCTTGAGTCTTCACTTTGTGAGAGGCAGGGATAGGCAGTATAGCATGATAGTTAAGGTGAGTGTAGAACCAGACCGGCTGGGTTCAAACCCCAGCACTGCCACTTGCAGTGGGGTGACCCTAAACAGGTGCCCTCACTCTCTGCCTATTTCCTCCTAAATAACAAGTGTTTCATAGGGTGGCTGAGAGAATTACATGAGTTCATATAGTGCTTGGCACATAGTAGTTATATTAGCAATTACTATTTGCAGTCATAATTCTTTTTTCCTAACAAAAACTCTATGAGGTTCATATCAGCCCTATTTTAAAGATGAGGTGAACGAGACTCAGGGAACTCAAGCAACTTGCCCAAGGTCATACAAGTAGGAAATGACAGGACTGAGATTCAGATGTTGGTCTGTTTGATTGCACTGTGTGTCTTGCCCATTAAAATAATTTTAGCATGGTGCCTTGTGCCTAGTAGGAGCTCGAAAAATATTCTTTGAAGTGAAATCATGAGACGACAGAGTTTACAAACAAAGCATCAAGTTTTGAGTTTGGATAGTGCCTTTGCCTCTTACTGACTCTGAATTTCAGGACATCTTAAATCTTCCTCGCCTCAGCTGCTCCGTTGTAAAAGTATAATATTAATAGTAATAACTACTCGATAGACTCAGTGGAGTGAATGTGCAAATTAAATGAGATAACCAGTGTCAATGGCCTAATGTCTGGGAAGTGCTTGATGAGTATGGGTTCTTCCCCTCACTTACCTTATTATTATTTTGTAATTATCATCATTATGTTAGTCAAGTTAGAAAACTGTGAGAGGCATGATTCTGATGAAAGCGTTTACATCAGCCTTTCAGAGAGGAAATGCTGGTCTTTGTTGTTCTAGTAATGGCCGTGACACACGAGGGGCGCTGTCTAATGTCAAGTGACCAGACATTTGGAACTGTCCCTTCTACTCGTATATTGTCTGAAGTTTAATTGGTTGAAGATTGGGTTGCGTTAACCAGTATCTTCTTTCAAAATTTAGTGTCATAGATGGGCCTCACAACTTAGTTTCGCCTACTTGTTTCTCTTTGGACTTAGCTCAAATCAGCCAGCATTGAGGCAAAAGACGATGTGGTTTGGAGGAGGAGGCGTCACGGCCAAATTGTTGTTCAGCTGCAAGGATGGGCCTAAGCAGGGGCTAAAACATGCAGGAGCATGGTCACTGCGGGCCCGTAGAGAGACGAGGGGGAATTTACAGTCAGAACTACTCCAGGTTGGATTATTAACTCTTTAGTCATATCCAACTGCAACACCGAGCTTCTTCCCCGACCTGCTCTGAAGGGACAAGTCTGTCACATAGAAAAAGTTCCTTTCTGTAATAGGGCCACACAGTATTGTGATAAAATCTGCTGCTCTCTGAAGATTCCTGACAGCGTGAAATCAATGGCAAACTGATGCCTTCATCTGGACTTCAGTTTTATTTTCAGGAAACGAAAAGATAGCAGTAGAAGAGTTTGGATGATTTCTTCTGCCATCCTCTTGAATCTACCCATTTTGTACAATTCTGCTGTATTATATACTCTTCTTCAAATTTCATTCGATAGCTTCTGATTTAACATGTCGAGGGCTCACCTTTTGTGAACCAGCACGATCAGTGTTTCCTGCTGTCTGATGTGCCTGTAGGTTGAAGGAGAGGAAGGCGTGTGCCTGGCTCTCTGAGTACTCGATCGAGAATTGATCATGTTGAAATGCCAGAATTGGGAGGCCCCAGTGCAGTTTGTTGAAATAATAAGCCATGCAGTCACTATTTTTATGAATGTTCATAATTCACCATTGTCTTCTCTTTTGGCATAAAAACAAAACAACCAACTTGCACATATGTTTGCTCTCTGCTACTGTAACTCCCTATTTATTAGACGAGGGAAACACGGGAGGAACTTCAGCACTCCAGGGAATTTTTGAATTGTGATCTTCATCTAGTCTCTAACATCTCTGTTGTATTATCAGGAACTGTATTCGTTAGGGACTTCTAATCTGGCCTAATTCCCTATTCATTCAACTAAAGTTAGTGATAATCAGAATTACAAGAGCATAATAAAAATACATCGAAGCATGAAAGTAAAATGGTTCATTTTAAGAATGCACTGTCCCTGAATCAGATAAGCTGGCCCTTGGTCAGATAGCCTCCTAAAGGCAGGCGGGATCAGGTAGGTTGAGGAGCGAAAACAATAGTTAATGACAATGCTGGTGAGTGAGATTTATTGCTCTTGGTTTAGGTGTAACAATGTGATGCGGAAGCACTCTGTGTGAACTTTATGAAGGGATGAGTTGAGGGGACCGATCAGAGAGAGGACACGCTCTCTTTTTCCTACTGCTGTGAGAATAATTTGGGTGTTACACAAAAGAGCAGGATTATTTCATCACCCATTTCCTTTGAAAATGATTCTAAAACAGGAGTCATGTTTCTGTATAGGCATATTTGAGAAAAACGGGTGGGTTGTCAAGTAAGGTTCCTTCTAAATATAAAGTTAAATGGAATTGCCAGGTTCTAGCCAGACACCTGCAAACCCAAGTTGGCACTTTAGTGTGAAAGATGTACAAATGCCAGTGCACACCAAGCTCCCACAGGGCCTCCCAGCCAGTGAGGATGAATGAGGGCAGGTGCCGTATCCAGATTTTGCTGGCTCAGTCGTCCTCATGTGAAAAACTGGAGAAACTCAGCATTTTCCTCCATGAAAGCCTCTTCTCACCTTTTCTGCCAGAGCCAGGGAGACAGTTCATTTGTGCTGTGAATGAACGTAGCGTGTTCTAGCATAGGCTCCTTATCACTGGTCACTGCATGCAATTTACAGTTGTCCCTTGAACAACACGGGGTTAGGGTGCCAGCTTGCACCCCATGCAGTTGAAAATTCGTATATAACATTTGACTCCCCCATAACGTAGCTACTAATAGCTTGCTGTTGACCCAAAGCCTTACCAATAATATAAACAGTTGACACATATTTTGTGTTATAGGTATTATGTACTGTATTCTCACAGTAAATGACATTGGAGAAAAGAAAATGTTAAGATAATCATAAGGAAGAGAAAATACACACACAGTATTGTAGGTATTTATTGAAAAAAATCTGTGGATCAGTGAACCCGTGCAGTTCAAGGGTCAACTGTACTTTCTCGCCAACCACTCAGAATGCTCCTGTCAGACCCTCGTCTATGAATGGATGCCTTCCCATAGCCTTCAGGTCGGGTAGGTATTAGCATTTCCATTTTACAGATGAAGACAAAGAGACTGAGATGAAAGGTTTCTGGGGTTATGAAGTGGCATTCCTCGAAGTCACTTATTTAATAATGTGACAGATACTCTTGGGGACCCAACTGTGTTTCAGGCAGTGGTCAGGTGCTGGGCGGTAGCAGTGAACCACGTAGTGAGGAGCCTCTCTTGGGGCCCCGGGGAGATGGAGACAAAGACACAAAAAAGGTAATTTCAGGTAGTGATACGGGCTCCGATGCCAGTCCAGGGCAGTTATGGGAAAGAGAAAGCCTGCAGTGTCGGTGGGGAGCTTCGGGGTGCTGGAGGGCCGCTTTCGGAAGAAACCTGTGAGCTGAGATCAGAACAAGCAGGAGCCAGCCACCTGAGGATCCTGAAAACCAGCATCACAGGCCGAGCAGCAGCAAACGGGAAGCTTCTGAAGGGAGCTTGGGGTGTGTCAGGGGCAGAAGGAAGGTCTGTGTCGCCGGAATGAAATCAGAGAGAGAGCCAGAGGGGAGGCCCAGCCGGGGCCAGGGAGGGGGCTTGTGTGCTGCCATAGCGACGGGCTGATCTTGTTCAGACAGGAGCGAAAATCCACTGGAGGGTTTTAAGCAGGGGCATGACGCGATGTGATTCACATTTGAAAGCTTCACTTTTGCTGCTTTGTGGATTGTCCGCGACAGGCAGGCCGGTCAGAGCGAGCAGCTGGGAGGCCTTTTCAGTGACATCGGGGACAAAGGGTGGTGTTTTGGAGGAGGAAGGGGCAATGGAGGGAGGACAAGCAGACGGGCTCATATGCTATGTTAGCAGGGGACCTGACCGGGATTACTGATGGAGCGGAGTTAAAATGGGGGGTGGGGGAGAGCCCCTGCGGGAGTGGGAGGGTCGTGGTTCTGTTCGGGGAGCTGGCAGGGAGAACAGGTCTGGGAGTCGGGGTAACAGAGTTCTGTTAGCATGCATTCATTTAGGATGCCTCTGAAACATCCAGGAGGGGCGGTGAGGACATCTGCGTCACTCTCTCCGGGGAGGGTCAAGCGAGAACTTTAAAGTGGGGATTTGTCAGCATAAACCTCGGGGTCATGGCCTAGGAAGAGAGTGTAGATGGAGAAGACACTGACATTCTCTAGCTGTGCTACTCGAAGGTGGAGCCTGATGCCCCCCACACAGCCTGTTACTGGTCCCCAGTGAGCTAGAAACGTAACTGAGAGTGAGTTTCAGAAATGTTTGGAGCCATTACAGCCGATGCTTGTATTCCGTATGGCTTAGGACGTCATGGTTCTGGTAGTTCATTTGTGTTGCCTTTCACAGTCATATCGTTCTGCGTGGATTGCACATGACATCTAAAGCTGGTGGAGGAGCACTGCTCTCAAGTGTGGAGGCTGAGCAGAGAAGGAAGAGCTAGAAACAGAGCCTGAGCTGAAATGGCCAGTGAGGTAGAAGGAAAGCTTAGATTTGCCTTTGATCTGAACCCAGTCTGTCTGACCCCAGAGCACAGGTATTTCATTGCAATGTTAAACTTACGTGTCCCTTCTTCCCTAGGGAGTGACCATGACAAGGTCTGTGACATAGCACCAAGGAGCGGTGAGTGCACCACGAAACTCCTTCCGAGCCCTAGTGACATCTCCTAGTCTCCTAAGAGGCCAAGTCTAGCAGCCAGTGGTCCTTATGGAAATGAGAGGGTCTTCTCCCCAACTTCTGTCTCACTTTGTCCTGTGGGTCCCCTACTTGTACTTCAGGTATTTGTGTTTTATAAAGTCTCTGCAGAAAGCAGCAGGCTTTCTTTTTACAGAGGTCAGACTTTGTCCATGGGACAGAGCTGGGAAACAGGGCCATCTGTCTGCATTTCCCAGGACCTGTCATCATTCCGGCACATCAGCCCAAACAAATGAGGGAGCAGGAGGCAGACGCCGCTGACAGCCCTCACTCGGCCAGGCCTGACCGTGAACACAGACTTGAGGGGTTTGTTGTTTTAATGTATTACTGGCTTACCGTTACTTCCCTGGGGGTAGTTTTGAAAAGGACTAATTTGATTTTTAGAGGGTTAAGAATTCCTCATGCTTCGGGGAAAAAAATAAATAAAGAGAAGACAACAAACTAAAAAAATTATTATCTTATCACTTACACTGATTTAAAATTGAGTGTAAAAACATTATTATTTCACAGAAAAGTTCAAGATGGTTATATCTAATTTATGCAAGAAACCGGGCAGTGTACTTGAGTTTGGCAATTTGATCTTCAAAAAGTACAAGTGGTTCTACTATTGACCTTTAGTTTTCCAGAAATCTAAAACGTCTGATACCTTTAATAGCTAATTGAATCCCTTACGCTGAGAATACGTCCGTATGTACACTCAGGACCTGTTGCCTATAAATCTACTGTGTCCAGGTTTCATCGCCTCTAAATCAAAGCCAATGGAATATAAATTCTTATTCTAGAAGAGATTCTAAATCTTTACTTTTTGGCAAAATTACCTTGAAGTCCTTTTATTAGTTGCTTCAATTCCACTTTCATCACATTAGTGCCACTATTTGTATCTTCACATTGTAATAATAATATAAAAATATGCTTTTTCTTAATAGCAGTAGTAATGTTAATAATTATAAAAACTAACATTTATCGAGGTCCTGTGTGCCAATCAATGTTCTCAGATTTTTACACAGATGAATTAGTTTACAATCCTTGAGGTGTGTCTTAGTCTGTTTGAGCTGTTACAGCAAAATACTACAGACTGTGTGGCTTATAAACTAAATTTTTTCACTCACAGTTCTGTAGGCTGGGAAAGGTACGATCAAGGCACTGGCATGGTCACGTTTTGGTTTAGGGCCTCTTCCTAGTTCATAGCTGGCACTTTTTCTCTCTATGTCCTCACATGGTAGAAGGGAGCTCTGGGTGGGGATGGGGGGGATCTCTTCTATAAGAGGACTAATCCCATCATGAGGGCTCCATCCTCATGAGCTAATCACCTCCCAAAAGCACCACCTACAAATACCCTCACCTTTGAGCATTAGAATTTTAACATAAATTGGGTGGGGACACAAACATTCAGAACATAGCAAGATAGATAATATTATGACCCCACTGGATAGATGAGGAGACTGAGGCACAGTGAAGTTCAGTAACTGGCTCAGAGTCACTGAATTGTGAAGACATTTTTCATAGTTTCCTCACTTGGCTGTTTTACTTGTGGAAGCAGGTGATAATATCGAGTGCTGGTGATGGTATTTTTATTTTGTTTTGCTTATAAAAGTGGTTGGAAATAAACTCAAAGAATGCAGTGATGAGACACAAAGATAATCTGTCTCTCTCCACATGTTTTTTGTGGAACCAAAGTGTGCTTTGTCAGTTGTTAGTCATTAGGGATACGTAAGCATTTTGCGATTAACTAACTGCTTTTATCATATTCAAAATACAAGAAACGGCAATTATAAAATATTCAGGGGTTTCAAAAAACACTTAGTAGAGCCTTTATTTTATAATGAAAAATATAAAAATTGAGTACTTTCTTGTTTTAGAGCATTCATATTTCATAGGAAGGGAATCAGCCTGAGATAAGCTAGCTTTCTAGCAGGGTTAGCAAAATTCTGCGAATAAAGGGCAGAAGCAACCTGTTTTGCCCTGCTAGTAACCCAAAACGTTCTTGTTAAATGCAGAAAGTCCACATGTTGTGATTAGGTTGTGTTTCTTGTATTTGACAAGAAGGTAATTTTTTGTACTTAAGTTTCGTCATATTTTCATAAACAACTTTCCATGTCTGTAAAAACTTCTACAGGATTCTTTTCATGATTGCAAACGTACCAAAATATAAAGACATATTGCTAGCCTGTTCTCCTGAAAGGCTGTATCATTTTAAATTTCCACTAATAGCTTGTAATAGTACCCTCATAGTCTCTGGATTTTAACTTACAATAATCTCTGTCAGTTATTTGTGGGGACCAAAAAGAATTTTATTCGACTTTGCATGATTTTGACTAGGCATGATTTGGACCTTTTCTCATATACTTCGTTTCGTGAGTTGCCCAATTTGCCTTTTACGGTGGCGGGTTGAGGTGGGGAATAGGAGTATATTCTTCTACTTCTCTTACTAACGATATTAACTGTTTTTTTCATGTATGTTGTACATACACCTTCCCAGGTCTTTTGATTCTAAATCTAGTGCTCTTTCATTATTTTAAGGATTTATGTTAAGAATAAGCCTATCAAGGTGTTGTCTAGGAGAATTCTTTAGAAAGGAGTAAACCACTATTGTTAAGTGGTTTCCGAAGTGTTAAGACAGCATCTTCCCTGATTTGCAGTCTGGACATAACCTCAGAAAAGCAGAACTTTTTCTTACTTCAAAGTCTGCCCAAGTGATTGTCCACTTCTAATCAGGATAGCGCTACTTTTCCTGTAAATTAAGATTTGAGGCTATAGCCACTTCCTCTCCGTACCCACAATTTTCCATTTTAACGAGTTCCCGAGGAGGATGTGTAGGAGTTGGGATTTAATCGTGCCCAGACTTCCTCCTGGGGAGAGTAAGAAAACTTCCCAGGGAAGTGATGGAAGTCCCTGAGGACTACTTAGTTCTACTCAGTCCCAAGCAAAGTCACTAGTTTCCCTCAGACACCGGTAGGAAAGGCGAAGAGCATCTGCTAGAACGCTGTGACTGTCCACTTGTCAGTATTCCCGCTCTTCTTGCATGTAATATAAACTACACACATAAAGAACTGGACAAATGTCTATTCTTAGAAGGCAAATAAGTAACAAAAGGGTATTATAAAACTTTCAGGCACATACTAGCATTTGCCAGACCAGTTAAGGCTCATATAAATGTATATTAAAAGATCTACTGGATTGTAACAGATTCTCCATTTGTTGCTTAGAGACACTTAAATCATTTTGGTAAAAATTCTTTCTTTGTGTCTTATCATTGCACATCGTTTACTTAGATTAAGACTTTAAAAAATGGATGCTAACAGGTTTGTTGTTACTATAAACGTGGCTATCCTTCTCCTAGCTGAAAGTAAGGAGGCCTTCTCTTGTACTCAAGGCCAGTGCAATCATTCCATTTTGGCCACTGTTGCCTAGGACCATAACCAGTCAGACCTGTTTGAGTGTTCCATGTATTGTATGGCAAGAAGTTTAGATTTCTGAACTGGTGGCTTAGGACTCAGTTTTTAGTACATCATTTGGAAGTGTGAGGTAAAAACTCTTGAAAAAATTTTTAGTGAATTTGCACCTGTCGATCATACAAGATTAGAATCTTCCTTCAGTTAGGATAAAGGTTCAGCATGATGTGAACAGGGTCAGGGTTTGAGATCCTGGGGTGAGTGAGGTTCAGGGTAAGAGGGATTTGGAATTAGAACTGCCATTGTGTTGAAACCAAGAAGTCCTTTGCAAGTCTCAAAAGTCAAGAAGGAAAGAGCCTGGAGTTCACCAGGTTAGAACATTTGGAAAAGTGGTTTTCCCAAACTGATCAGAGACTGTGCTTTCTGACCCCTTTGCATTTCTTCCCACGGATAAATCTGGAACATGCCAGTGTGCCGCCGCCTTCTTCTGGAGTTACTAGAATGATCAGCAACGTATAGTTTGAAACTACTTCAGATAGATATATTTAAAGCATCATTGCATTAAGTTGGCACTTTAAAAGCACTGTAATGTTTCTACTTTCATGTTAGTCACTAGATTTAAGAGCATCTTATGTTTTAATAGGTCACCCTGTCATGTGTACTGCTCATCTCAATGCTATCCCTGCATTCATTCATGTTTAGATGGCTGTCACTGGATGTATCATTTTTATTTTTCCCAGCACAGATATCTCCTTTATTTTTTTTAAACAATGGTTAATGAATGTGTATTATCATCAGTTTTATTACTTTTTAAGCTTGGACTGAAATAGTACCTTAGGGTTGTTGTTTTTTAATATACAGCCCAGTCATCCATTATACTTGTCTGATTTTCTGTTTTTGTTTGGCTTGGCTTGATCATCAAACCCCAAACAGCAATGAGGATTAAATCACTATGGCTCTTTATTACATTCTTATTTATGAGGTTTTTGCTTCCCACAAGCAGTATTGATGTTTCATCTCCTGTCCTGGGGCCAGGCCATTCTCTGCAGGTAACAGATAGTATATGGGTAGACTTGCATAAGCAGTGCCTTCTGGTTCCTGGGGACACTTTAGGGTTATGGACGTGGTTCTAGGAAACACCACCACCTGTCAGTCATTTTTGCAGACACTCTTGCTCTTTTTGTACACATCATACAAAACACACTCCTCTGCCAGCAAGTTGAGATGCCCCACTGCTCCACAGATCGCGAGGCGGGGAGACCCTGCATGGGTGCAGAATGTGTAGTTAGGTATTTTGGGAGTCATCTAGAGCTTTCGGCTCACGCACCCGTATTCCTTCACCTAGTCCCCTTCATGACAGAGGCATACGTACTCTGGTGTAATACTTGGTGTGGAGTCCTACTCCAGCTTTGCAAATAGGACTTTTGAATTGACAATAGCAGATTTCCTAAAACATTTTTTTACTCTTAAGGCAAATTATTTATATTTATTACTATAATAAAATATAAATTTAAAAAAAAAGCAAGTGAGATTCCAATTGGCTTCCAAATCTCTGGAATATATTGAAATGCAAAAATGTGTCCAAAACAAATGAAGGACAGTGGCTTGTTGGCTCTGCAGATAACAAAGTAAATGATCTTAGGCACCTGGGGAAACACTTGCTCTTAATATGAGACCTTCTGTGTTACTCCGAGTATGAGCCTGCCTTCCTCCCTTCGTGCTGCTCCCTCCACCACACTGCAGGCAGGACTGTGGAACTTCTTTAGGCCATACTCACTAGGAGTGACCGATTTGTCTTTGGAAACCTTTGCAGTACCTGCACCTGCTTTGTGTACATGGTGGGAGAGAAGAAAAGGAAAAAAAAAAAGAATTCCCAGCTGTACTAGCCCATGTGCTGCACGTTATGCAGTCTGGTAATCTGCTTTAAGTCCGTTCCAGAAGCAGTGTAGGTAGCATGTCCTCACTTAAAAAGTTTTCCAAGCAAGAGCTTTGTTAACCTCTTGGGTGTATCTACGTAACTGTTCGATGTTTCCTCAGTTTTCCCTAGATGAGAGGCATTGCGCTCGGCGTGTGGGGGATGCACTGAAGACCTTATGCCACATAGTTGTAAAGCGAAGACTTAACCCTTTTGATAATTCAATAATCCGATGAGGATTTGATGCCATGACGAGTCACTGACAGGAAAGCACATAGCCCTGTTATGTGCCCAGGGCTCTGGGAGGGCTTTCTCCCAGAGGGGGTCGAGGAGAGGTGTGAGGAGGGCTTACCGGAAAAGGGGGAGGAGAGTAGCAAGGTGGGGGAGTCCGGAGAGAGGAAGTATCTGGGAGAAACCGGAGCAAACCAGTTTGACTGGAATGGAGCCTTTGGGAGCATCATAGATAAAGTTGGAGCAGTGGTTTAGGAACGTATTACGGAGGGCCATGAGTGTGTTTATGCGACTGAGACTTCTGCTATGTAAGCAGAAAACCATTTGCAAGGTTTTTAAACAAGGGAGTGACATAATTAATGTATGTGGTATTTTAGGAAGATTTGGGGACAGCCAGGTACAGAATGAATTAAATTAGGTGGCAGGGGGCTGGGGCAGGGATCGGAGGCAGGAAGACCAGCTAAGAGTTAACTGAATCCATGTATTGAAGTTACCGAGGTCCTGACTAGGGAGTTTGTGGTGAAAATAACAAGGAAAAATGAGATGCCAAGAACATTTTAGTAGAAGACAGCCCCAGGGAGTTAGTTTCAGATGCAGGTGGTATTTGGTGCAAGTACCTGATCTGTTATATATCAGGCACTAACGAGGCCTTCATGTCATTATAAGGAGACGGAGTTTGGATATTGTAAATCCGTTTTCCCAGGTGCCACTTGGTTTCCTTGGGTACTAAAGAAAATGGGGTGTGACATCTCTAAGGGTTTATCTCAGCAGGTTCTAGTTCAGCACATAAATAAATAATTTCAGTCCAGTATGCTACAAGAAGGCTGACTTTTAAATTGTTTAGTGTGGTTGATTAAATTAATTCCAGAGACTGAACTTTAGATCTTCAAAGAGCATGTTTTCGCTTGGGGTACAGTATTGCAGTGGCTGAATTACATATGATCAAGCCACATGAGTAGCGGGTTACAATATTTTTGTTCTAAAGAGCAATTTATTTTTTACCTGCTTTGTATTACTGGACAGTTCAGTCCAAGGATTGAAAATAGTCACAGTTTTTAGATAGCCCTTATTTAGGGTGCTCTTCCCTCTATTTCCTACCCTAGCCCCGTAACCTAATTCACACTGTACCTGGCACCCCATATCTTCCTAAAATACCACTGAGATTGTATCACTCCTTTGCACAAAAACCTACGGAATGGTTTTGTTTACAGAGTGAAGTTCAAACTCTATAACCTTATACACGTGGCCCCTCCACAATATGATCCTAGTCCACTTTTAGGATTCATAATAGGGAGTCCAAGATTCCAGCATCTTCTTAATTATTATGTTTATACTAAATGAACACAATAATATAGACTAAAGAATCTGAACATTAAATTAGGTTTATATAACCTGAAGTTTAAGTGGAGCCCAAGTCAATGTAAAAATTCACTTTTGTATTTTGAGTTTTAAATTTTTTAAGTTTTATTTAAATATTTGTTATAGATTTTTGTATATATTAAAGTAATTAATGTAGTTGTCCTTTTCAGTGATTATGACTTTTAAAAAAATTAATTAATTAATATATTGCTCTTTTCTAGAAATAATTTAGGGCAGTTTATAATGGTGTATTAAAGATACCAAGAAAGCATAATTCAAACTAGGTGAGATCAAAGAAAACAGATGTAAATATTCATGACCTTGGATTAGGCAATGATTTCTTAGATATGACACCAAAACTACAAGCAACCAAGGAAAAATAAGTAAAATGGACTTAACCAAAATTAAAATCTTTTATGTTTCAAAGGACATTATCAAGGAAGTCAAAATGTAACTCACAAAAATGGGAGAAAAGAAATGCAAATTACATATCTGATAAGAATCTGTTAGTCGGCATATATAGAAAAACTCTTACAACCTGAACAGAAAAACACAAATAACTTAATTTTAAAATGTACAAAGGGTTTGAATAGACCTTTCTCCAAAGAAGACGTGAACATGGCCAATAAATGTATGAAAAGATGCTCAACATCATGAGTCTTTAGGGAAATGCAAACCAAAACAAGACACTGCTTCACACCCACTAGGATGGTTATAATAAAAAAGACAGAAGACAAGTATTGGTGAGGATAATGAAAAATCGGAACCCTAATACATTGCTAATAGTAATGTAAAATGGTGCAGTCACTGTGAACAACAACTTGGCAGTTTCTCAAAAAATTAAATTCAGAATTACTGTAGGACCTAGCAGTTCCCCTCTGTGCCATATAACAAAGAGAATTGAACATGTGTGTCCATGTAAAAGCCATACACGAATGTTTATAGCAGCATTATTCATAATAGCCAAGAAGTGCAGACAACTCAAATATACATCAACTGATGACTGGATAAATAGAATATAGTATATTTCTGCAATGAAATATTTTTCTGTGATAAGAAGAATGAAGTAAGGATATGTGCCACAACAGGGATGAACCTTGAAAACATGCCAGGTGAAAGAATCAGACACAAAAGGTCACATATTTTATGATTCCATTCATATGAAATATCGAGAATAGGTAGAGTAGTAGTTGCTGGAGGCTGGGGGGAGGGGGAAGGAGGGAGTGACTGCTAATGGATACAAGGCTTCTTTATGGGTGGTGAAGTGTTCCGGAATTAGATAGTGGTGATGTACAACTTTTTGAATATACTAAAAACCACTGACTTGTACAATTTTGAAGGGTGAATTATGATGTGTATGTTTTACCTCAAAAACAAAGTAGGTTGGAAAATTGAAATAAGCATACAGATATAAAATGCATTTAGGAATAAAACTATTGTGCTATAAAGGCCCATGTGCTTGCTATTAGCTATGAATTTAGCTCTAATTTGTGTAATTTATGGATCAGTTACATCACCCATAGTGTCCTCAGTCCAGTGGTGACTGATCACAGCTCACTCAGTCATTTCATTCTAGGTAAAATTTTGTATTTCAGTGAGGAAACAGCACTCCAGCTATTTATATTCCACATTTTCCTTCAAGAACTACATTCTTTGTGTACACATTACTTAAGAAAAGAAACATAAGCCAGCTGTACGAACAGTAAAGCAGGTTTTGAATGCAGAATGAAAAGCCACTGAATTAGGCTGATTTATTTGGATGAAAGTTTACTGATATAGTAATACCTCTGTTCTCAAAATATTTGTATTCTAGTGAAGTAGCTTAAAGAGTGAGGAAACTTGTTATTTTTTTAATTGGTTTATAATTTTACCCATTGATTTCACAAACCAAGCCAAACAACAAGGCTTTTCACTACAGAACCAGCAGGCAAGTCAGCCGGAGCGGCGGGCTGCCTAGCAAAGCCCGCTTCCATCGCCGCGCTGTTCTGTTTGCCCCAACGCTGTGTGCGGTGCCGTCTCCTGTTCTCTGGCCTGAGTTTGATGTAATCAGTTTCATCAAACTGTTCCTTTATGATCTGTGCTCTTTGACCCTTGTTTAAGAAATTCTTCCTTACCAGGAGGTCATTAACGCTCTCCTGTATTCTGTTCTAAACGTTTTACAGTTTTCCTATTCTTACTCAGATTTCTAATCCATTTGGAATGTATTTGTGTGTACGAGTATATTGTAAGGTAGGTGTCTAACTCCCCCCCCACCCACAGGGCAAGTGATTAACAGGAAATCACTTTGTTTAACTTCAGGGACTTCTCCGTTTGTGGATGAGAGAGAAATAATTTATTGGATTTGTTTTAGATCATTGACAGGGTTGAGGACATGCTACCCCAAAGTATGGTACCTTGAGTGAGACATTGACTATTTCAAGCTGAAGGAATTTGAGAAGTAGCAGGTGCAAGAAAGGACTTTCTGACCTTTGTTTGCAGTGGGTCATAAGACTTTGGTGTGAGAAGTGCCCTCCCTAAACCAACAGGAAAGGAGCATCCTTATTTCTAAGACGAGGAATACTACCAGGAATATGGACAAACAGATGGTGTCCTTTTCCCCAGTTTCCTGAACTTAGTTCATACCCTTTGTTGTATCACATTTTCCCACAAGTCTTCATCCACCCTAGCAAAAACACTGAATTAACAGATACAGAGAACAAACAGGTGGTTGTCAGAGGCAGGGAGTGAGCGGTGGTAGATACAATGGGGGAAGTGGTCAAAAGGTACAAACTTCCGGTTATAAAATAATCAAGTCATGGGGATATAATTTACAGCATGGTGACTATAATTAGTAATACTGTATTGTATATTTTAAAAGTTGCTATAAGAGATTGTAAACATCCTTATCACTAAAATAAAGTAATTATATTCAGTGATAGATATTCACTTATTGTGGTAATCATTTTACAATACATACAAATATCCATTATGTTGTACACCGGAAACTAACATAATGTTATGTCAGTTATATCTAAATTTTTAAAAATAACCTAGCATCAAAAGCACTCAAATTTAACTATTTCATTGACTCTTCATTTCTTTGTGAAATCATTTTCCTCACGTAAAACTTACATTAAATATATTTGTTTGCTTTCCTTCTCTCAACCTATTCCTTGTTACGGAGACCCAACCGTGAACCTGACGTGGGTAGAGGACAGATAATTTTCCTCTGTACACATTCCAAAATTCCCTATTCTACTTTTTTGCTACCATATCAAAAACACAAATAGAGATTTTTGAATTATCAATTGAAATTTTATATTGCTGCTAAGATGAAATTACTTTTTCTTGGTGAAAGCCTTGAAAATACATGTTATAATAGTTTGTTTTGGCAGGTGACACGCATGCACTTATTTTAGTGAGCTAGCAGACCCACTTTAGGAAAATGGCCAGGACGTGAAATGGGCCTGTTCATTTGTGTGTACCCTGTGGCACGTCAGCTCCAAAAGAGAGGTAAAGGTCTTTGCTGAAGACTTTTTGGGATGCTGCAGAATTCTTTTGGTTGCTTTGTTGTTATATGTATTCACATTTAACATTGTTTTTACAGGGTAGACAGAGTTGAATTGCTGTAGGTCACAGAAACTTTTTGCTCACAGGCAAAACGAAGCATTTTTATGAAAACTGGAAAATAGCTTTCCCACATACTCATACCAGCTATCTTGTTTTGTAACAACAACAACAATAACTAATTTCTAAGACCTTTTTACAAATCACGCACATATTTTTCAGAGGTGTAAAAAATAGTACTATTTTTATGGTCATATCCAGAAGGTTCATTGCCAGTGGTGGAATTTGTTAGTTCAGGTTATGTGCTTTTTTGAATTCTTCAATTTTAATACTGGAGATTTTAAAAATAAATTCCCATAAGGTAATTTTGGAGTGAAGGACTGAAGCTTGTGGAGGAAGCTCTTCAAAAAAAAAAAAAAAAGAAAAGAAAAAAGAATAGCATTGATATATTTTGTGTGTCTGGAGGTAGAAGGAGATATGGGAAAAGAGAAACATACTCTTACTCGGTCTGTGTGTAAATATACGGGAAGGTGGAGCAGTAAGAGAATGCGCAGGCTCACACAGTGACAGGACCATGACAGGCACTGCTGATGGCTGGCACCTGGTGTGGTTCAGGAGCACACGGAGGCCCACCTGCCTGTCTCCTCCGGTGAGGTAACTGTCCTCCCTGTCCCCCAGGCCACACAGCCCTCTCTGAGTCTCTCCTTAGGGTTGGACAGCCCAGGTGAGGACCCGGTCCTGGGTCGTCTCTGTAAAATGCCTGCTATGCTCATGGGAGAAGGGCACGACCTCTCAGACCTCCCTGGGACTTGTCTGTTCCTATGGTGGGACTACTCTCCACCCCGGAAGGCGTTGAAAGGGTTAAGTTCAAAGTAGACACCTTTCAGTGTAGCTGCTAGGGAATGATGGACGGGAAGGAGTAGAGATAGAGAAGAGAGCCAGTCAGACGCGGTGCTAGGGAAGGTCTACTGCCAAAGGCAACCTGGCCTGTTTGTCCATAGGCAGAAGCAGGACGGGAGCTGAGGTTTTCCATTTTTAAGAATTCCTTGCTTCCATAACAAAGATAAGGACAGTGGTGGTAGCTCCTGTTTGAGGGACTTTGCGTGCAGGCTCATTCTTTCATACACATCCTCCTGGGGTCCTCACAGGGACCCTGTTTTACAGACGAAGAAACCGAGGCCCAAGGAAGCAAAATAACTTGCTCATGGACACACAACTAGTAAGTGGCAGAACTGGTAGCCACTAGGAGTCTCTTGTTGAGGGCTCTTTCCATTGTGCAATAAAAAAGAATGTGCAATTTAAATATCATGGGAAATGAGGGAGCTTCTTTGAAGAAGCTGACTGAAATCGTGGAGTAGAAGCAGGTCACGACTCTTCCTAGCGTGATCCAGATGAACACGTGCCAAGGTTTTATTTTACTCATAAATCACGAGGGAACCGTGCAGGTGTTATAACCAGTTCAAAGGAGAATTGACAATCAGACACATTTCTAGATCAGGAGCATTGATACAAATGTGTAAGTGGAGGCAAACTGATACTTTCACGGAGTGGGAAGGAAGATAATTGAACTCTGCCAGACGAGACAGGCGTTGCATGTCTCTCAGTTACCTACAGTACAAAGAGATGCAAAATAACTCAATGACAGTGACAGGGCTCGAGTCAGTAACCCTGAAGTGCATGTCGTAGGTAGATAATGCATAGTTTTCCACTGAAACACCAGTTCATCTCTGTACAATTTATGTGGGCAAGTCAGAGAGGCTGCCTTCATGGTAGATTGGTGGCAAGGAGGTGGGTGGGTAAAAGCCAGCCAAGAAGAGAGTCATGATTTTTTTAAGATTTTGCAAAGGTCAAGATGTACTTTGACCTTTCGCTTCAGTTTTTTGGTGGTGGCCTGGCTCAGTCCTCGAATAGAATCCCATCCAAACTTGCCCTCCTAGGTAGCAGTGGTGCTTCCATTTTGTCCCTTTCAGCCATTCACATTTACCTGCCCCACATTTTTTTCCGCAAATCCCAGCTTTCAGCCCGCTGACCGTTTTGCTCCTTTCAATAACCTGAGTGTTTGTTCAGGGGCCTAGCCCCATGTCATTGAATACCCCGCCTATTCCCATAGCTTTGCTCTGGCCACTGTGGCTCTGGTCCTCTCTCCAGCCGGCCTCCCCTGAGTATTCCTGTACTTTGAATTTGTCACTTTCTCTTCCTCACCCAAATCTGGTCAGATATGTAGGAAAGACTGAGTAAGCAGATCCCATTAGGGTAAGTGTTCATTTACTCAGCAGCGATGTGTTGTGCCGCTCCATGGCTGTGAGCTGTGCTGAGTGCTGGTGGTACAGTGACTTAGGTGGGTGTCCATGGTCTCCTGGCGGGGCAGCGTGTAAATAATCATTACAGGACCGTGCGCTCAGTGCTGCGGCTCAGGCATGTACGCCTCCGGCCATGATTACAGAAGGGGGAGGAATGAGCTCAGCTTGAGCTGGGTCTTGAAGCACGGGTGGGATTTTGCCACTCGGAAAAGGTGAGAAGGAGTATTTCAGGTGCTGAGCCCCACTGCCCCTCCCGGCCAGCCAGGGGCAGGCAGTGGGGACAAAGCATCTTCTGCTCCAAGAGGCCTCTTTGGGGACCAGTGGGATTCCTGTAAGCAGAATGACAAGAAAAAAGAAATGCCAGGAAAGTATATTTACTTCCTTCCCTGTTCCTTAATGTGTGTGTGTGTGTGCACAAACATGAGATGGAAACTGAGTAAATTATGACTGTGTCTTATTTCTTAATTAAGGCTAATGGATTGACTTAGAAGTTTAGATCTCCAGGATTTTATCATAAGAAAATATTGGAATCTGAGTATAAGGCTTCAGAATTATTTCTAAGGTCATTTATGTATCCTCCAGGCCTCTTCCCACATTCACCACAAATGTCTGTCCAGACTGATCTCTCTGCATAAACCAGGGCGACGTCACATGGGCATGTCCATAGACACGTGTGCTCAGTGGGGCTCTGCTGGCCAGGAGGAGTCCACAAGCCACCGTCACAGGAACTATAAAAGTACGTATTCCCAGGAGATTTCCTGGTGCTGCCTCCGCTCCTGCGAGGTGAAGGTCACCTGGGAGATAGTTACTGCTAACTAAGGAAGCTGTCCCCAAAGAGATCAACCAGTAACGTGCTTGGAAAAGAACACAGTTAATCCCCATTACCACCAAACTAGACTTGAAAAGCGACTTGATCTATTAATAAACAGTGTGGCAATCCTCCTCATCTTAACTGAGCACAACCTCCAATTAATGCCCCGAGCAGCCTTTTACAGAGTAACTGGCTTGTGGTATGAGCCGGATGTACCAGGGCTGACCCTGGCTCAGAACCCTTGAGGAGCAGAGCAGGGATGGGGTCTCAGACATTCTATTCGGCTTTAAGCCGCTGCGGAGCAAGGTTTCATTGAGGCTCGCCGCCGCTAGTCATGCTTGTTTGTTTGCACGGTCGGAGTTGTGAAGACTAAAGGCCAGTGGCTGGCAAATGTCTGACAGGAACGGGCAGGACCGTGGGAAGTAGCTGCAGTTGGCTTCTTTTCTTTAAGATGCACTTTTTCCTGCTTGCCGTTCCTGATTCCAATGCGTTTCCCCTGGTCTTGCTCCCTCCACGAGGAACTAGGAAGAATGGCCGGCAAAGAGGTTTCAGGATGAGTAATGACTGGGATTCAAAGGCTGCTCGAATCGCTCTTCCTAAAGATAACGCGCTGTAGTAGCTCCCCAGAGGGCCTGTGAAAATACGTTATTGAATAGGAGCTCATTGGACTTCGTGTGGACTTTTCGTGGCTTAGTTCATAGGGATCAATTAGAGAGAATTATTCTGAAGGAATGGAAGAAAAGACGGGTATGTTCGATTAAAGAATGGACATTCTGAAGATGTTTCACTTGGAAAATGAGCAGACTGGTCATGGAGGCCACCGGGATGCTGAAGCAGGGGGCTCAAGGCTTAAGGGGGCTCAAGGCTTCAGGGGGCTTGAGACTTCAGGGGGCTCGAGACTTCAGGCAGGGCCACCAGCCCAGAGCTGCCAGGTGGTCCAGCAGAAGGTGGGCATGTGACGAGCCACAAACATGAGCCTTTCTGTGTCCTGTGGTCTGCCCTGCTACATGCATGCTGTGACAAGGATCGTGTCCTTTTAGCTGCAATACCTGGAAGTATAGTGTGTGCCTGACACCAGCTGTGAGCAGGCTACTAATCTCTTATAAATCGTCCATGGAGGGGTGAGGTTGGAGTGCTTGATAGGCTACCTTTACCGGTGCCGTAAAGGTGTGAGGTGCAATGGAAGGACAGGAGGTGGCATCAAGCTCCAGTCTCACTGTGGACATTTAACCGACTTGAACCAACCAAGTGACCTTGGGCGAGATCACAACATTCACATGAGAGTAGATTCTACTTCTCAGGGTTGTTTAAGGTTCAGCTAAGACCATTTGTGTAAACTGCCCAGTACAGTATCCACAGGCATAGTAGGTACTCAAAAAATGTTTCTTACACTTTTTATGCAGAAAGTCTAGATACTCAATTTTCAGACTCTGTGAAATTGCAGTCAACATATGGTGTCATTTAAAGCAGGTAGATCAGTGGTTTGGGGTGGGGAGGGGCATGGAATATACTGGCTTTATATTATCTTTCCTACTTTTCATTATATCCCAGGCCATTCTTGCCAAATTTGCCCCGTGATGGTTGGTCATTATTATATAATGACATATGTACGTGAACCAATGTTCAGACAGGACAAAAATCTATTCAATGAAAGGAGCTTCCTATGACCCCACTTATACTCCTCAGAGGTAGCCAATGTTAACAGTTTCTTTTGTTTCCTTCCAGAAAATTTTCTTGCATGTATGCACTTAGAGATCTTGTTCTTTATGCAAGTCAGAGCAGCCCATACACACTCTTCTGTGCCTTGCTTTTTTTTAAACTTCACATTACAGTGATACTGAGTAATACAAAGCTAGATTATTTGGAAGACCCATGGACAAAACTGGGAGGAGCACTGGTGGTTCAAGGCAGAAAATGAATGTTGTTGAGAATCTAGGTCTTGAGCACCAGTAAAACTGCAAGGGACTTAATTATTTTCCTTTGGCTTCTAGTCTGATTCCCTCTGGAAGACCTTCTGGGTTAATTACGGGTCCCAGGGACACTTGGCAGGCCCAGCTGCTGCATTGCTGTTCCACAGAGGTAATTAATCATCTCGCCCGAATCAGGAGAGAGTCCTCCATTCTCTGTCCTCATTACCAATCGCTTCAGGAGAAGGAAAAATTTCTTACAAAATGGAACCACACGTGATTCTTTTTTTTTAGAATATACAACAGATCATCATAAAGGGGATTCCATATTGGGCTTCCTTATATAAAACAGAGGAAAAAAATGTGTGTGTTATGAGGGCAGGGGAGGGTGGGATGAGCAGAAAATTATTGAACTCTTTGGGGTCACCTATGGATAATTTGGAAGTTTTAGTGAGAGGAACACCAGGTGCATACTTATTTCCCCTCTTTTTAGCTTCTTGCCTTTCAAAATATAAAATCCTAGTTTCAGGAGCTATTAGTGGTTATCTATTTCAGTGATACTTAACTGGAGACAGTTTTGTCCCTCCAGGGATGTAAGACAGTGCCTTCAAACATTTTTGGTTGCCATAACTGGGGTAGGGGTACTACTGGCATCTCATAGACAGAGGCCAGGGATGCAGGTTTAACACCCTGCAATGCACAGACATCCCACCACAAAGAATGATCTGGCCGAAAATGCCAAGGTACTGAGATCGAGGAATCCTAATTTTGATCCTTAATTGATCTGGTGCAATGCTTTATCTACATAATTTCAGTTTTGTTGGTGATGGTTTTACTTTTTATTGACACATAACTGACATACTAGTCTCAGGTGTACAGCATAGTGATTTGATAGTTAGACAAGTCCAGCCGTAAGTGCCTCTGTTTCTCATATTGCATGGCTGGATACTTTCCAGACAGCCTTCATACTCATACATATTGTAAAATGATCACCACAGTAAGTCTAGTTAATGTCTGTCACCATGTATAGCTGCAGAATATATTTTTCTTGTGATGAGGACTTTTAGGATCTATTCTCTTAGCACCTCTTAAATATGGAATGCAGTGTTATTAACTATGGTTACCATGCTGTAGATTACACCCCATGACTTGATTATTCTGTAACTGGAAGTTTGTACGTTTTGATCACCTTCCCCCATTTCTTCCAATCCCCATCCCCACCCCACTTCACCTCCCAACTCTGGCGACCACCCATCTGTTCTCTGTATCTATGAGCTTTGATTATTGTTTTGTTTGTTTTAATTCCACATGTAAGTGAAATAATATGGTATTTATCTTTCTCTAACTTATTTCTCTTAGCATACCTCCTCAAAACCATAAATGGCAAGATTTTATTCTTTTCTATGTCTAAACAATATTCTTCTGTATCCATGTATCCATCAATGGACACTTAGGTGGGTTTTTTTTCATGTATTTTGACTATTGAAAATAATGTTTCGATAAACATGCGGATACATTTATCTTTTTTGAGTTAGTGTTTTAATTTTCTTCAGATAAATGCCCAGAAAAGAAATTGCTGGATCATATGGTACTTCTATTTTTAAACTTCTGAGGAACCTCCATACTGTTTTCCATGGTGGTCCCACCAATTTACATTCCCACAGCCTCTCCAACACTTGTTATGTCTTGTCTTTTTGAGAGTAGCCAGTATAACAGGCGTGAGGTGACATCTCATTGTGGTTTTGATTTGCATTTTCCTGATGATTAGTGATGTTGAGCATCTTTTCACGGACCTATAGGTCATCTGTGTATCTTCTTTGGAAAAAATGTCTATTCAGCTCTTCTTCCCATTTTTTAATTAGATCTTTTATTTTGTTTTCTATTGAATTGTATTAGGTTTTTTTTATTATTATATTTTGGATACTAGCCCCATCAGATACATGCTTTACAAATATTTTCTTCCATTCACTAGTTTGCCTTTTCATTTTGTTGATGGTTTCCTTTGGTGTGCAGAATCAATTTTGTTGTTTTTGTATAGTTCTTAGGACAGCAAATAGCCCTTCCAGCTGTACGTCTCTCAGAATTTCTTCATATCAGTAGATAAAACAAAGCAGTTTATTTGCTCCTGACAGACATTGATGGCAATTACCCACTGGTGAATCTGTCACAGATGAGGTTTCTCATTTGCTGTCATCTTCCCAGCCCCCAGGTCATACTCGGGGCTCAGTAGACATTGGTTGAATGAATGAATGGGACAATGGGACACTTGGCTTCAGTGTATGGGCTTGCGAGTGATCTGAGCAGCAACTTGGCACCTTCAATGACTTGGCTTCATGGTGACTGTGACTACTCTGACAGCTCTGTCTATTTGGTCGTATCCACTAATGGAAGTCATCATTTCTCATGGATTTTCCTGCTGCTCCTGTTGATGAACAGTTCCAAGCAGTGCAAGCAACTACAGTAGAACTTTATACATAACTGGCGCATCTGCAGAAGCAGCCAGTGCGCAGTGAACTCTGTTGAGGACCCACATAAAATCATTCAGGTAGAGGATTTTAAAGGATTCCGTTTTCCCTTGGATTTCCACATCATTGATGTAATTCAAATGGGAGGCTTCTAACTTGGAAAATTTACATGGTCTTAACAGCTAGCAATGAATATCCAAGATAAAGTTCATTATTCAGAAGAAAAGTGGTTATCCTTAAAACATTCTTTGTAAGTTCAGGAGGTATAGTGATTCCCACGTAAGAAAATTATGACATAGTTACTTTGACATCATTTCTCTTTTGGCGGGGGCGGGGGGGGGGCTGTAGGAGGTTTTTTTTTTCCTCTTTTTATAAATTTTAATGACCTGTCTGTGAAAAACTGAGAACTGGCATATATCTACCTACCACTCTGAGTTACAATAGCTGAAGAATGGCAGCTCGAGCTGCAGAAACAGTTCTAACACTGGCCACAAAAGATGGATGAATCAGCATTTTCTTACACAGCAGGACATGCCAGCTGATGATGGAAGGTTCTGTGTTACCCCACTTCTTACTGGATGGCTACTCCGCTGCCCTGGAGGACTCAGAGGATAGTCTGAGACAGAAATATTGACTCCTGGGGTGGATGGAAAATGCATGTCTGATAGCACCAGAGAGATTTTTTTGTATTATCCTCACACTATCATTTTTGTAGTGTGGGTAGATGCAGGGAGAAGTGGGGACAGGACAGATAGCGAACATCTACGGCCCGTTTGCAAATGACAACAAAGGAGAATTTGATTGCTCTGATCTGTGTACCTAACTCTTAGGACTCATTTCAAGGGCAGTCTATAATATGTTCATTTTACTTATGTTTTCTTCCACATTATATTGATATTTCTGTTAACATTTTCCTTATCTTTGGCATGCAAGTGGAAGAATTCTGAAGTGTGATAATTTGGTTAAAAGTGAAAAATATTAATGTTCAGAAGAAATGGTTTTTTTTAGATGTACAGACTACAATTTTCAGCTTAAATAGCCCCTCATCCCTAGGTATTCATATGTGACTGTATGTTTCTTGTGGAAAGGAAGGGTCACGGCTGAGGTCAGGAGGCGCATGGCTTTGCCCTCTGGGCTGAGTGAGGGAAAGGCAGCCGAAAAGCGTTAGCCCGCCTCGCTTATCGGGGAGGAGGCACTGTTAGGAAATACGTGTCTTTTAAGGAATGCAATTAGTTTTTTGTTTTGTTTTACTAAGGGTGTTCTTAGTAGGAAAAGAGCAGAAGATCCCCAAGTTCCCAGGCTTGTCCTTTTCTCGAAACTGATTTTACTTGGAAAGAATTGAAGGAAGAGGGTTGGATACGACCCCTAGGTGTGTTTGGGAACATTGGTTTGCTAATTAGGAGGAAAGGGCAATGCTCCTGCACAGAGCAACTAAGACGACTGGAATTTTCATTCCTGGCTCCCTCTTCCAACTCCCTTGGCTCTCGGCCTGTCTAAGAAATCGTTTTGCATTTCCCCCCACCCCCACCCCTCATCAAAGAAAGCCTTTGGTTCCATGCAAGTTAGTAAGTTTATTAAGAACCATATTATATTATACATAGTAACTTCTCAAAGTATTGAAATTTTAGATGTGGTTTCAGCTTTGGTTTTTGTGTTTTTCTTTTTTCATTTTTCTTTTCTCTTCTCTTCCTTTGTTTCTTCCTTTAAGAATACTCAAAGGTCAACACTGGAATCGCTTCCGCCTTCATGGCATAATAGGGGAACAGAGAAGGAGGGAGAGGAAGAGAGAAAGAATCCTGAAGTTTTGTTTTGTTTTGTTTTTTAATTATAATCCTTCTATATACAGGGTCCGGCAGAAATAACACCAGGACTTGAATTATGATTTTATTACAAAATCATAACCAGACATGCTCATGGTTACACAAATAATGCCCCCTTTTTTATGAGCTGGTACTACTTACCAGATCTTTTATTACAAAACCATAAGCATGTGTGGTTATGATTTTGTAATAAAATCGTAACTCAAGTCCCGGTGTTACTTCTTAAGAACATAATGTGGGGTCAGTTTATTTACTTCTTATTACAGTGAGTGGTTACTTGTTTTCTTAAAGCTGTCCTTTAGTTTTCTGAATCTGTAAATAGTTTACATAAAATTATCTGCTGTTGACTTCTGTGCAGGCCACACCAAACCAGACCACAGTGCGTGTGTGTGTGATCCCAGGATACAGGGAGGGAGTGCGTTACACTCTTCTGTGGGCTGCCGACTCGGATTAGAGGCTGGAGGAAGGCATCCGTAGTTTTTGGATACATCCAGCTGTGACTTGGGAATCTTTTGGTAACATGATTCACAAGGACAGCAGACCTCCAGAGTTTCCAAATCTTTTTCAAATGCAGTTTTCAACTTAAGATGCCAAGGCCTCTGGCTTCTTTCACTGCTGGTTGCTGACACCCTCTTTGGGTGGCTGTGTTTGGCTAGGGACCCAGAAGTGCTGCAGCAGAAAAAGCCCGCTATTCCGTGTCCAAGGACTTTCATTCTGGGCTCAGTTTGATAGCTGTCTGATCTGCAGCAAGTCACATAGCCTCTGTGAACTTTAGTTTTCTCATCTGTAAAATGAGCTGTGAAGTCTGAGGTGCCAAATGAATGAGTTCATGATCTAAATAAAGTTAACTCAAAAACCAGCTCCAAGCTTGAGACTCATAAACAGGAAGTGAAGGCACTCAATCCTAGGTTAAACAATATAGGAAGGCCATTTCAGAGAATACTTTTGGGGGGAAGAATGTTCTAGAAAGTAAAATGTTTGTTGTGAGGGCTGTGTGTGATATATTGATTGATGTTCCTCTCTAGGCATTTCTGTGAGATAATTTTTCAAGTCCAAGTTGGTGTGCGGACCCTGGAAATGCAGCACCTTCTAAGTACAGAATGAAGTTCACACAGTAGGTCCAAGTCAGCCTCCCATTTTGTCCCATTTGAGCCCCTTTTAGCTGTCACTTGATCTGTTGTGTATATTTTTTAAGCAGGGAGACTCAGTGTTCTCTGCAGTAGTGGTATTTATCAACTACTATTGTTTGCTTTTAGTGAAAGATGTGTGTGAATTCCTCACTGTTTTTATTATTCTATTACTGGAAAGAGTGAAGTTTTCTTAAAATCTGCCCCTGGAGGGGAGACAACCCTGTTGAATGAAGCTGGTGACTGAAATGGGAAGCAGATTGTAACTGTGAAAGTTGTTTAGTGTTACCAAAGAAAGAAAAGAAACAGCTAACACAAGTGAAAGGCTACCCTTTCTCTAAGTACATACCAGTGAGGCAGTGTGGGGTTGGAAGCTTTCTAATCCCCTTCCCTGGGTAAGAAAAACACAGGAGGGATGGCTTCTTGACGATCCTTGTTTTAATTTTCCCTTTTTCTTCATCTTGCACTTGGTTTTTATTTCTCTTGGATGTGTACTTTATTGCCAGATCTTACTATTGTGTACTTAAAAACCACTGTCCCTTGGGGACACGGCTCCCTTGTTTCTTCATCATAGACTGTAAGGAGTTTTAGTGGGATCACGGGCATTCCTTCTGAGGAGGACTGTCCTGTACTAGTTCCAGAGCGGAGACCTCGCCCCAGCTCTTCTGTCATCCTTGGCGACTAACACGTGTTCTCCAGGAAGAGGCCGGAACGGTAGGAATTGGCTTCTCCTTTCTAGCATGTTCTTATCCCAAGATAATGTGCATTCAGGCCTCTCCGAGTCAGGTATCAGAATGCTCCGTTCATTACTGGATGAACTCTAGGCACAGGGTTTGATTTGTAATAAGTAAGAAACCCCTGTTAAAAAATCATGGACAGTTTCGTTGTAAAAAGCCCCTAATAGTCCCATGTCCTAGACCAACCTGCACCACGTTCCCCTGTCACTAAAAATTTTCACTAGTGGCATCAGAGTGGGAGCTGTCATCTACTTAGCTTTTATCCACTTGGCATGTTGTCTCACCATATGGTGACAGTAAAGTGGAAAACCAAGCCAAGGAAGCCAGCGTGACCTTGGGGAGCAGGGCGCACAGAAGGTAGCCTTGGTTAAGCATCGTCAGTCTGACTGAGTACAGCCCCTAACTGGCCGCAGCCTTTTTGTTTTTTAATTTCCCATCTTAAGCATTTATTATGTTGGTTTAAAAACCCTCTTCTGCCTCTAAACTGTAGTTTTTAGTTCTTATGAAGGAATTAGAGCTTTTAGTTACAGCATTAATACACTTTGTAGTGAAAACATTTTCTCTCTCATTCTGGAAATGCTGTCTTCCGTACGTCCCTTCACCCCACTCTCGCCAGCCTTCATCCTGCTCTGTGCTCCGGGAGACGGACTTCTCTACAAGTGAATCAGTGGCTCCCTTGACTTGTTTCCAGTTGGGTCCAGTCTGTGGAGGGCTCTGGTGGGAGATCTGAGCGTGGGAGACCGTGATTGGGGTATTTATTGACTCTTTCTGCACTAGGTCACTATTGAAGGCCACAGCTCCTGTCAGATAGACCTCTCCACTGGGCTCCCTACTTCAAATTCTAGCATCCGCTCTACCCCTCGCCTCTGTAGGCCTAGCGTAGAAACAGCTGTCCACTGTGGCTACCGCCTGTGTGCTGCCCTTTGTAGGTCTCAGACAGACGCCGCATAAGGACTATTGACCCTAAAGTGGAGTAAAACTGTCCTGAATATTGTCATAATAATCATGGACAGGCCCTTTCAAGCTCGCATATAAACAGGTATGAGCTGAAAATCATCCGTGAGTAGGACACATCAGAATGTCTCTGGAAATTTAAGGAATGAGTGAGGGACGAGCGGATGTTCGCGAGCCTCACCTTTACTTGTGGGGTTGTGGAATTCAAACCCTTAGTATGCAAACGTGGACTCATGCATTTCTTTTCTGGAAAGCCAGAATGTGTATGTATTCTGTGTACGTCTTGCATTTTCACCAACTCTGATAGTTCCCAAAGCCCTTTGGAGTCACTCTCACTCTGAATCTGCTGGGCAGTTGGACCTGTGAAAGGAATGGATGGGGAGTCCAGTGTGTACCCTTGACCACTGACTTTAGAGTCACAGATTTTAGTTACGTGACAATTCTTCTGGCACAAGTAAAAGTGTGTGTGTGTCATGCTTTGTGTACATGTGTATGCATGCGTGTACACACAGTGGGAATGGTGGTATGTGTAGTTATGATGGTTAATTTGGGGGAGATCCAGGTTTTATGGAGTCTGAAGCTTATATAATTTGGGGAGTCCTCTTTAGGTAAAAGAATAAAAAATTAGAATATAAAATTAGTTGTAAAAGCGAGTGTTTAGGAGGAAAAAAATTAATGAGAAATGTCAAATTATTGAAATGACATTTACCAAATATCATAAAATAGGCAGTTAATTAATAAACATATACCTTTGTAATACTTCTACTACATTTTTGATGGCATACCCTTTGCCTCTTTACATGACAGTAATCTTGTAATATTTTCTATATTGAGGAAAGAAAGGTATTTCAACCTTTTCTCTAGCATAGTTTATTGAAATGTATTTTTTAACTATTGCTAGCTGGAATACATAAAAGAGCAATTTCACACACAGGTGTACTCACTGATACAGTTTTGGGTCTGCAAATAACAGGAATTTTGATCACTTCTACTTCACATAGTGCCCATTTAAAAATGTATGGTACGTTTGTAATTCTGTCTGTCTCATTGTCAAGTATTTTTATGACAGGAGAGAACTTGGGCTTTGACTCCATATTAATAAGGAGTGATTTCTCTGCTTCAGATTTTACATGTCTGATGGTTGGAAGATTTTCCCATAGACCAGCTTTCTCCTTTGTGCAATTCAAACCTTGTTTTTCTTCTAGAACCCTCATAAGTCTTATGCTAGATGCCATGGGACAAATTCTCATCACGTGACCTCTGATCTCACCTAGTCATGTCGTAACACTAGGTGAGTCAGGATAGTAGGCAGTAGGAATGTTCCTGGGAAGCTATTCTTACACTTTGCAATAATAGCCAGCAACAACTTAACTATACACGGAAGTGACCATGAACCCCTTAAATATATTTCAGGAACCCTAAACTAAATGTATTCCTAACTCAACGTGTCCTTAGCCAGAATCTTAATACGCCCTGTGCTACTCCAGTACTGATCTACTAGGGAAGGGAATGGCATCAAAATGGAAAGAGCTGGTCGTCTTAAAAGATTGTGATTAAAATCCATTGTGTGAGTGTGTACAAATTTTATGGGCATACGACCATATGAGTAAGTATTGAGGCTCTTCCTAGGACATTGAGAGGGGTCCCTGCAGGTGGGTGCCCCTGAAACTGAAGCATCATGAACTTCATAGAAATCCACTTCCGTTACTTATTTTGGAAAGGTCGCCGGCTACCTCACTTAAGCATTAAGAGACTGACCCCACATTTTATTATTACCTAGAACTGAATTTTAGGGTAGGTGGATTTTCTTACTTCGGTTTCTTTTCCTTTCCTTCCTGCCTGCCTTTTTTTCCTTCCCCTTCTTCCCAGTTGCAGGGGAAGATAAGTACCCCTATTTTAAATGATTTAATTCATTTGCTTTGCTTTCACTGTCTTTCCGTGCATTCTCCCCACCTCTCTTGACCATTTTTCACTGCATAGACACTGTTTGTTCTCGTGGGTGTTGCTGACTCCAGGTATCTGCTGCCTCTGGTTTTGGGGTCCCATGAAAGGACAGCCCCTCATCATTCTCTCATGCTTGGCAAGGTGATGTTTGTGTCAGAGCATCTGGAGAGAGGACCTGACAGGTTCAAGGAAGCACTTTCAGGATAATACTGGCTGTCCTTATTTTATTATTATTATTAAATGTATTGGGGTGGCATTGGCCAGCAAATTACATAGGTTCCAGATGTACAGTTCTTTATCACCTACGTGTTGCATTGTGTTCTCAGCGCTCAGAGTCATTTCTTTTTCCATCACCATATATTTGAATGCCCCTCCTCCTTTCCCCACACCCCTGGCCCCTTTCCTCTGGCTGTTCTTTTTAAGTGAAGAGGTATTGTGATGACTTCAGAGGGTGTAGCTGCTTTGCTGTCACATGACAGCCTTGGAATGGTGCCGTGAGGTTATTTTGTTTCACTGTGTGCTGGTAGCTGGGTCACTTTATCTAGAGAGGGCTCAGCATCCATTTCACCCTTGCCATCCTTCTCGTGGTGGTTTCTTTTTTAAATGCTCTTTTCCTTGTAGTTAAGGGAGATTTTAATAAGGTTTCTCATCACCAAGACTGTTGAGTTGTACGCATTTTGTCTGCATTTCCACATGTGAACAGTTAAAGACCTGCTACAAAGACACACGTTGCAAAACAGTGGTTAGCAGAGTAGCTTAGGAAAAACGTGGGAAACTGTTGGGGATTCGTTTCTAGTGAGCAGTACTCAGGAAGCCCAGGGCAGTGGGACTGATAGTTAAGTAAATTGTCATTAAGTACAAAACCAAACCTCAACCCACACAGGAGAACTTGGGGGGATTATGGTTTCTGACTACACTGTCCTTGTGGCTATGGAGAGCTCTTGATGAAAGGATAACGTTTTTGACATATTGTGCTAAAGAAAATAATTCTTATAATCGATTTCACCTGTTTCCTTTTACTTTTTTAATGTGGTAACTTGGAAAATGTAAAAGACATATGTAGCTTGCGTTCTATTTCTGTTGACAGTGCTGGTCTCTCATATGCCATTTATGCCATTCTGTGTGCCAGAAAGTATATTGATGATGCCTCACAGGCTTCCTGGAAGTCAAGGGAGGGGCTGTTTTGGTTTTTCACAGAACTGGGCAGAGTTTTTAATTTTTTTTTTTTTAAGTTGAACAAAATTCTGAACCATAATGAATCAGAGTCGCAGGCCATTCTCTTATAATGAATGGCAGTTAAGATAATGAAATCCCACGGGGCACATAAGTCAAACAGCAGAACCAGTTCTCTGCCTGTAGAAAATACTTACCTCAGAGGTTATCTCCTGTGACCCCACCTCTGCCCATCTTAAGGGCGGTCTTTAGCCTCAGGCTTCATCACGTTGGTGTCTAGTGAGAGAAGCAGTTCTTTCTCCTCCTTTCCACAACAAGCAAAACTTGGCCCGTTCCCCCAGGAAAAGATTAGGCAATGGCTTCCCAGTTGCCTGTTGCTCATGCGCCCGTATAGGAGTGCACACTGACTTGTTTCTTGGGGTCACCTTTGGTATTATTGTTGCCAGTCGACGTTTGTGAGAATAGCTCATGGTTTAGGGTTTATTTATTACTGAGGGTATCCCACCAAACTTGGACAATGGGTTGATAACTGAGCTGGTACTGCTGCTAATAAATAATACGATACTGTGTCTGTAGCTCAGGTGATAGAATGAACCTTATAGAGAAACAACAGAAAGTCTGTCCTAGAAAGAGGGCCCTGTACCTAAATCAGTTCAACTCCCAAAGGCTTCCTAATCCTTTGAACTTACTTGTATGTAGTTAGTTTTCCTCTCTCCTTATCTAATTATATATTGTTATTTCTGTACATAGTAAACACACAACAGATTCTGGTTGATTGTTAGATTCTGAGGGTGACATCAAGGAGTGTAGTCTTGCACGTCAGACTCAGGTTGGTGATTTTTACATGGCCGTCCTTTATAGTGAGAATGGTGACTGCCTTGTGTTAGAGGCTTCAGGGTAAACCTGACTTGTTGGCTGTCTGTCTTGGGCAATAACCCAAAAACATAACAAACGACGTGATTCCACCTCCTTCCCACTCCCCACAGCCCTAGGTTTTCACCGCAGTCTTCGGCACATGAAATAAGATGACATCATACAATTGAAACTCTTCGTTGTGATCGTTTGTGTTGAGGCTCCCTGTATACATTAGAATGATATCTTAAATAACTTTATTTGGAAGATACATTAGCTTTATTTTCTTGCCTTTCTCTGCTTTAGCATGACACTAAATTTTGTTTTTGCACCCACCATGGTACACAGACTGTCTCATCCAGGGTCTGAGTACATTTTTATTGAAGGAATGACTTATGACATTTTCTTTTTATCAGTCTCCTGTGTTTGCTTATCCCTAAACTAACTCCTGTTCACTTTTCCTTAATCCTTATTCATCAGGTTCAGCTTCTGCAAACAGTGTTTTTCAGAACATTCCCTCCAGTTTCCATCATTTGAAGTCTTCCCTTTCCTCCTAGTTTGCATTCTGCCCACTGGCGACCTGTCCCCTCATGAACCATGGCAAGATCCTCCTGGATGCCCACATTTGACTCTGGGATATAGCGTGATGTCCAGCCAAGTATGCTCGTTGGATTCATATCCTAATTGTAAATCTTGGTCAATAAATTACATTTTAGTAACTGCTTTGAAATACAGCTCAGACCGGTTGGTTCTAGCCAAGTCAGAATTCTGCCTGCTGGTTTGTTTTAGCATTTAAAAAATTCCTGTGCTCTTGCCTAGAAGTCTTGAGCACAAGAACAAATACCCCTCTATCTGAGATGTAGTACATTAAGTACCTTTCTCCCTGGAGGTCGTGGCATGGAACAGATACTTCTCAGCCCCTTCTGTGAGCTGATCCCGCGCGTGTGTGTTTAATTTAAGAACTAGACCTGATGCTAATGAAGGAGACTTCAAACTTTTATTTCTTACTCCTTCACCGTATTGCTTAAGGTGTTTCAGAGAACTTGGAAATGTTTGGCAATCCTTTGAAAAAGTCTTAAGTGGTATGCATGAAAGGAATTATAAAGCAGCTTTTCCACTTCAGCTTATGAACTACTTACGAGTTTGTCTTTGAGAATCAGAATTCAGTGACATTGGGCTTGACTCCTTTTGGAATGACTGATTCACTAAATCTTTGTCCTTGGAAACAATCTGTGGATTCTCTGTGTAGAAATAACCTGTAACACAGTGTACTCTCACATTCCGAAGCTTGCCAGAAAAAAAGACAAGGGACCCCACAGCCACTCAGAAATGCAGGGATTGATTTGCCGTGTCCGTTAAGTAAACTTGCTCTTTTCCCCCAGAAGAAGCAAAGGCAGGCTTTGCCTATGAATCACTTCATCGAAAATGATATGAAAAATAAATGAGCTATAACCAATTTAGAGGAAGCTTAAAACTAGGCATTAGGAATCTCTGCCAATGTGCAGTGCACATCCTAAATTCTATTAATAGTTTCATAGCTGGCCAAATCTGATTTATAGATAATCCCCATTTATGAAAATATTCTACTGAAAAGTATTTTATAGTTATTTTTTAGTTTATGTGACTTAAGCTCTTGTTACCACTCCAAGGTACCTCACAGATGTTGTGAGAGAGAGAGAGAGAGAGAGAGAGAGAGAGAGAGAGAGAGAAAATTGTTCCAACCACTAAGTAAGTGGAAAAGCCAAACCATAGAAATGCCAAGTAAATTACAAGTGGCAGGTGACAACCTGGATTTAAACATAGGTCTTATAGGCATAGAGTATCCATATTATTGAAAAGTCTAGTCTTTGCTGATCTAAACACACTGATAGGAAGTAGTTCATATTTCATGGGAGCCTAAGTTTAATATCTTTTCTTTTGGCCGTTCCTGAGCATGTGAATGTACACTTTGCATGCTACTTCTATAAAGAGAATCCACAGATTTCTCCAGGGATAAAGTGAGTGAGTACAGTGACTCTAAAAAAACGAGTCCTGCTGATTCTCGTGAGGAGGCAAGAACTTTCCTATGATTCTCCAGTAGGGGGTGGTGATGGACCGTGCTCTCCACCCATGGCGGGAACTCAGATCTGTTCACAGGAGCAAACTGATCAACTATTTTAATTGAACATCTTATTCTCACAAAATGTATTATAAACCGAGACCAAATTCAAGGAGCATTTATAGTGTGTGTGATGTATAAAGTACAGACCAGAGTCTTCGGAGGCGACCAAGGTGCCTAAACCCTGAACTGTGTAGGTGTTTCTGAGGGCTGTATTCTCGTAGTTGATGAGTGTGGGTCTGAGAGACAGCCTGTGTGGGACCCTCGTGCTGCCACTGCAGGTATGGGACCTTAGGGGACGTCTTGTTGTCTTTCTCAGTCTTTGGTTTCTCACCTGTAAAATGGGTAAGTTGTGCCTACCACTTCTAACATCATTACTAAAAAACATAGACCTATTGGAAGACACACACACAGGCAGATAATGCTAGAAGGCTGATGTGTGTGGCCGAGGTTAGATTAACTTCAGTAGAAGCAGATGGTTGAGTGAGAAATTTAGACTGGGTTTAGAAGGGACAGCTTCAAGGAAGAAGTGGCTTTGAGCTGAGTGTTGAAGGTGGGTAAATTGTTTTGGTCAGTGGGTGGAGAGTATATTTGTGAGAGTCTGTGAACGGCATTCCAGGCTGAAGGAACATAGATAATTTTTATTTTGTTTATTTTTAAGGTTGTAAAAGTCACAATATTTCACAAAGTCCATTCTCTGCATTGTAACTATTAAGTTTCCCTCAGCCTAAATTATATGTCATAGAATTTTCCTATTAGAGATTTAGGAATGTCTGAATTAGTTCATCTAGGTGCTTCTCAAGATCATGTACTTAAAAGCAACAGCGTTATGTGATATAACTTCTTTTTATAAAAAATTGATGAGTGAAATAATTATTTAAATATTTTTATTTTTAAGAATGAATGGTTTGAGAGCTTCTGAATACCTGGTAAGTAAGATTGTATTTTAACTGGTGGAGTTAACTCATGCACAGGAGCACTTCTAGTGATAGTGTTATGCCATTTGAAAGTGTTTTTATTGTTACTCATATGTTGTTCAGTATATAGTCATGACAGACCATTGGTTAAAGACAAAAAATATATAACAAACATTGATGTTAAAATACAAATAGATCATTTTTATCATTAAAAATACTTTTAATTCTGCCAACTCGTATTCTCAAGTTGAACTTCACCAGAGTCAGAAGTTTCACTCATCTAACTAAAATTCTTCTGTAACTCATTGGAATATCTATGGTTTTTCAAAAGCCAACATTTAGAAAGATAACAGATTAATGATTATCTTTAATTTGTTTTTTTGATTATTAGCAATAAAAACTTCCCGACTCACAACATGGTATTTGAGAGAAAATCTTGAAAATACAAGACTGAAATCTTATTTATTTTTAGCTTACCATTCAGAAAGAAAGAACAAAAATAATAAAAGTTAGCTAGTTGAATCTTTCAGCTCAAAATACTAAAATTCTAAACATCTGCTCATGTTGCCATAATACAAAGTTAAAATTCAGTGTACATTTTTTACTCTGCATGTGTTTGAAGATTTGCATAATAAAAATGAACAAAATAGTATAATGAGCCTCACATATCCATCACTTGATTTCAACAGTTATCAACACTCTGCCATTCTTGTTTCATCTAAACTTCACTCCCTCTACTATTATTTTTAACAGTCATTTTAAAAATAATTGACATACATTTAAATGTACAGGTCTTAGTTATATATCTTTTACAAATGGATACGTCCATGTAACCCATTTTTCTATCACAATATTGAATATTTCCATATCCCTAGATATTCCCTTGTGTCCTTATTAGTGAACTCTTCCCCTCAGACAACCACAGTTCTAATTAGATTTTTGTTTTAGAACTTCATAGATATTGGATTCATACATTATGTACGCTATTGTGTAAGGTTTCTTTTGTTAACTGTAAAGTCTGTGTGATTCATCCATGTTGTTGTGTATGAGAGTAGTTCATCCCTTTTTAATGCTGAGTAGTCCATTGTATAGTTATACCACAGTTTTTTTAATCCATACTATTGATGGACATTTTATTCTTAAACCAATTTTGTATTTTCTTGGTATCTATAGTTTTATGTTTAATGGTTGATTTTTTCTTCTCTTTGAGTCAATCTCCAAGTAACTTTTTTCAGTATGGGTGTTTGGGAGATCAATGGAATCCTTGCATGTCTGAAAATAATCTTATTTTGCCCACTTGCTTGATTGACCTGGTATAGATGTCCAGATCCTTTCCTTGGAAGGCTTTGTTTCACTGTCTCCTGACATCCAGAGTGGCTGCCAAGTCTGATGGCAGTTGGGTCCTTTTCCTTTCTTGGTAGCCTGATTTGTTCTCTGATAGCTTTGGAGATCTTCTCTGTATCTTCAGATGTCTGAAATTCCATCAGGATGTGTCTTGCTGTTTGTCTTTTTTCTTCATCCTGATCAGCCCTTTCATCATAAAGACCTGTGTCTTTCTTCACGTCCGGGGAATTTTATGGTCTTCTCTCCTCTACCTTCTCTCTTCTTGTTCTGAGACTTCTATTAAGAGGACTCCGGACATCCTCCATATCTCTTAATTCTTCTTTTATATTTTCTATCTCTTTTTTGTTTTGGGCTACCTTTTTAGAGATCTCCTTGAGATTTTCTTCTCAGCCTACTTATTAAATTTCTTTTTATTTTCATAATCATTTTTAATTTCCTAAAACTCTCTATTTCTTTGATTATTTAATGTTTTTCCATTCTTATTTCATAGATACAATGTGTTCTCAAATGTCTGAGGATATGAATTGAATTTTATTTTGATTTAGGTCCTTTTTTGTTGACTGAATTATCCATTTTCTATAGAATCAAGTGTTTGTATTTTCATTTTGGTCTCATTTTGTGCTGTTGGTTTACCTTCACTGCCTAGTGATTCTTAGTATTCTTTGTATGTGTTAATGAGTTAATAGAGGGGATTAATAAGGAGATTTCTATTTGAGGGATTAATTTTTCTTTCTGTTTCCTTACTGGTGTAATTTACCTCAATAATTATGTGCATGCACCAGAGTCCTCTAATGTGTGACTGTCAATACATTTAATAATATATTGATCCAAAATAATTTTTTCTTTAAAGTACTTACTATACACCAAATGAAATGGCAAAATGGTGTTTTAAAACTCCAAGGAAGACTCTGTAATTTTATGTTGAACCGGTCTTGAGAGCCAAGTTTAAACACTGATGGTATGAAGAATAGCTGAATGATTAACAGTGAAAATGGGTGCACGCTAAGTGAGTAGGGTTTGTTACACTAAATGATGCACATAGGCTTCCTTTTTAATAGTAAATGGCAGGCACTCTTGCTCTCGTTGTGTTCTGTTCCTATTGTATCCCAGTTCAGGTGCCCATGAACACATACTGTCTGCTTCGTTGTTAGCAGCCATCCGCTCACACCCGTGTGGAGCCAGCACCTCCGGACACAGCGCAGCCATGCGGGTCCTCCTCCTCCTTCTCCTCCTCCCTGACATTTGCTGGTGCTGCCGCCAGGGGTCAAGTGGGTTGCTGGCGCTGGCTCGTCCCTCCTGGCCATGCTGCTGCACAGGACAGCTGTCTGGGGAGCCCGTGCCAGCTCCCCAGGACCCATCACCTCACAGCTTGGAGCATTGGCCCCAGGGCACAAGAGGCCTCTTGGGCTGCCAGGGTCCAGTTTCTCACTCCAGTTCATACTTTTTAGTAAGCGTTGCTATCTCTGACTCAGATTGTTGTAAGTGCCACTTCAAGTTTTTACAAAAACCCCCTCACAGTGACCTTATGTAAGCTTGTGCTGAGTGGGGGCGGGGAAGAGGCTAGGCTGTACTGGTGTACAGTGAGGCCAAGAACTGTTCTCTGATCCCAGAGGCCAGAAGAGAAAAGCTCTGACCTTGAACTCCATTCTCTTCTGCCCTCCTCCAGAGCGAATTCTGATCCTCCAGAGTGCTCTCAGTTATGGGTCTGAGAGATTCAGATTATTGTGAGTTCTTGTTCTTATTGAACCCAGGCTGGATGAGGCAGCCTCTTTGCACAGCCCTAGGGCTTAGTGATGATGGATGAAGAGATCCATTCAGCATCTGCTCTGAGCTGAATTGGGTCCTCTACCCACTAGCACCTCAGAACATGAGTGTTTGGGTAGCAGCTTTAAGGATGTAATTCAGTTAAGATGGGGTCATTAGGGTGGGCCCTAACCTAATGTGATTGGTATCCTTCGAAGAAGAGAACATTCAGACACAGAGGAAGAGAGAGAGCGAGAGAGACATCCGACACACGCAGGCACACAGGGATGAGCGTGTGCAGACGTGAGAAGGTGGCCCTCTGCAAGCCAGGGAGAGAGGCCGCAGAAGCCAAACCTGCTGACACCTTGCTGTGGACTTGCAGCCTCCAGAACCATGAGAGAATAAATTTCCGTTGTTTAAGCCAACCAGGCTGTGGTATTTTGTGGTGGCAGCCCTCACAAACGAATACAGAATCTTTGTCAGCGAATTCTGATCCGATCCTTGCCGTTGTCCTCAGGGGGGCAGGGGGAGGGCATTCACTGGGGCCTGACCACGCGATTTGACAGTTCATGTCTTTGACTCAGTGACACTGGTGCTATCAAGGAAACATTTTGACAATCTAGCCACGTTCTGAGCTAATTGACATCAAACTCGGATGGAGATGTAGTGAGGGAAACCAGAGAGACAGAAATTAGGAGAATTTCACCGGTGTGCAAGAATACTGCTGTGTGGGGTGTGAGTTGAGATAATGCTGATGAGCACTGGTTGCCACAATCGGAAGAAGATAAAAGATCTGGAAGTTCTAGTTTGCTAAAGAATCTGGTACCCCAATGAGATCTTGACTTCATGGATGGCAACCCTTCTCTGTGTTTTCCCTCAGTTTTCAGTGCCATGGCATTTCCATCGGCATTGCTAGCAGCAGAATGGCGGGAATCCTCAAGGACCTAGTTCTGACCCAAGTGTCAAGCTGCTGACTCTATGTCATTCACTCTCTCTGTCTTGCTTTTCCTAACCTAAAAAGAGAGATGATTCCTGCTCCCCAACTCACAAAAATATGATCTTGTTGTGGGCATCAATTTGTAGAAAGAGAGTGGACTTCAAACAGGCCTTTTCCCTGTTCAACTTGGCCTTGAAAAAGCAATTTGGCCTCCTTGAGCCTCAGTTTCCTCATCTGTAAATGGCGTTAGTAATGCCTTCTCGAAAGGGTGTTGTATTTGATGAGAACATATGAAAAGCACCTTGCATTAATCCTTACATATTTTAAGAGCTCAGTAAATTTTAGCCATTGGCGATGATCATTTACGATGACATTTTTAAATCATTGACATTACTAACAAGAGGTGGCTTCATTGCTTTGGGTGCCCTCCTGAGGCATAAAAGGAGGTTGTGCTTTAAGATTCAGGTTATTTTAAACTATCTAACGTGAGGGCTAATGGGAAGGGGTATAGGATTTAGGATAATGTATGGGAAGGTAACCATACAATGAGGTCTTATTCCTCTGACCTAACCATACAATGAGGTCTTATTCCTCTGACCTAACTTTCTTCGATTTTAATCTGCACAGAGTTCCCTGGAGTTCTTGTTAAAATGTAAATTCTGATTCCGTAGGTGGGACTGTGGGCTGGGTGCCAAGATACTGCATTTCTATCCACATCCAGCTTTGAGCAGCAAGGAAGGCCCTAGTATAGTGCTGACCAGGCACCCAGTTTGTCTGTAAACGGCTTCTATCAGCCAGTTATTTTTTTTATTGGTTCACATTAAACTTCAGAATAATTTCATTGTCATATTTTATCTTAAATTGGCAAGGCTCTTGCTACTTTCCTGTCCTGGCCTCTCTATTACTTAATGTTTGTTTTGTTTTTTTTAAATAAGACAAACGCAACCATGATGACAACTAGTATTTATGTAGAGGTTACTATGTAATAGGAACTCTTTACTTAAATTCTTACAACACTCCGTAAGATTGCTGCTGTAATTTACTCCCGTCATGCAGGTGAGAAGACTGAGACACATACAGGTCAAGTAACTTTCTCAGATCACTCAACTAGTGCATGGCAACCAGGATCGTTTTAGGAGTTTATGTAAAGGA
Source organism: Lyroderma lyra (assembly GCA_004026885.1). Classification (NCBI taxonomy): domain Eukaryota; kingdom Metazoa; phylum Chordata; class Mammalia; order Chiroptera; family Megadermatidae; genus Lyroderma; species Lyroderma lyra. The sequence continues at coordinate 704 of PVJL010000210.1, read as the reverse complement.
AACTTTGGCGGTCGGAGACCCTAGGGAACAGTCCACTCTAATTTATCAGGTTTTTTTACTCCCAGTTTGGTATCATCACATTTTACAAAATGTAAGCCCGCCTTCCAGGGTACAGTGAGTGTGGTATCATCCAGAACGTAAGCCGATGAGCTGCAGAGGTTGGGTCCTCTGTAATGAGTACCTACAGTGGCCCTTGGGGCTGGCCCCCATGGAGCATGCTCAGCTCTGGTTCACTAAATAAAACTGTAAGAGCAGAGCCTGTAAGAGTGAAGGGTGCAGCAAGAAGACAGATCTTACAGTGTCCACATCCTTTCCTTTGAGTGTAAATTCACTTTTTATCAACCAAATACTAGTTCCTGTTGGTTTACATTAAATTTCAGAAATGTTTCACTTTTCATCTTAAATTAGCAGGGCGCTGCTACTTTTCTACCCTGGACTCTCGGTCTGGAACTTTTTATATGTGTAAAATAATAATAGGAAGAAGAGGGGCAAGAGCCCCGCACCTGTGAGCCTGTAGGGTTGTGGGCAGTACTGGTAAGAGCGTCAGTGAATGGACCTGGGCAGGTCCACAGATGAGGGCAGGTCCACAGATGAGGGCAGGTCCACAGATGAGGGCAGGTCCACAGATGAGGGCAGGTCCACAGATGAGGGCAGGTCCACAGATGAGGGCAGGTCCACAGATGAGGGCAGGTCCACAGATGAGG